>CM053573.1:146020684-146147654 GCA_028646485.1 Cryptoprocta ferox
AATAGAATACTACATGGCAATGAGAAAGAATGAAATCTGGCCATTCGTAGCTACGTGGATGGACCTCGAGGGTGTCCTGCTAAGCGAAATAAGTCAGGCAGAGAAGGACAGATACCATATGTTTTCACTCATCAGTCTAACAGGAGAAACTTAACAGAGGACCATGGGGAGGGGAAGGGGGAAAAGAGTTAGGGAGAGGGAGGGAGGCAAACCATGAGAGACTCTTGAATACTGAAAACAAACTAAGGGCTGAAGGGGGAGGGGGAAAGGGAAAGGGGGGTGAGGGACATGAAGGAGGGCACTTGTGGGGAAGAGCACTGGGTGTTATATGGAAACCAACTTGACAATAAACTGTAAAAAAAAAAAAAAAAAAAAAAAAAAAAGACCCAGTAGTGTGACTTCTAGATCATAGAGTAGCTCTATTTTTAACTTTTCGAGGAACCTCCATATTGTTTTCCACAGTGGCTGCACCAGTTTGCATTCCCACCCACAGTGCACAAGTGTTCCTTCTCCTCGATATCCTTGCCAACATTTTTTATCGGCTACATGGTTTTTTGGACTATGATTGAAGGTTGTGGTAGCTGTACATGACATAACATTTCAGGCAATTCCAGAAGTTTTGTAGACTCGAAACACCTCTGTTGGGCCTTGAAATATTCTTACCAAAAGTAAGAAACCCTGTTCTACTGGATTCTTTTAGATTTTTATATGTTTGATTGTTCATTAGTTCTATTTCTATGTAACAGGAATTAACGCTCTGTAAATATATTTTTAACTTAAAAAATGTCTCACATTATAGGCAGAAATCACAGTCCATTGGCATCTACCCTAAAACATCCTGGGTAGCTGCTGATTTCACAGTTAACAGAGGGCCCCTTAACCCTCTATAATGGTTCCCTGGGGTAACTTTTCATAAGTTACTTTCCAATCCTAGGTGGATAGCTCCCTCTTGCTCTCCCAACCAGAGTTATAGGATTGTTTTTGCAAGTTTGGAAAACATTTTACATTTCATTAAACACTCTTCTTATTCTTATACATATTCTGAAATACATGAGACATATATAGATATCTATCTATATATACTACATATATATAGATAGATAGAGATACAGATATAGATAGATATAGATAAATAGACATCTCAGTATAACAAAACTCAGCTATACTTTCCAAATTTCAAAAGAGATGTAGCTTTATCTCCTATTATGCCAATGAAATTATTTCTAAGAGCCTCAATGAGATATTCCCCCATTCTCTTCATAGCCATCTCTCTGTCTCTATCTCTATTCTCTTTCTTCCTGTTCAAACACCTAACAATACCAAGCATCTCTAATGGGAGGAGTCTCCTTCCTCCACACATGTATCCTTGACTGCATCCTACCCCCCCACTGCATTATCATAGGAGAGGAGACCTCCATACATGCTGGGCAGTTCTCCCCTGTGCAGGAGCACACAAGACACCAGGCTCATCCGAACTCCACACAAAGCGAATGGCCAAAGGACTGCAATGGCAGAGGTGCATTTACCTTGCTTGTCATGGCTATTAAACATATTGCTGCTTTACGATTAGGGAAAGAATCTCAAGTGCATCCTGAGGTTGCATTCAATGCTGGGCCTGAAGATGTCAAGGAAGTGTGTGTTCTGCTATAATTCATGGCTGAGTTGGCATCTGTCTTTCTCAGATAGACAGAACCAATATCAGAGATGATTTCTCTGAATTAACTTTTTGCTTGCTTCAGAAAACAATAATTCTGATGGGACGGCTTGTTAAGATATTACTTGGCATGAACCCAGGAGTATACTGATAACTAACTCCACAGCTTGGTGGAAATCCATCCAGAAAAGTGTGAAATGGCCTCTGCTAAGCAAGCATGAAGCGATGAGTCACAAACTCACAGCAAACACCTAGAGAGACACAAACACAGATGTCCTCTCCTCTTCCTCCTTTTCTTCCGCTTCTCATACACCCACCTACTGAGGATGATGGCGAGATTCTTCACAGATGCAACGTGGGCAGAAGTGCTTAGGTTGTTGCTGGAATTTTCTGCTTTGTTTTGTTTTGTGTATTTAGTTTTTTTAATGTACCCCCAATTTCTCCACAAATGACATTTTATCTCCAATTTCCATTTGCTTATTTTTCCACAAAGTAATTTAAAGTGAAGAGACCGGTATGCTTAGGTTGATACTGGCCACGTTGCTGTAATAATTTTAGATAATCAGGAGAGAAAGAAAAATAAAAAGTTAAAAGACGAGAGAAAAGAAAAGAAGAGAAAAAATTTTTTAAATGTTAGGGAATGGCAAAAATAAAAGTCAACAGAGGATGACATATCCGTTGGTACCTAAATTATGTTAGCATTTTCCTGGCACTGTTGCACTGAGATTTATCATTTCTATTATTTAACAAACAGCATGTTGGCTTCCTGTAATCTCAATATAAATCGTGCTTAAACATCCTGGGATTCTAAATGCTGAACGAGCTCTTTCCATCCCCATTGCTACACACCCAGACAAGGAGAGAGTCTATTTGCTTTTTCGTGCTGGACTATAATTATGAGCTGTGTTTTGAAAATCTGAGCTATGTGAGTAGTTATAATTGAACTGTGTCTCCTGCTTCTCCAAATTCATATGTCATCAAGTTACAATATGGTCATAAGGTGGGCTCTTGTGTAATATGACTGGTGTCCTTTATAAAAAGGGAAAATTTGGAGGTAGACATGCACAAATGGAGAACGCCATGTGAAGATGAAGACAGAGATTAAGGTGATAATTCTACAAGCTAAGAAATGCCAAAGATGGCCAGAAAACCACAGAAGATAGGCAAGAGATATGGAATGGAGTGTCTTTCATCATCCTCTGGCAAAGCTGACCCAATCACATCTTGACCTTGGTGTCACCTAGATCTGTGTCATCCCAGAACTACAAGACAATATATTTCTATTGTTTAGGTCAGGCAGTTTGTGCAACTTGGCGTGGCAAACTCTTATACTGGCCTTATTCTTTTTATATCTTCCAGGACCTACCCATCACCCACAAAGGATTAAGTGCTCTATGAAATCAGCAATAAAGTAGAAATCAGGTAACCAATTTTAAGGAGATATAAAAAGCCCCCCCCTTTAAAACATCCCGATTTAATATCTTGATATTCCAGAGAGAAAACATGAAACCACTGGAAATGTTATCAGTCTGGGGGAAAGAAAAGGAAAAAAGTACACCACGCCAGCCATATGAGTTCTGAAACAAAACTCACAGCTTTCTTATTCTGAACCAATGTAAACATCACAACCGAAATCAAGATAAAAAATACAATCATAGAAAGTCTATGAGTGCCATCTCACTCATAGAGTGAAAAACAATTACCTGATTATCAGAAGAAAGACCATCTTAGCTGACATGAAACATTTGATAATATTATAGTTATTCCCAAGGATAAAATCGATACTATTTATTGAACACTTACTATGCGCAAGTCATTGGGCTTTGTATATGTTATTTCATTTTTTAAAAGTTTATTTATTTATTTTGAGAGAGAGAGATGAGCAGAGGAGGGGCATAGAGAGAGGGAGAGAGAGAGAACCCCAAGCAGGCTCTGGACTATGGGTCTCAAACTCACGAACTGTGAGATCATGACCTGAGCTGAAACCAAGAGTCAGATGCTTAAGTCACTGAGGCACCCAGGTGCTCCTATATTATTTCATTTTAATCCTCATAAAGCCTGGATATTTTTTTCTCTATTAACCTAATTTTTATGTAAGAATTATACTCAAAATACATGAATGGATGAATGAGATTCTTTTCAGAATTTTAAAATAATAGTTAAGTGGTGCTGTCATCATTTTGTGCCAACCTAAGTATTCATCTGTGGCTGTTTGGAAGTCAAAACTAGATAATACATATGATTTTCAGATACCTGTATGGATTCATAAGCAACCTAATTAATAGACCTAGCGTATCACTTAACCTAATTACAAAATATTTCCTACAACTCTTTATCAGAGAACCATGAGAATTTTCCATTGCGTTATGTAACCAATAGGTAGTACCTGCAAAGGATTGTGGTAATCTCCATGATGAATCATCTGTGTGATTACCTGTGAAAGAATATCCCATCCCCTTAAACCCTGATCATAAATTTCAGATTTTAATTAAAAAATTAATACTATCCAAGCCAATGGGAGATGTGTTCAGAAAGCAAATGCATGTCAAAAGAATTAAAAATATATATACTAAAAGGACTAAAATAATAACAAGGTTCAACTATATTCTAATTCAGGATTATTATATGGTTGATACAGTAAAGAATGTATACTTTCTTTTTAAAAAAAAATACATTAATAAATGTATTTTGAGAGAGAGGGCGTGCGAGCAGGGGAGGGGTGGGGGGAAAGAATCCCAAGCAGGCTTTGTGCTCACAGCGCAGAACTCTCAGCAGGGCTCCATCTCCCGAACTGAACCGTGAGATAAGGACCTGAGTCGAAATCAAGAGTCGGACTCTTAACCAACTGAGCCACCAGGTGCCCCAAGAATGTATACTCTCAAAGTAGAGCAAAGTAATAAAAATGTTATGTTTTACAAGGATTTGCTGCTTACTCTGTGCTTGATAACTGCTGTGGGAGGGTGTTAAAGCGGTCATGAGCCTCAGATGTTAAGTAACTTGACTGAAATAACACAACTTCTAACTGTGTTATTGAAAACCTATATTTAACATGAGCTGTGATTACTCCCAAGGGTTTCAGGGACAGGCTTGCCCTTCAAGGATGCTGTGAGATGGCTAGACCTCAATGGATAGCAGGGACTGGACGGCACCATTCTGGATACTTTTGAACTAAAAGTATCATATAACACACGCCAGCATGTGGCCAGATCTGGGCATGCAGACCAGCCCAAGAAAGTGAATGTATCTCAAGTCTGTTTAGTTGATTTGCCCGATGTCTGATCTGACCCCACCCGAGTCTTAGCGACCGTTTCTCCACATTCACATTAAAATAATAGGTACCTTGGGGCGCCTGGGTGGTTCAGTCGGTTAAACATCCGACTTCGGCTCAGGTCATGATCTCGCGGTTTGTGAGTTCGAGCCCTGCGTCAGGCTCTGTGCTGACAGCTCAGAGCCTGGAGCCTGCTTCGGATTCTATGTCTCCCCCTCTCTCTGCCCCTCCCATGCTCATGCTCTGTCTCTCTCTGTCTCTCAATAATAAATAACATTAAACAATTTAAAACAAAAATAAATAAAATAATATGGACCTTCTTGGGGCACTTGGGTGGCTCAGTCTGTTGAGCGTCTGACTCTTTGATTTTGACTCAGGTCATTATCTCGTGGTTTGTGAGATCAAGCCCCATGTCAGGCTCTGTGCTGTCAATACAGAGCCTGCTTGGGATTCTCATTCTCTCTCTCTCTCTCTCTCTCTCTCTCTCTCTCTCTGTCTCCCTCTCTCAAAATAAATAAAAATACATTAAAAAATTAATATGGACATTCTGGATTGTGAATAGAAATAAGCTGAAGAAACCAGAGCTAGGAACAAGAATATCCAAGGACCAGGAAGCAAAATCATACCAAGAAGCTATTTTCGACCCAAAGGAGGCCCAGAAGCTAGAGCTTAAGATGGGGCAGTGAGACAGTGCTGGGGAGAGGGGTGGAGAAGCAGGTGGGCAAAGGAAGGACAGGGCTTTAAAGGAGATTGACAACATTTGGGGGGATGAGGGAAATGTTGACACAATTGTGGTGGGGTTTTCCTGGGTGTACACATATGTAAAGCTTTATAAACTGTACACTTACATATGTTCAGTGTATATCAATCATACATCAATCAATCTTTTTTTAATGAGCTTTTTTTAAAGATGAGCTTCATAGCCTGTTCACATAGAAAGGAAGGAATATTCCAAAGGCCAAGAAACATAGAAAAATGTCTTTCACGTTGTCTTTAGGACAGCACAAATTAAAGCCACAAAGTGACACCATTACATACACACCAGTGTTGCTGAAATGTAAAAGACAGAAGAATGCCTGGTGAGGATGAAGAGAAATTGGGACTTTCATATATTGGTGGGGACCGTGTAAACCAGTCTAAATGTTCTCTAAAAGGAATTGGTTTATCTATAAACTGAACACAAGCCTACCTTTGAGCCAGTAAATCCACTCTTAGGTGAAAACACAACAGAAAAACATGCATATGTTCAAGGAAACAATACGGAAGAATGCCATTTGGATAACCATGCAACTGTAAAAAAGACAAATATTCATCAACCACAGAATGGATAAATAAGTTGTAGGTTGTTCAAATGCTGCGCAACGAACCAACAGTGAGAATGAAGGAACTATATACATCAGTTTAGATGGATCTTATAACCTGATATTGAGCGAGAGAAGCCGCCGCGTAACCGTGTATGGTGTGATTCCATTTATACAAAATTGGACATGAGGAGAGTTATTCTGGGAAAGATTTTTCATGGAGCCCAGGGAGAGCGTGAGCTCTGGCACGCTGCTAGTGTTCCATTTCTTGGTCTATGGTGTGACGATACGGTTGTGCTCAATGTATACAGCTCCACCGCCTTGTACATTTTTGTGTGTACTTCTGTGTGTTTGCTATTTTTAATACTGGAGTTTTACAATTATACACAGATGACATTAGAGTGACAGAGGAAAGAAACTATTAATCCAAACCAAAATTGTAGGTCTTTATACCTCCTAAGAGATGTACAAAATGCATCTCTATCCTACTGCCTTCTCTGCAAGAAGATAAAAAGATCATTCAAAGCTTCTGTGACTGCTAAGCTCTTGGCTTACAATGGGCATTCATAAGTATTATATATTCAAAAGTCACGGTCACCTAGGACTAGGGCTGTAAAGATAAATTGCCATCTGAAATGAAAAAAACAAATTTAGGTTATATGAGAGATCCCAAGGGCTGGAAACTGTAATATGTATTAGAACATAATTATTTGTAATCATTTTTCCACTCCCTATATTTTATCTGCTTCTTTGCCACACTGACTTTGGTCTTGTCCATGCAGCTATGAGGAGACATGGCATTTGCTACATCCAAGTAGGAAGTTTGAATCCGTGGTGTGGCTTGGCTGGGGACCTCTTGTATTAACTTTCTACCAGTACTGCATGTCCCAGAGGGTGACAAGTCCTTCACCTCCAAAGTAAGAGGTGTATAGTCCAGCAAACTGGCCAAACCTACCAAACTCCTCAGAGTCCCCACTGACCATCAACTGTCAGGCAATGTGAGCTAGAAAGAAAGTTTTGGAAGCCACTGAGATTTGGGGGATGTTGTGATGCAGTATAAGGAATTCATAAACCATTACAAACAGCAGAGAAACCTTTTTCCTTGTCTCCGATCTCAAGTAATATCGGTTTAAAGTAAAACAAGGAAAATAAATGTGAATAAATGTTTCTGTTCCACAAAGTATCCCGGATAAAATGAGACTTTTGCAAAGAAGCAGAGCAGAAATAGCAAGGAAAAAAAATAAAGGAGAAGTCAAAGAAGAATCGATATCTATTTACAGAAGACCTTCTTTTTAAAAAATCAATCATAATGCCTCCTGGGAAGGAAATGGTTTACAGTGCCTGTAATGTTTGACCCCGACCAGACCTCCCAGTTAGCAGTCTACTACTCTAATTGGGATCAGTAACAGGGCAACGTATCCTTAAAATGTTCCTAGTAGTACTTACTTGGGCGTCCAGATTTCTTAGGAATAAGTAAATTTGGGATTTATAGAGTTGTGAGCTGTGGTTGGATGGAGACTAGGAAGTAATCAGGCAGATATTTTCTGTGTGTGTGTGACTCAGAGAGAATAAATACTGAGAAGCCCCAATCTCAGACAGATCCCCTGAGAACAATGTTTTATACATATTGTTAATGCTCCTCCAAAGCCAAAACTTCATCCAGGGAAAGAAACATTTTATAGAAGCTGCGTGATGGGTTCAGGTCGCTCTAGAGAAGACTGTCGTACTTATGCTGCTTTCTTGTTTTATTCTTTCTATAGTCGGCCATGTTTTTCGTTGGATAAGATATGTTAAGTCACTTCCGTCTCTTTTGCCATTTAACCCTTGTGAGGATGTACCCATTGTGATGAGAAAGTATCAGGTTTTACCTTGTGATAGGCTATTTGTATAGTAGAGGAGACAGGTGTTATAGACAATGTTTGTGTGCCCCCAAAAGTCATTTGCTGACATCTTAACTCCCAAGGTGATGGTATCAGCAAGTGGGGCCTTGGGGAGGTGATTAGGTCATGAGGGGAGAGAGCACCTTAGGGGAATTAGGGCCCTAATTCTGCAGAGAGACTGCAGAGAGCTCCCTCCTCTCACCCCTTCTACTATGAGGGACCAAGCAGGAAGTAGGCTGATGTGCGAACTGGCGCAGGGCCCTCACCAGAACTCAACCCTGCTGGCACACTGATCTTGGGCCACCAGTCTCCAAAACTGTGAGAAACAAATTTCTGTCATTTACAATCACCTGGTCTCTTCCACTTACGAGGTAGCAATCTGAACTAAGACAACAGGGCAGCAGGCCATTTCAGTCTTGTGCTATGACAGAAATCAGCAGAGGACAACCAGGGAAAGAAACGATTCGCTCAATCCTGAACCTTTTTAAAATTTTTTAGTCATTAGTGCCTCTCACAGTCTTGTGATTAATGAGTAGTATGGTTAATCAGCATTTATTTAATCCCATTACTTTTCTTAGTTTGGAAACTCTCAGAAGGAAAGCATTTTGACTGTCTACTTGTCTTTGAATACTGGTAAATTCTCTAGTATATCCATCCACTTCAATTAGGTGCTGAATAAAATATTTTATAAAGAAAAGAAAATGTGATAAATATGGAAGTCATTCAAATATTCAGTGTGTAGGGATGTGAAATTTTTTTTTCTGCAAAATTTACTGCCTTTGGCACAAAGCATACAAATGTACTATTTATTTTTAGAAAATTTTTATGAATGCTACGTGATCCTATGAAATGTCTTTCAATATAATCAGACCTTATGTCCTTCTGCAAGGCCCATTTTAAAATATATAATTATCAGGGATGGGGCTTTTACTACATGAGAGACTGCATTTTATAACTTCTAAGGGAAAAAATGATAAATATGAGTAGAGATCTTATGTTTTTCCATTAAAGAAATGGTGTTCTGTGTCTATATGTAGTACCATAAATATGTCTTCTTCAAAAGTCCAAGAAGTACGATTTGATGTATTAAAAGAGCAGAGGTGGACACAAACTCATATATATTCAGCACTAAAAGATTTGGTAATAGATTTAAATATATTTCCGGTAAGTATTTTTTGGACTCTAAATGTGAGTTCCTCTTCTGCAAAATGTTGGCAACCCAGCTGGTTGAGTTCTGGTTGAGTTCTGGTGAGGTTTCTCTTCCTGGCTTGCAGATCACTGGCTGGGAACCTATTTTCCGTGACTCTTAGTCGTTTTAAGAGAATACAAAATTATTTCCATTGAAATTTTTGGTAACCTCTACTAAAGTAGAGCTGCTAAAAATGGAAGGGCATTGTGGATCACCACTACCATATTTATTCATTTCAGGACTTGTAGTTGACTTCGATGGGGATTTAAGACAAGATTTGGGGTCAGGGGGTGAGCAATAAATTGCTCTCTTTTTGCATATCTTCTATCCTTTACATACTATATGGATTTTCAACTATAACAGATAACTAAACACAACAAAGTAAACGAACTTAAAGACTTTTATCTCCATTGTTCCAGATGTATATAAAGACCTTACATATTGTTTTCTGTTTGACAGAGAGTGCACAAGATAATACCTAGGCTGACTAACTTCTTCAGAGCCTAGGCAAATCTGAATCAGGAGAGGAACAATTTAGAATGCCTAAATTCAAACTCTCAAAATAGAAAATCATTTTATTGCATCTCCTCAGTACTTGGATCTTATCTAGCAATGTGTATTCATTAAATTCAAATCAATAGGAGTAAAGTATGAGAAAATAGGTAGAGGTGTCTTGGAACTCTCTTAGAAGTTACAAGAGAAACTGAAACATTTCACAAATAATTCAAGCATTGCATAAAAACACTCCTTAGAGGTGAAATTTTTTATGTTCTGCCTCAGTCTCTGAATCAGTAAAATATAGCCATAATTAGCCAGCCTTCACTTGCCTCTCTGGTGCCATTAGAAACAAAACAAAAACAAAAACTAAAAACAAAAGCAAAAACAAATAACTTCAAAAATAAAGCTTTATCATAATCACTATAGTTATCATTATTAAATTATAGGCATTTTTTGTTATGTTTGCCCATTAGCAGCTATATTTCCTCCCTCCACCCCAAAAAAGAAGAAAAAAATGAAACTATCTTCACAAGAATGATACTCATTTTGAACAATGGCAGGTCTGATCCAGACATGGCTGCTTCTTTGCTTTTAATATTCCTCTCTACAGTTTAAGTTCTCTGTTTTCACTGATTACATGAAACATGTAAATTTATGTTGATTTTTCCATTCACATTAAATGGAAATTTGCCAATTATTATCCTAGCTCAGGTAAAATTTATATTTCTATTTTTTTTTTCTCTCTCTCTCTCTCTCTTTCTTCCCCACCCCTCTCTCTCTCTCTCCTCTCTTTCATCAGCAAAGTCTATATTAGTTACAAGTCTTCCCTCCTCTCTCTTCTCTCTTCAATAAACTTTTTGCCAGTAGGGTTGACTCGGGGTGCCTTTTTTATTGAATTCCACCAAAAAAAAATTGTAGTTGTGTTATCTGAACATCATGAAATATGAATTCTTCAGAAATGTAGTTTTATTGATTTCAGTAACTTAGTAAGACTAACTGAAGGTTAACGAAATATTTCCTGGGAGATATCTCACTGTTTTACCAACCTAAAACAAATCTTATTTTTCTTCCTTTCTATATCACCTTTTTTGAAGTATTATGCACCCATTTTAAGAGTGTAACTCATGCTTCAGAAAACCACATTTCAGGAATGAAAAATACAATAAAATAAGGAAAGCCTTATTTTAAGGAGAAATGCACTGATATGGTGCATATAAGCAGGTAAGTATTTTGCCTCTTTTACATGATTACAAAATTTGGAGTAGTGACCATGTAAAGCACAAGTGTATGTCATTGAAAATATTAATTTTCAGGTCTTACGTTTAAGTATGATGTGATATATTGAGGGTATGTTAGAAAAGAAAATTTTGAAGGTTTAAATGCATTTGAATAAATTTTGTTCTTACTTTGCCATCTTTGCTCATAAGAGCAAACTAATAGAATTCCACTTTCTGAGAAGATAAAGCCATAATAGAATAAAAATTGCTGAGACAATTTTCAGCAACCAAGCTAAATCAGTATGTGATTTTTCTCTTTCAGAAGGAAAAGTAGTAACTTTCCATCATGCTTCATTTTCTCTTTCAGATTCGCACTTTCAGTCAATACACCAACCACCAATTCAATTATAGCCATTGTATCTGATTTTTGCATATTATTCTTAACAATAGGACCTTAAACTTGTATAGAATTTAACAGATTTAGTACACTTTGGTATCTAGTTATTTCCTTGGGCCCACACCACATCCCCATGATGAACCTAGTGCAACACTGTGAATCACATTTTGAGAAGGAGAGTTCTTTAAATGCAGATTTGGTTAGATATTGAATTACGTGACGCAGAACTAAACTGAACGGAAGGGCCCAAGGTCTGACCTTAAGCTGAACAGAGACGGGACCAATGCTGAAGACAGAAAGCCAGCTACAGAAGGACAAAGTAATCAGAAAATGAACTGACAAGCAGCAGATGTATGGCCAGGCAATCAGTGACCCCCACGGGGTCCAACTGTAACACCAGCATGTTCTTACAATAGACAATCTAGCACAGAATAAGGATGCCACCTGCAAAGATGTAGGCGGGTGGCTCCCATCTACAGATATTCAAGGATAGTCACATGGAACCAGGATTTTAGTACCCCAAATTACTCCATCCTGGGGGACCAAGAGACACACTAGAAAACACTTCAGAATGATGACTGGGTTCCTGCAGCTGGGAGAGAATGTCTCAGTGAGACTACCTGCCTCAAGGCTTCTACTCTTCAAATCTAAACGCCTTGTGGCAGAAAGGGGGGCCAATTTCAAACACAAATTTGACCATCTGAGAGCCCTCAGTGGTCCCTGGGCACATGTTTTAAAGAGACCTTTAAGAACTAGATTCTGTCTGCCTTTCTCATTTTCTGCCATTGCCCTTTTTATTCTAGCACTATTTCATGTTTGGGGGTCTTTTTGTTATTTCCTCCATCTGTCTGGAAAACGCTTTACCTCCTTTTCTTCATGATGATATATGCTTTGTCCTAAAACCATGTTTTTTATTTACTCGAAAAAGATTTATTGAGCACCCACAATAAGCACTGTGTTAGACTCTGGTATAAAGATAAACAAGTAAGGCCTTTGAATTCTTGGAATTCCTGGTGAGGTGGGGGAGAAGAGGGGTGAGGAGCTTGCAGATCCAGGCCCCTAAAGAAGCCATTCAATGTAGCGGTGGTTTTGTTGTTAAAGAATTATTTTTTTACGGGGTGCCCAGGTGGCTCAGTCGGTTAAGCGTCGGGCTCTTAATTTTGGCTCAGGTCATGAACTCATGATTCATGAATTTGAACCCCACATCAGGCTCTGCACTGATAGTGAAGAGCCTGCTTGGCATTCTCTCTCTCTCCCTCCCCCTCTGCCCTTCCTGCATTTTCTCTCTCTCTTTCAAAATAAATAAATAAACTTAAAAAAGAATTTTTAAAATTATTATTTTTTTATTTTTTAGAGAGCAAGAGAGAGAGAGAGCATAAGCAGGGAAGAGGCACAGAGAGTGAAAATCATAAGCAGGCTCCACAGTCAGTGTAAAGCCTGACCCAGGGCTTGATCCCACAAAGCTGGGATCATGACCTGAGCTGGTTAAGAGTAAGATGCTCAACCGACTGAGCCACGCAGGTGCCCCAAAGGATTATTTTTAAAAGAAACTAAAATCATGATGTTCATACAGATCGCAAAAGAACATGTGTCAAAGATTAAAAAATTATATTTAACTCATTAATTAATAAGAGAACCAGCAAGGTGGTATAGATGATTCAAAGGAGAATTCAAAGATGGATGGATAGATCGATAGATAGATTGATTGACTGAAATTTGCAAATAAATAATAGGTCTTTCCAAAGGGCAATAATCAAGTGTAATCCACCATATAAAATGAGTTTGCCTTTCTATGGGCAAGAACCATTTGCTTTATTATCAGTTTTCTACATTTTCCAGAGTTGTAAAATAATGAAAGAGGGAGGTAACTGATGGATAAGCTAGATAGGACATACAGCAATGCTTTCTTGCCCATTTCCGAATTTTTCCACAAGTTTCCTGACAGAGTTGAGGCATACAAGAAGGGGATGGTCATAGAGATTAGGTACTTAAATCTGCCTGGAGTTGGAAGAATTACGAGAAAGGCTTCATTGACTATCTGATGTGTTGATCGTTATTGTGAATGAAATTTTTCCAGGTAAATGTGAGAATGAGGAACACAAACTCTGGCTGTAAGAAGGAGAAGGAATTTTAAGCAAAGACTTCAAGGTGGTAAAATTCATGAGTCTCAAGAGTTTTTCCTTGTGAGAACCAGGGGAATAAATTTTATGACACCCCCCCCCCCGCTGAGTCTTTTCAGGATTCTAACTAAATATAGTGTTGTCACGGATGTAAGAATTCCTCTCAGATGTTTTGAGACCAGAGCAGTCAATGGCCCTTCCATCTCAGATTGGTTCTCAAAGTGTGGTCTAGGAACAGCAAGCAGTATTGGCATCTGTAGGGAACTTGTCAAAAGTGAAAATTCACGGGCCCTAACCCACACCTACTCAATCAGAATTTCTGAGGGTACTAGAATAGACCAGGGAGTCTATTCTAACAAGCCCTCCAGGTGATTCTGGAGAACCACTGTCTTGGAGGTTCAAAGAGTTCCCTGAAGACCTGTGGAGAGACACTGCCCTGAGGACCTCAGCTGAAGGAAGAAAATCCTGCCACAATTATACAAGATGCCATATGGATGAATACATGATTTCTGATTTTAGAAAAGAATTTATCTGCACACATGTCCCTTCACTCCTTCCTCTAGTCTACATGAACAGATAATTGTGTCTCCTCTCAATCCCCAGGTCAGCCCGTGGAGATAAAGCATGACAGACATGTACTGAATGGCTGAGCCAATGGCTTCCACAAGGCAGAAACTCGACACCAAACCACAGGATCAACACAACTGTTGGAACAGCAGGAAAGCTAATAGGAATATTGGATTAGAATACCTCCAGCCCTCCAAGTCAAAAGAGCAGTTTAGTTCTCAGTGAGGGAAGATCATTCTTACATGGATGGGGGTATGAATGTTGGGTCCTGACTCCCCCTGGAAAGCAGAGCCTACAATAAGGACTCGCATGAAGGTACTTTCTATTGGAAAGTGATCTCAAGGAAGTGGAATGGGCGACAGAGGAGAGTGAGAGAGGGAACGGAAAACTCTTGAATTTCTCTTGTCTCTTACATGGGAGGTTGGAGTTCAACCTGCCCACACTCTTGAGGAATCCACTGAATTCACTTCCCAGTCGTCCACTAAGGGGGCAGAAGAGGAAGTACTGATCCACCTGCTCTCATTGCCTTTTGTCAAGTCAAGGTTCACTTTGTGGGATGTAGACACTCTCAAATTTCCAAAATCCAAAATTCCAAAATATTGTTGATAAAAGTAGATACTCAGAGAAGTACCTATGTGTGTGAGCCAAGGGGCTGTCAGTTCTCATTTCCAGACAGCTGGTCGCAGCAGCAATGGCTGGGATAAACAGGGAGGTACAGGAAATGGGTCACATGTGGGTATTTCCTTCTGGGCCAGACCCTTCCAAAGTCAAGATTATTTCACTTCCTCCAGCCCTAAGAGCAAACTATTTGGCCCATCCTACAAAGAGGATTTTGACATAATGGCAGAGTGGGGCCGCGGGAAGGCAGTGTGGACACCTGATGGTCTCAGCTAATGCACTTTAGCTCTGGAACACAGAGCCTAGAGGATTCCATCTTTGCTGCCTACCAGCTACATATTCTTGAGAAATTTCATTTTCCCCAATTCTCAGACTGCTAATACAAAGTTGTATTAATAATCTACTTATCAGTCTCATAAGCATGGTGGGATATGAGAAGAACATAATGTCTATAAAAGGTATAAAAACAGTGACAACCAAACTAACATGAGAACTAGTTATGATAAAGTCTTTATTATGTCACAGTGATTTATAATATTCAAAACTGTACTGTTCTGTCAACCCCATTTTACAGATGAGAAAACTGAGGCACAGTGAGGTTAGGTAAGACACACACACACGCACACATACACACCACACAGCAAATAACCCAGCAGATATGCAGATATTCTAACAAAGCTTTCAGGCTCCAAAGCAAAGTGTTTTTACAGCAATTGCTGTGTTTCCTTAATTATTTTTATTTAACACTTTTTGTGACAAATGTCTTACATAAAACAAGGCAGCAAGAGGAGGCAGAAAGGCCATGACTCCCTGCTGCAACAGGATTTACTGCAGGTCTCTCCACATATGCCTTTTTTTTTTTTACTTTATTTATGTATTTTGAGAAAGAGAGAGAGAGAGAGTTGGGGAGGAGCAAAGAGGGAAGGAGAAAGAGAGAGCCAGGAAGGGCAGAGAGAGAGAGAGAGAGAGAGAGAGAATCCCAAGCAGGTTCCGTGCCACCAGCACAGAGCCTGATGTGGGGCTCGAACTCATGAACCGTGAGATCAGGACCTGAGCCAAACCAAGTCTGACATGTAACCGACTGAGCCACCCAGGTGCCCTTCCACATACACTTTTCATAAAAGCTTTGCTCAGAATGACTAGGAAAAGTGACGCTTCAGTAAAAGTGGTAGATCTATAGTATCTACAACTTGGGGGGAAGTGGTGTGTTTACAGTAAATGTGACATTCCCAGGTCTTTAAGACTGTGTGTCACACAGCCCACACTCCCCAAAGCTGGCCTCCCAGGCTGTGCCCTTGCAGCCTTCCCTTGCTCTGCCTCCATGAACTTCAAGAGTTTCCTCTGTAGTCTTGTCTGACATCACGTATCTTCCTGTTCCTGACTTTGTCTCCCCTTTCAAACCAGAACCTTAACGTGATTTTTAACCTTCTCTACCATTTTCTTACTGTGACTCAGATTTCCTTGTTTACTTTGGGTAAACACCCCACCAATTCTAACACAGCCACTGGGACCGTCGGTCTCAGCTAAGCTCTGTGGTGGGGAAGAAGGCTGTCTTATGAGGTTGACCCCTTGGATAAGATTCAGACTGACAGAGAAATGGATTCTGCTATCACACATCCTTTCTTGAAATAGGGTCTGGTACCTGAGAAAATTTTCATTAAAATCCACGGTGCCGGACTCTGTTGAGCCTCTCATGATCCCCCATCCAAATGTTCTGAAAGTTTTTACCACTGTAGCTGGTTTCTCTTTCTCCCTCTCAGAAGGTCGTCAAGTGTGCAGCTCTGGCTGGAAATGTGATAAATGCCATTGTCTACTCTTGTAGCCCTAGAGGTGGCCAACTGGTGGTGAAGCAGAAACAGGGACTGTCAAATTGAGGGCCCTGGCGTTTCATACCCCATGACCTCTCTTGGAGAGGAGAGAGATTTAGATATCATTTTCTTCTTGGCTTTCAACAATTTACTCGAGGGGGCAGCCATGACCAGCAGATGGGAAAGATCTTCCAGATGCCAAAGGCAGTTCTCTGCCCTTCCCCCCCCCCCCACCTTTTGTATATTCAGGCCTGACGACATGAGTAACTGTATTTGGGGTGGTGAAAGCCAGGTCTCTCAGTGGTGGTGAAGGGAGTCACCGATAAGGAAAGGAGAGGGACTGGCATGTATCTCATGGGATTAAAGTCATCAGCACAAATACAAGGTTTATAATTGACATAGATATTCAGTAGCTCTGTTGCTGAGTGGATCTAGTGTGATGTTACACCAATAACAATGAGTGTACCTAGTGCCAGGGCTCTTTGGATAAAAATCTGATTCCAAGGCTGCAGTAGAGAATGTAAAAGATGCACCTGGGACATATTGTTGGGCTGGTACGTGCTCAAAAGTAATGGAAACATACAGAAAGTCACAGGAGCTTGAATGAAGGGTTTCCTAGGAGCTAAATCTGGAATAACTTGAGCATCAAAATAAGTGAATATAGTAATGGATTATAACCCATAAGAATCCATGAGCCCACATTGGTTAGATAGATAGATGATAGATAGATGATAGATAGATAGGAAGGGACAATTCTTTTCAGTGGACGGTTAGCTAACAAATATGGATGGAATGATGGGCCTTCTGATGTGATGCACTGAAAAGTGAGAATATCACTTCTGGGTTATTCCTGGCAAAAAGGCAGAGTCTAAACCCAATCATGTGGAAACACCAGCCAAACTCAAAGTAGGCGGCAGGCAAAGACATCAAGGTCAAGAAAGACAAAGGAAGCCTCAGGAATCTCCAAATTGAAGAACATGAAAGGGACTTGAGTATTTAATGAAATGCATGATCCTGAACTTGGTCCTGATCCAGGAATAAAAAATCTGTAAAAGATACTACTGGTAGCACTGATGACACTTGGTTATAGACGTGGATTAAATGCTAGTATTGTATCAATCTTAAATTTCCTGATTGTTTTTAATTTTTTTTTTATTTTGAGAGAGAGAGCACAAGTAGGGGAGAGGGGCAGAGGGAGAGAGAGAGAGAGAGAGAGAGAGAAACCCAAGCAGACTCCACACTGTCAGCACAGAGCCCAAGGCGGGGCTCGATCCCATGACCCTGGGATCATGACCGGAGCCAGGATTGAGAGTCTGATGTTCAACTGACTCAGCCGCCCAGGTGTCCCGTAAATTTCTTGACTTAGATCATGGTACTATAGAAAAGAACATATAGGGTATATATGACAATGTCCTTGTGATTAGAGAAGGCACACTGAAATATTCAGGCATAAGCAAGGGCCCTGTGTACACCTCAATTTCAAATGCTTCTGAAAACTGATGAGAGAGGGAAATAGAGTGTCAACAATTTCTGAAGCTGCAAAAAGGGCGCGTGGTTTCCTTCTCCTGTCTCGCAATTTTTCTGTAGCTTTGAAATTGTATCACAAACAAAGAAAATATTTCCACCACTTGAAAGGGGACAGCTCCCTGTGAAAGAAGAAGAAAAAAATAAATGGTTTTGAAATGGGAAGAACTTGGTAATATGAAAGCAGAAAAAGTAGACAGTAAGATTTATTACTGAAATAACATAACCCTTTGCAGAGTAGCTGTGACCGAAAGGGTGACTTAAAGCTTTACTCGGAAACTTCAGAACCGAGTCTTCAAATTTGCAACTTCATAAGAAACCTGCAAGTCCTTTCAAAGCAGCTGTTTTGATCAGGCTTGTCAGAGTTCCTGGCGTTCAGTATTTCCATTGAGATAAACGCTAGATAAAACCAAAGTAGTCTGTGGCCGGAATAATTGGGGACGCCTTATCTTTGCCTTGTGTTAATGGGTGCACTCATTTGGCATAGCTGATGGGCTCGAATGAGCCCTAAAGTAGGTCAGTGAGGCGGGGTGATGGGAAGGACGGGCCACAGGCCCCTTCCACAAATAAACCCTGGTGCCAGAATGCTTCTCTTCCTTCTTTAGGGTCTGATATTTTATAATAATTCACTTTATTGTTCTTGTTAAGTGAAGGGGGGCTAAGACCACTGAGCTATAAGCACCCAGGAAGGCATTGCTTAATTTAATCCTCACAGGAATGCTGGGAACTAATTATTTTCATCCTTTCTTTACAGATAAAGAAACCAGGTCCTGAGTGTCCGTGTGATTTTCCAAGAGTCACACATGCAATAAATGTCCGTCTAGGGGACTGCAGGATTCCTGCTCTCTCCACCACACTGCCTTGCTTCTGCATAAAGATGTGTCAGTTCTGGAGAGAGGATCAGGTTAAAGTAATACCGGGTGTGTGGGCACCAGCAGGGCTAAATGTGGACCATGGAAAGAGCCAGAAGGATAAGCAAAACTTCTGTTCTGGTTTTGTTTCTTCGGCCGCCTGTCTTCTTACCATGCACGTTACATTCCTTAATCACCCAGTTGCTCGTTCCATTCTTTGCATGCTTTGCAATACTATCGTGGATCTGAGGAGGATGCAAGTCTTTGCTTCCAGAAAGTATACACTTAGAAACTACCCAGTGGGAAGTAATCCATGAAAGTTGGTATTAGGCCAGGTGGTGGGGCAGCCCATGGTGAACGGGGTGGGGCAGGTGTGAGTTCCAAGTGTGTCCCTCCACACTCCATACCCATAATATTCACACGCACACACAGTGAAAACAGAGAGAAGCTGAAAGATGCAAGCCTTAGTTTCTTCATTCATAACTGTCATGGCCCCGGGGAAATGGCGCCCACTTCGAGAGCTTCAGTCGGTGTCAAGAAGTGAGCGATTGGGATGTCACTCTTTCCTCGGGAGGATATTGCCTCACGCATCCCTTTTGTCAAATGAGGCTGACATACCATCCCTGCTCTCTCAAGGATTGCTGTGATATCTCTATCGCATAATAGATATTAAAGCGCTTGGGATACTATGAAATTGCATATACAGCGTTGTTTTCAAAGCAATATTTTGTCTGTTGCTGATAAGCCACTTGATGCTGAGCAAAGGCTCAACCTCTATAAATATAAAACAATTTACGGTAGTTCTCGAGAACAGAATAATTCTCCATTAGACTAATCTGCACAGGCAAGAACCATGTCTGGCATATCCTAGGCATTCAACAAATCATAAATATGCCTGGATATGTGATGGCAAGTGGAGGTCAAAAGAGTCTACCGTATTGTATTGGATCTTCAAACTCTTTAAAAACACCAGCCACTAGTTCAGCATCTGTGATGGTTGACTTTATGTGTCTGGGCCACCGTGCCTGGATAGTTGGCCAAATGTTATTCTAGACGTTTCTGCGAAGGTGTTTTGTGGATGAGATTAACATTTAAATTGACAGACTCTGAGTAAAGCAGATTACCTTCCATAACGTAGGTGGGCCTCACCCAATCACCTGAAGGTTTTAAAAGGAACCAAGAGGGGCCCCCCTTGAGCATGAAGGAATTCGGCCAGCCGATTGCCTTTGGAATCAAGCTGCAACTCTTCCCTGGGTCTCCAGCCCGCTAGCCTACCCTGCAGATTTCAGGCTTATCAGACCTCGGCAATCACATGAGCTAATTCCTTAAAAATAAACCTCTCTTGGCAAACCAAGAAATAGACTCTTAACCATAGAGAACACACTGATGGCCATGAGAGGGGAGGAGGCGGATGGGTGAAATAGGTGATGGGGATTAAGGAGGCACCAGGTGTTGTATGTAAAGGATTTAAATCCTGAAACTAACATTACACTGTATATTAAATAACTGGAATTTAAATAAAAACCTTAAACGGTAAACCTCTCTCTATATACATACACATCCTATTAATCCTCTCTCTAAGGAGAACCCTGACTAATACCATTACTAATGTTCAACACCAATCAAGAGTTCTTGTTAATCCCAAAATGAAATATTCTTGAACCATCATTATGTTTCACCCTAAAAGGGTCTTTTTCTTTTCCAAATAAAAAGTATTTTGAAAACATTTCTGTATTTAATTATTCATTCCTTCTCAAATATTTATTGAGTCCTCGTTTAATTATCTACTAGTAAACATAATGGAAGAAAATCTCTGGGTAAAGCAAATGGAGGGCCACACCCAAATTTAGCAATGGCAAGAGTCTAAAATATTGACAGATGACAAATTGAAAAGCTCCACAAAATGAATACAATTTTTTGGAACGGTCCCTATTGTAATGAATATTGCTTGTTGAATAAAACGACCTTAAGGAAACTTTTTTCTCTATAAAAATGCTGGACTTAGAAAATGGAGCTGAAGTTGAATTGATTTCATTCTGCATCTAATGTAGAAAAATGGCACTGAAATTTTGAAAGGAACATGAAATTGTTGTACCTTCTAAGTCTCTATGAAGAAAATAGGTGAGGAGAAGGAGAAAAATTCAATTTAACACTGAGAGTAATTTTCACCTTTCCTTCCCTGACAAACATATGTGAAATGTCATGTGTTGTCATGGAAACAGTAAAATAAGAAATCTGTTTGCGAATGCTTAAAGTTAGGTGCGAGATTGTCAAATACAGGCTGTTTGTATTGTCTCTTACAGAAGAGAAAAAGACTGGTAATGACTTGCTACATAACCATCCCTGTATTTATTCTAACTCTCCGCTTAGTCTGTGTTTTGCGTGTGGGCGACTTCCCAGAGTTATTTCCGTTCATTTTCCTTCCTGCAGCTTACAGCAGGCACCTTTTCCAGACCTTATTTATAATGCCACTGGGTTAAAAATATAAAGTATAGATTTTAAAGCTGAAAGGACACTTGCCGGAATTTAATAAAAAGGACCTGTTCAAATTCATGTAACCACGTTCACGACACAAAATAATTGAAGCGATAGTTGTAAAGAGTTTTAGGGTAAGACACACCCCGAAGTTTGAGTCCTAATTCTTCCACTTAGTTACTGTGTGACCTTTGGCAACATGAAACCGAGGGACTCACTTTTCTTTAGAATTTTTGAATAAATATTAAATAATATAGACCCCCCAAGGCAAAAATATTCGTCATTATTAAGTTATTCCAATGACTCATATTTGATGGATAGGACCAAAGCCTATATAACAGAAACTGACCTGAATCTTCGAATCCCTTCTACTGCTTTCGAGCCTGTGGTTGTATACATTCTTGCCATTCTCATTCACTGACGATGACTCCCATCAGAAGCCTAGAATCTTTCTCTGACCTCCAGGGATTCTCCATGACCTACCCAGCTGTCACCTCCCAATCTTGAACTGCATGCGACCAATCGACCCAGAGCCACTGAGCATTGAGCTAGAAGAGATTCAAGTACTTTTGTTCCATAGTTGGAAATGTGGGCTCAAGGAACAGTGTTTGGTTGAAGATCCCACAGCTAGTGAAGGGTAGAGCCTGATTTCCCAGCTTCCCATTCAGAGCTCCAAACATAGAGTCTCATGAATATTGGCCCAAGAGGAGCAAGAACGAGTTTACACTATGCTAATTTCCATTGCTCTAGCTTTGCCTTGGAGAGAGCAATGGACAGTCCACATCCTTCAAATGTGGACACCAGTGTGAACACATGAAATCATCCCAAGGATTACAGGAGCAAGAATAATCTAAAGTAATCAATTTCTAGCTCTTCAATGCCCATGTCTTTTCCCTAAAACTGATCTCCCTGAGAACCTACCTTTCTTCAACTTTACAAAAAAAAGTCTCCCTTTTATCCATCTCACTACTTCCTGTGGTGCATTATTCTGAAGAGAATAACCTCCAGGCAAAGTGAAGCCTCCTGTATTTTTAGTCAAGTCACCCCAAACCTTTTCCTTGTTGTAACCATATTGATGGTAATAGAGGAGGTGTTAAAAAGGGAAAATAATGGAGGGCCTGGGCGGCTCAGTTGGTTAAGCATCTGACTTCGGCTCAGGTCGTGATCTCATAGTTCGTGGGTTTGAGCCCCACATGGGGCTCTGTGCTGAGAGCTCAGAGCCTGGAGACTGCTTCAGATTCTGTTTCCCTCTCTCTCTGCCCCTCCCCCACTGGCACTCTGTCTTTCTCTCAAAAATAAATAAACATTAAAAAAAAAAAAGGATAATAGCTAGGAGCACCTGGGTGGCTTAGTCAGTTAAGCGACCAACTTAATTTACTTAATTTTTGCCCAGATCATGATCTCATGATTCATGGGATTGAGCCCTCTGTGCCAACATACAGAGCCTGCCTGGGATTCTCTCTCTCTCTTTCTGCCCCTCCCCTGCTCTCTCTTGTGCTCTCTTTCTCAAAATAAATAAATGAACTTTAAAAAAAAAAAACTTAAAACTAAAAAAAAAAAAGGATAGTAGCTAATATCAGAATATTCTAAATGCATATAAATAAAAGGTGAAAGGAATGAAAATTTAATGATCCCACCTCTTCCATCCCCCAACCATTATCCAAAAATTTATCTTCTTTGAGGGAGAGCCCCACGAGAAGGAAACAGAGTGTGGGTAAGAAATGCTGAATGTTATGAATTTTGGATTTCTTATTGAAATGCATGAAAATTTTACAGCTATTTTTAATACACATCCTTGGAACATGTATTTAACTGAAAAGAAAGATATCTTTAAATAGCCAAAGTCATATAGCGTAATATCTTCTTTTGAATGCAATTAAGATGTTTTCAAGACTACCAAATTCTCCAAGCCTCACCGTATAAAACCCGTGTGCAACAGAGACTTTGATGCTCTTCTGGTCAGATCAAAACATGCCCAAACTGCGGCACCCCGCCCCTATTCTTTGTCCTTGTCCTTGTTCTTGTCTCTCTCCCTCTTTCATCTCCCCCTCCCCATCTCTCTCTCTCCCATAAATCAAAATAAGGAACCAAACCTCAGTTCTACATTGTAATCAAGAGACATAGCTGAGACAAGGTGACCCATAAAAGTATCATAGACCTTTTGAGAAAATCCAGGAAATTTGGCCATGGATTGAGTATTAGATAGTCATTTGAGTAGGCTTGATAGCAGCATTGTGATTATATTTAGAAAGTACCAGTAATTTTTGGAGATGCCCATTGGATGACACAGAGTAAGGTGGCATCGTGTCCGGGATTTTTTTTTTCCAAATACTTCTGCAAAGAAGCAAAAGAAGTAAAATAAAGAATATGTGAAGCAAGTATGAATGAACTTGATAACTGATGAATCTAGATAGTGAGTCAATAGTAATTGACTTTATTATTCTATTTGTACATATGCTTGAAACTTTGCCTAATATGGTTTTTAACTAACCTTGGAAAGAGATTTAAAAAAAAAAACTCTTGAGTGTATAAAATGCAATAGAAGAAATGGAAAAATTATCAGAGAACACTTCCTACGCCTGCTCAGCTATCCAGTGCCAGCCAGCCCCCTCTCCTGCGCTCTCCAATCATAAAAGTGATTAAATTTGGAAAACATTGCAATGATCCTGAAGACTAATGAGTAGTGCAACCATCCTTTCAGTCTGGGAGCTGAGGAAGCACTTCCTCTTTCGCCCACCCAATGTACCATGTCATGGGAAGTTCTACATTGCACTTGTAGAGGCAAGGTATCCTAAATTAAGTGCCGATAAACAAATATTACACAGTAGTCCATAATATGAAGCTAATAAACATTCTGAAATCATACCTCATTTTGAATTCCAGTTAGAAAGAGGATAGGGATATTGAACTGGGATTGAGGAGATTTGCTAAAAGCTCTTTTGCTAAACTTGTGACCTTGGAACACAGTACAAAGCAACGAAGTATGCTCTTGCTTTTCTTCTAGACAAAAGAATTCCCCAGCTTTATGGGAGAGAGAGGGAAAAAATGGAAGAAACCAGAGATTAGAAAACTCTACAATAAAGGCAAGAATATCGGGGCATTTGTGTAATTTGCACTGTCAATTCTTAAAGAAATATTCATCTGCTTGGGGAGAGGAGGAGAGATTCCTAGAGAAGAGGCTGATAGGTGCTTGGGATATATTTAAACACCTCAAGACAGCTGTCGGCACACTTGGCCAATATTTCACCCTGGATAAAATACAGGTCCTTTTTTTGTTTTCTGTTTTGAATTCCTTATAACAAATATTTTCTCAATGATTTGTATATGACCCAGTATGTCGAGTTCTATTGGTTTTTCTATATGTTTCATTCAACCTGATCACCAAACTTAGGGGAGAAGAAGTATCATGATGATATAGCAGGAAAGAGAATCCACTTGGAGTCAGAAGATTTGCCGTCTACTGAACTCATTTTAATTTCATCATATTGTTATGTTTAACATTTTGTTGGGTTATTATGATTTGTGGATGATTTACTCTCTTTCAATCATTCTAAGGACATAACTATATTTTACATCTTATTTTTGGTATATTAATTCTGCTCATTGAAGAATAATGTCCTCTGTTTCATGTGATATCTAGTTTTCATGGACTGGATATCTTCATCTGTTTAGTGACTCTTGGGATTGAATTTATCTTTTAGTCTGAGATATCTTGTACGTGTATGGATGTCATTATTGTTTCCCGTGGCTGTCTATTCTCCATACACAAAAATTTCCAAGACTCCAAATAAAATTGATCAGTTTATAAATCCCTGAGCCCCTGAACAAACAAAAGTCTCTTCTATTAGGTGTCTCATATCCTTCTCCTTTCCACGCTTCCAGTCTGTAAGTAATCAATTCATCAGCTACTGTTTTTGCTATACAGCAAACTATAGAGTGAAGAAGTGAATCACTTTTATAGGCAACTCTATCCAACTTTGCTGGATAGTACAAGAAGTGAATCACTTTTCCATTTCAACCGCCGGTGTAGACAGACTTTCCAGGCTAATGCGGTATATATACAATGGAGTATTACTCAGTGATGAAAAAGAATGAAATCTTGCCATTTGCAACAATGTGGATGGAACCAGAGTGTTTTATGCTAAGTGAAATAAGTCAGTCAGAGAAAGACAAACATGTGATTTCACTCATATGTGGAATTTAAGAAACAACTGATGAACATAGGGGAAGGGAAGGAGGTAAAAAGAGAAAGGAAGGCACACCATAAGAAAATGTTAAATAAAGAGAACAAACTGAGAGCTGCTGGAGGGAAGGTGGGGGGGAATGGTATAAATGGGTGATGGGCATTAAGCAGGGCACTTGCTGAGATGAGCACTGGGTGTTACATGTAAGTGATGAATCACTAAATTCTACTCCTGAAACCATTATTACACTATATGTTAACTAACTTGGATTTAATGAAAATTAAATAAATAAATAAGCTACTACTTTCAGCAAATAAATACAATAAATAAAATAAAATTTCTGAGCTTTGGGGCACCTGAGTGGCTCAGCCGGGTTAGCATCTGCCTTGATTTTGGCTCAGATATTAAAAAAAAAAAAAGCCTTTAAAAACGATTCCCATTTAATAACAAGGGGGGAAAAAGACAGCCTCCCGTATCCATTCCCAGGAGTAACAGATGCTACACTCAAGGCTTCTGATTCTGGCTGATATGAAATAGCAAGACCCAGATTTATCCTCTTACCTGAAAAATCCAAAAACTTGGGAAAATATATGTCACAACAGTTTTCAACACATTGGACGTCAGGCAAAGAAGGATAGTAACCCCCAAGAAATGGAAAATGATAGATATAGGCCCTACTATTGCCTCGCTTACTGCTTTCAAAGAATTTCTCCACCACGGTGAGCGTGGTGGGCTTCCGGAGCTGAGATTCTGAGATTCTGAGGTTAACACGGCTGCCCTAGTTTGCAGAATGGAGCACTGGAGAGAGACTGAAAATGAAACCATGGACTGGAAGAAAATATTGAAAATTACATATTTCCATAAAGGATTTGTATCCAGAATATATAAATAAATTCTCAAAACTCGATAATGAGAAGACAAACAAAACAAATGAAAAGAGAGGCTAAACACCAGTAAACATAGGGCAAAAATTTGAACAGCAACTTTGCCACCAAAGATATGCAGATCACAAATAAACACATCAAAGTGTACTCAACATTAATCAGAGAAATGCAAATTAAAACCACAGTAAAAAACCAACACCCCAAGTAGCATGGTTAAAATTAAAGACTTATCATATCAGGTGTTAGGATGCAGAAGACTGAAAGCTCTCATGTAAGCACTTTGGAAAGCAATTTGAGAATTTCTTTAAAAATAAAACCAATAACTCTATGATTTATACTCTCCTGAGCATTTACCCAAGAGAAAGGAAAGCATATATCCACACAAAGACCTGTACACAAATGTTCACAGCAACCTGATTTGTAACAAACAAGAACTGGACACAAACCAAATATCCATCAACTCCTGAATGGATAAACAAATTATAATACAGACCTGCAATGGAAGAGTTCATCAATTAAAAAATGAACTATTGATATATGCAAAAAGTTATATGAGCCTTAGAATAATTATTTCGAGGGAAAGCAAAATACCCCGGCCCAGTGAACATATTATGATTCCATTTATAGAAAATTCTGGAACATGCAAACTGACTACAGTGACAGAAAACAGATTAGTGATTGCCTGGAACCACAGCGTGGTGGCAGCTAGAGTCAGGAGAAAGAGGGTTACAAAGTGTCATGAGGGTATTTTGGGGGGAGGGGGGATGCTGATCTTTTACAAGCATATATATATTTCAAAACTTATTGAATACTGTGTTTTCAATATATATATAGTTTACTGTATGTCAATTAGACCACAACAGTTATTTTAATATTTTTAAGTTTATTTATTTATTTTTGAGAGGGGGTGGGGCAGAGAGAGAGAGGGAGAGATTCCCAAGCAGACTCCATGCTGTCAGCACAGAGCCATATGCCAGGCTCGAACCCAGAACCGTGAGATCATGACCTGAGCTGAAACCAAGAGTTGGACCCTCAGCTGACTGAGCCACCCAGGTGCCCCAAGTTGTTATTTTTAAAAGAGGTAGAAACCAATGCTGATGCTAAATGTCCACACCCAACAGAGTTTGGCATTTCCTGGGGGAAGGATGAGGCTCTTTCCGCCCTTTCCAACTCTGACAGCCTCCCTCCTTTCCATCCTGGGTATCCATTTTTCACTTCTTACACTTCCTGCTCCTGTCATAGCTGACCAGCAAACACTTCCACAGCACACACTTCCACAACTTTGGCAGCAGAGCTCTGGAGTGTATGTCCGAGGGTTAGGTTCTTTGTCCCCAGCACAACAGGGCATGGTGTCTCTCACCTCCCACCTCTCAATCCTGGAATCCTGCTCACCTCTGCATCTGGGCTAGATCCAGCTAGCGCTTGGATTGTAAGAATGACTGGAAGAGGGGGAAATGTGTTTGAAGGCATTCAGTGGGGAATGACTTGACTACTGTTGTCTTTGGGTAGCCGAAAGAAATTGTCCTTGGACATTTAGACCTTGAGGAGAAAAACTTAGAGATCACAGTTCACACAAGGCAGCCATTTAACTCTTGAGGGTTCTTTTCCTTTGAAGGCTAGTTTATGGTCAACGTTGGGAATATGGCTACACTCCCCACGCTACCGGCAGTACTAGGTCTTGAAGTCCGGCTGTGTTCTACTTCAGTCCTCACCAACCCCTAAAAACTCGGAAAAAAAAAAGTTGGGGAGCTATATACAGAAAACCAGACATTGTGCAAGCCTATAAGCAAAAAACAGATGTCCAAGACAGGAAAGGGCTTAGAAGCTGCAGGCTAAGAGGTTTCCGTTCAAGTTGGCAGTGTAGAAGGTTCCTGAACTCACCTCCTCACATGGAGACTGGATCTACAGCTCCATATAGAGCAGTTTCCTCGGAAAGAGATCCAAAAACTGGCTGAGTGACTCCTACACGCAGGGATGAGAACACTCCCACATCAAAATAGGTAGGAGAAACTGCTACGCGATCTCACTACAATCCTTACACTTGGTGTGCTGACCCCCCCTCGGGAGAGAACTTGCAACTCAGCGCTCCTGAGAGCCAATGGTTTGAACCCCACATCTGGCGCCCCAACTTTAAGACCTACACCTAAGAGACAGGTCCCTAAGACATCTAGGATTGAAAGCCAATGGGGCTTGCGTCCATGAGACCCACACAGTACAGTGAACTGAGAAATGGCTCTCAAAGGGCTTGTGCAAACTCACTTGGTTATACCCAGGGGCCCAACACAGAGGCAGCTAAGTGAAATGTACCCGGTCTTTCTGGGAAAGAGGCTCATTGGCTTATCCTAAAACCTTCTGCCTGAGGAGCAGACATCTAATTTAATTCGTACATAGGCCCTGACTGAAATACTTTCCAAAGATCATGGAGGCCAGTAGGCGCCATTCTCATGCTCTGCCTGAAGGAGCCTGTGTACACATGATGCATGACCCAGTTCTTGTGGCTGCTGCCCAGGGGACAACCCTTGATCTCCTAGCTCTGGCAAGATCTAGTCTAAGCTTAATGTAGGCTGAGATTTAGTCTAGAATGATGCAATCATTATGCTCTTCAAGAGAACATTTAGTATCTATAATCTATGCATAAGTCATGAGCAACAGGCAGTTAACCTACTATAATAAACTTTACAGTTTCGTATATATGTACGCATAGCAAACTCAATGTGTTCACCCCTAAAATAGATAACTACTATTAATGTGTCTTACTGTTGCCTTCCATAAATGCTCATGTTAAAGTTATTATTGTATTTGGCATTCTTGGCTCTGGGGTTCCTAACTGGATACTAAAGTCAAGAGTCTGGTGCCCAGAGTGAGTAAATAGGGACTGAAGTATCTCTTTTATTTTTTAAAGTTTATTTATTTATTTTGAGAGAGAAGGAGAGTGCATGGGAAGGGCAGAGAGAGAGAGAGAGAGAGAGAGAGAGAGAATCCCAAGCAGGCTCTCACTGTCAGCACTGAGCCCAATGTGGGGCTCAAACTCATGAACCATGAAATCATGACCTGAGATGAAACCAAGTGTTGGACTCTTAGCCAACTGAGCCACCGAGGTGCCCCTGAAGTATCTCTTTTAAAAATTATGTTTTGAAACCAACTTGACAATAAGATATAAAAGTAAAATAAAATAAAATAAAATAATGTTTTGATGAACTCCAAGTAACATAACTAAAACTTTGAATCTTTTTCTACTTGATTCTCTTCCATCATTCAGATTCTAAATAAAGTTGCATTTCATTCCAAGAGCACCGTCTCACCAAAGCCCCTCACATCAATAATGGCTTCACTTACGGTCTGTGTTCATTTCAGACCTGGTAGGAAGTTCCCTTTAGGATGTCTCCTAGTATTTATTGACCATTTGTCTTTCATATTCTGGTCTTCCCTACGTCCGGATATCATTCTGCATCACTGGGTGGTACATGTTGCCTTTATCTCATGCTTATCCATGTTGAAATTTCACTTTCCTATCTGATGGTCACAATTAGTTGTCAGTTTTTATATCTGAATTTGTTCATTTGATCTTTAAAGTATTTTCTTCCAAAATGCTATTGTAACCCTTTGTTCTTAGTTGCCATTCCATTGATTTAGACAACGTGGATGCCCTGGAAGAATCACTTTCATTGGTGTGCTCTCAATGGTCACCACAAAATGTCCTCATGTATTGTGGTAGTTAAATACTACACACTACTATTGTGTAAAAAGAGTTGTTTCAGCCTTAAACTTTTTTTTTAATTTTAAAAATAAAAGAATAATTCCCAGTTTGAATATTACTGGATAGATCCTGAATCCTTGAAATGTGTGTGTGCGTGTGTGTGTGTGTGTGTGTGTGTGTTTAATTAATTTATTTAAATTCAAGTTAGTTAACACACAGTGTAGTATTGGTTTCAGGAGTAGAACCCAGTGATTCATCACTTACATGTAACACACAGTGCTCATCCCAACAAGTGCCTTCCTTTGTACCCATCACCCATCTAGCCCATCCCCTCACCTCCCCTCCAGCAACCTGTTTGTTGTCTGTATTAAGAGTCTCTTATGGTTAGCCTCCCTCTCTGTTTTTATCTTATTTTATTTTCCTTCCCTTTCCCTATGTTCGTGTATTTTGTTTCTTAAATTCCACATATGAATGAAATCATATGATATTTGTCTCTCTCTGACTTATTTTGCTTAGCATAATACATTCTACTTCCATCCAAGTTTCTGCAAATGGCAAGATTTCATTCTTTTTCGTCGCCAAGTAATATTCCATTGTGTATATGTACCACAACTTCTTTATCCATTTGTCAGGCGATGGACATTTGCGCTCTTTCCATAATTTGACTATTGTTGATATTGCTGCTATAAACATTGGGGTGCATGTGCCCCCTTGAATCCACATTTTTGTATCCTTTGGGTAAATACCTAGTAGCACAATTGCTAGGTCATAAGGTAGTTCTAGTTTTAATTTTCTGAGGGAAACTCCATACTGTTTTCCAGAGTGGCTGCACTAGTTTGTTTCTCCACCAGCATGTTGTGCAAAAGAGTTCCCCTTTCTTCACATCCTCACCAACATCTGTTGTTGCCTAAGTTGTTAATTTTAATCATTCTGACAGGTGTGAGGTGGTGTTTCATTTCACATTAAGCCTTACTAAAAAAGAAAAAAATTTACCTAACCCTGAAATCACTGGGCCTTCAAAAAAAAATTATTGTAAATAGTGCCAGCATCTTTTACCCTATAATAAAAGGGCAAAACATTTCCAGGGAAGAATAACATTGGAATTCATATACATTAAAGAATAACCAATATGACATCGAGGATAAATGACTGAGATCAGACTCATCCCCATTCTTTGGGGATAATGGATAAGTATGAACACAAGGCATCTCAAGGAAGATAAAAGAGTAGATCCTAAATTTACAGAAAAGAGAGAATACAGATATTAAAGTTCGGTTTTACTAACATCATGATTTCCTTTCTCATCAGATGTTCATTTAAAAAATACAGATAGATGTCCTTGATATGGTTTGTACCATAGAACATTTTTTACTGTATTTAAACCCATTGACCCCATTCTCAGAATAAAGTTTTTAAATACATAAAATAAAATACACAAGATTACCAAGGAAAACAATTACATTGAAATATAATTATCAGAATACTAAAAAAAGTGATGAAGAAGTAACATAGCTGTCATTTATTGATGAGTTAAATAGTAAGATGTAATGGCAGATCTCATAAATAACACAATTACAAATGGCGTTGAACATAAATAGTTTGACACATTCTTAACAACTATAATAATATATAGAAATATATGTCATTTCCATTGGTGACAAGGTCACAGGGAAAGCTAATACTACTATGGTTTGTTACACATATTCATGAGAGAAATCACAAATTTTAGTTAGAATTATAGTGAAAATAAAGACATATTTTGTTCCTATTTTAATTCACAGATCTCCTGAATTCTACTTCACGTAAGGAGTTCCCTTGCCCTGCATGGTTTAGCAAAAACATTTCTATAAATTTATCTATAGCTGAGACTTTAGTTATTCAACAGAGCATTCTTGAGGGCGTACTAATCATCTTAAACTAAGTTAGGGGTTAGGGGCTCAGAGATGCAAGGAAAACAATGCGGTATTACCTGAAAGAAGCTTAGGGTCTACAAGAGTAAGAAAACTTCGTAAATCATGGCAGTGAAACATCAGATATATTATAAGGAAAAAATAATATAACCAAGAGGGAGGAAGTACAAATGAGGAAAAGGTCAAATAGGCCCAGCTTCTAAAAACAAACGGGTGTCACCAGGAAGAATATTGGGTGGCAAAGAACTATCCAGGCACATGAAACTTCATGACTAAAAATACTGAGATATAAAACAATTCTACAAAAGTTGGTCCTTTAATATGACTTGATACCTACTGCAAGGGTCTCTTGCCGAAATTATTGTATTCACTGCCTATGGAGATGCTTCATTGTAGCCAACTTCATTATACACATGCTTTATTCCAAAAGAATCCTTTAATGATTCATCTATTTCACTCAAGTGTGTGAACTTTTGTATATTTGTTGAATGAATGAATGAATGTTCAACCCTAGTGGATCCAGTAATATCTAACAGTTCTCATAACCACCACCAGGTGGCAGACATTTAGTCCAAGAATGGCTGTTAACAGCCAGCAAGACTCTGATGAGGAAATGCATAATAGCTTTTTTTTTTTCTTGAATCTTACTGTCTGAGTTCATTAAAATCAAAAGGACTTCATGAGGAAACTAACTGGGGGATATTTTTAGTCCTTTTGGCCTCGAGAAATAATTGTTTATTGAATTGATTGATGAAACTGAATTTGAAAAAGACAGTAACAAATACTCTTCTGTCAGCAAAGAAATAATAACAGTAAAAAGGATTTTTCAGGACAAGTCACCTTTCTATAGAGATTTCTACTCCTTACTCTCTATAATCCGTAAAATAAGGACTACAGTCATGAAAGCCATTATATTGTTGCCTATTATTTGCAGAAACAAAGTGGGTAAGATTCACAGTGATGCCTTTCTATTTTTGCCACATGGAAATTAAGCCTCAAGTCACTAAGTAGATACATAGATACATAGATACACAGGAATAGATAGCGAGATCACAGTCATATATGGCAGAAAGGAGGTATCTGAAACAGCGTCCCCAGCCTTAGAGAGGATGAATCCACAAGCCTTCGGTTCACTGGGTTGTATTTAATTCCGGGTGTGATGACTTAAGTGGGACATTGAGAGAAAGAGAGGTCACCAAAAAGAGGTTTTCCAGAATAGAATTCAGGTCATGTGGGGAACCGGAAATGAAGGTGCTCAGCCAAGACACGTGACATTGGAGCCATTGAGGGCTCGCACAGGGAAGTCAGAAAAGCTGCTTTTGCCCCGAATTAGGACAACTGAGTTACAGAGGGATGGAATTCTGTTTTAGAAAGGAGAGGAATTTTTCATAATTGGGGCAGACCACCTGGGGAAACGCTGAGGTTTTCTTCAGTGGACTGTTCAAGTAGCATAGAAGCTTACGGGTAATTAAGTGTATTAAAACTCAGACAATCTACTTCTTGAGGTCACACTCTCAGAACTACAAAGTAATGCATGACAGTACCTGGCACAATGCCTGGATCATAGCACATGTTCAATAAATGGTACTTTTTGTTAGTAATTTTCCTTTCTGTTACTACCGTAAGTCTGATCTCATACTCATTTTTGCTTCAGAAAATAAATCTAAGGGTGTCTGGGTGCCTCAACCAGGTAAGTGTCCAGCTCGTGATTTCAGTGCAGGTCATGATCTCACTGTTCATGAGATTGAGCCCCAGGTCGGGCTTTGAGCTGACAGGGCAGAGCCTGCCTGGGATTCTCTCTCCCTCTCTATGCCCTTCCCCTGATCTCTCTCTCTCTCTTTCTCTCTCTCAAAATAAATAAACATTTTTTAAGAAGAAAATAAATCTAGCTTCTTTACCCATACAACTGTTTATACATGCTTGTAATAAAAACTGTAATACTCAACATTCACATATTACTTTTCAGTCCATCGAACACACTCGTACATATTTACCTGATTTATTTAGTAGTCATGGTGACCCAAGCATAATTCTTGATGCATAATTACTCAGCAAGTCTTTGTGAATTATCCACAATTATCCCTATCTTATTCAAATGGAGTCTTATTGTATAAGCCCCTCAGTTTATAAGTTGCAGAAATAGGCGTTTAATTTACACTCTATCTTTTCCCTGTATTCCTTAGCCTATGTGAGAAAATGATACCTATACATAAATACAAAAAATCCAACAGCATAGATGTGTGCATGAGTGTGTGTGTGTGAGAGAGAGAGAGTGAGCAAGAGACAGAGAAACGTAGAAAAAGACACACACACACACACACACACACACACACATCCAGGAAAATCCAAACAGATGTATTCTTTGGTTTTGAGTTGAGTAAGTTTTGCCGCTCATCAGAGAATACCAATTTAGTTTCATAAAAGAGTCCTTTTGCGTCTGTCAAATATATTCACAGTACACGTGGGTTTACTTAAGCGATGACTCATGGCATGCATGCATGTGCATTGTATATATAAACATATATATGTATATTTCCTATCCGTACATGTGCATATACAGATGTTGCCCAATTAGTAAGCAACTAAATACGGGTGAACTATCTCAGCGTTGGCTAACGTGATACACAGCAGAAAAGTCTATAGAGATATGCAGAGCGGCATTAAAGTTGCCCACTAGGGTAAGGTTAATTAAAGCTATTCTTGGAAATATCAAGCGATCAGCAAGAACAGGATTAAATTGGGGTCACTGGGAGTTTCCCTGCACTCAGCATGCTGAGCAGCCCATTATATTGTTCATAATAATCTGTGCCAGCCTGTAATGGCTTATATATTGGTAGGCTAGCCAATGGAGTTTACAAATTCAAGTGTCAATTCAAGCACAGCCTTTCCTTTGTGTGGGGAATTTACTTGAAGTTTTCTTATGGGCCAGACATGACGTAAAGGGATTTACACGTGTGGATGTCACTTATTAACTCAATAAGCATCTAATGATGAACGCCATTTTACAGGTTTGCAAACTGAGTTCTAGAGAGAACGGATAGCTGGCACTGGATGACACCGGGGAGCCAGCTCTTGAATCCAGACACTGACTTCTGAATCATCTGAGCCTGCACACTTAGACTAAGCACCACGGACAGGTAATGATAATAGTAAGTACTGTTCAGGGAAGGCGTAAGCCTTGGGGTCTGGGTCAGACAGTCCAGCTAAGAGAAGGAAATGGGGTCTCTGCGTAGAATGGCACTGCGGAAGCACTTCCGGTGGGAAGTAGTACAATCAAAGCTCAGGGGCGCTGAAGACCAGGGTTAGTTTCTGAGCCAATATGATCGCAGGGAGAGATGTGCAGGCTGACGTCAAGAGCCACAGCCCTGAACAAGATAGCGCCGCCACATCCGCGCCCATCCCCAGAAGGTAATGCCTAATGTACACAATTCACCCATCCCTAACCTGTCCTCGAAGGCTCCCCTGCTCCTGGCCCTGGCATGCTGAACTCACTTAAGCTAGTCTACACCCCTGAAGGACAGTAGTGTCCCTAGTCAGAGGTGAATAAATAGCCAATTTCGTTACCAATGAAGAAAGCGTATGCAGTTTCCATCCTGTCCACCTCCCTCTCTCCCTTCCCGTCCTCACTCCACAGCCTCACGCACACACTACTCCCCAACGTGCAGTTCATACCATGCTGTATGAGACGGGACGGCCCCTCATCAAGCACACGTGGGATGGATGCCCATGACAGCTTGCGGAGGGAATGCCACTCATGAAGCGCCAAAATTAAAATGTTGGGGCACCTGGGTGGCTCAGTCGGTTAAGCACCCGACTTCAGCTCAGGTCATGATCTGGCTGTTTGAGTTCCAGCCCCTCATCGGGCTGTTTGCTGTTAGGACAGAGCCTACCTGGGATTCTCTGTCTTCCTCTCTGTTCCTCCCTCATGAATGAGCAAGTATGTGCGTGTGCGTGTGTGTGTGTGTGTGCATGGTCTCTCTCAAAAATAAATACATAAACATTTTTTTTTAAATGTTGATTCAGCCAGGAAATCTCTGCGGTAGCATATCAACGAAATTGACTTCCACCTGTGATTTTTAAGTAATATATTGAAGCCTGCTCACACACCGGCCATTACCTGTGGCATGCTCCCATTGCCTGAGTTTTGGTGCGCCACAAACTGTAGCTCTGCAGGCCTACTGAGAATTCCAGAAGTCTTCAATGCCGGGCAGCCATCTTCTGAGGAAAGAAGCCCCCTAGTGGCCACTGAGGCACTTTCTTTAGAGGAAAAAAAATATATATGCATTTATTCATTTCAGTTTACTTTAAAATTATTGTGCCTGGGACCTGAAAGGAGTGGAGGCAGCTGATTATGCACTACCCACAAGAGAGCACAGTTATTTTGAAGGTCTCTGGTGCAAATTCTTGTCACAGCAATACTCCCTATCGGATGGTGCTCGGATATTCCAGTCAGATAACTTCTTGTGGGAAATACGCATGAAGGGTGAGCGAAAATACAGCAGAGCACTCCTCAGCACACGCCTAGTTGGGGACCTGGGACCCGGGACAAATCTACCCTTGATGAGTCCATTTTTCATGCTGTCAGATTGATATGCCTTCAGCACATGTGATTGAGTCACTCCTTTGTGTCAGGCATTCACTCTGGGGCTAAAGATACAGCATGATATCCTGCCCCTGTGGAGCTCGCATTCTAGTAGAGATAAAGGCAATATACATTCAACATTTTAGATGGTGGTGAAGTTCTGCTTCTTAGCCAAGGAAGAGGAACCCCTTCAGATACCGTGATTGATGGGAATCTCCTAGAGAAAGGTATAATTGGGTTAGGTGCTAAATTATATTAGATACTTGACCATGTAAAGATACGGGGGTGGGAACAGGTTTAGCATACTCCAGAAGCAGCGAGAGGACCAGTCATGAGAAGCTTTCTCATGTCATGAGAAGGACCATGGCAAAAGATAGCACCATGGACGGAGCCGGATCATGTAGGAACCTCTAGACCCTGGCAAGAAGTTTTGGACCAATTTCTGAACATCCTAAAAGGCATATGGAGGATTTTAAGTGGAAGAGTGATATCTGATTTCTCCTATGGAACATTTACCCTGGAGCCATGTTGAAAATGGATGGTGAGGGAAAGATAAGGCAGAAAATCCATTTAAAAGGTCACTCTTGGAACGTCAAGTCATCAGCATGTAATATTAAATTGAGGACACTGGGAGTTTCTAATATATTCAGCATACTGAATGACCCATTATAATACTCATATTTTTTTTCTAAAGACCAAGTATCTAAGAGTTTATGTAGTCTGAGGGTATTCTAATAGGGCTTACTAAGGCTAATCCTAAATCAAACATTTTTCTTGGTTTTTCTGTCAATGTCATCATTGGGCCTTTGCCCTAATTCCCCCCCCCCTTTTTTTGACAGATTTTCCAATAGTAGAAAACCAAAAGGCAAGCATTTAACTCAGCTCAAGGTTCATCTGGCTCTGAAATTATATCACTGTTCAGATCACAGAAGTAATTAGAGTATGGCCTCAATTAGCTTTGTCATTTCTTATTCAGAAGGGAAAATTAGTTGACCATGAGCTCAGGGACCTAAATATTGGCTATACATTCGTGCTGGCTTCAAATAATAGTTTCATTTCCTTTATTTCACTTACCACTGTCTAAAACTATCTAGTTTCTTTGTTTTTAGTCTCCCTGTTAAGATGCATGTTTCAGGAAAGCAAAGACCCTGTCCACTTTTTCAAACCTGTAGGTCCAGCCTCTACAAAGAGTACTTGGAATACAGCAGATGTTCAACAAGTACTTGTTGGATGGAGGAGTGAATGAATGTTTCGCTACCTTGGTGGGAATTCCTATGTGCGAGGAGGCACAGAGAGGCAACAAACCGAAATACAATCAAATTGTAGGAATTGTTATAGACACGTATTTTTATCATTTTTAGAGTCATGGAATCTCTTACTTAAATAAATACTTGCTTAACAATAAAATATGAAAAGCCTATGAAACCGTGGCTCTGGAGGAAGAAGGGATGGAAATCCCAGAGTTTTGCCCAAACATCTTTCGTTCCCCAATTCCTTTCCAAGCAACCGCTGAGGTACCTCCATAAGTAGTTTGAAAACCGCTGGACCCCTTGACCACCAAAATCTTTCCAAATACATAGAAGTATGTAATCTTTCCAGTTTCATACAATGAAACCTCAGTAACTTGTTGGCCCAATCCCATGCCTACTGCCTCATTCAACACCTGACTCTACCTATCATCTCAAGGGAAAGGAATTCACGACCTCTAATATTTGAATATCTGTTAGCAAACACTGCCTTTATCTGGCCAAAATCTATCTCCCTGGGCTGCGTTCCACCCTCACGAATCTCAGACAATCAGTGGGTTCTCTTTTCCACAGGATAAACTTTTACCAATTGGAAGGAAGTTGTGGCTCCTGGCTCCCCTGTCCGGGATGAACATTCCCCAGTTCTTTTTGTTTCAGTATTGATTCACTGCCCTGATGGCCTCCCAGACTTTCACAGTCGAAACGTTTCACATCTTGTTCGACCACAATTTGACAACGCGCTACGGAAGAATTGGTGCCTAGATAAAACACGGTTATCCTGGCAAGACCTCTCCATTCAGAGAAGACAAAATCACCTTCTCCTTTTTTTTTCTGTTCACAATAATTTTATTAAAACAAAATAATATCCATTGACTGGGACGTGTATGTCATATCAGGATTTGCCCTACAAGCTCTCTTCATTTCAGGTGCCGTTGCCCACTCTGGGTTTCCGTTCTCTCCAGCACAGGCTACAGTGTCCAGGAAGTTGCCCCACATTTTGGTGACTCAGACACACAGCAGTATGTTAAGATGTTTACTGCAGTCATTACTGTGCAGGAAAGGACATACAAATGCCACAAACGTCAGGGAAGCAACAAAGATTCCAGAAATCTCAAAAAGTCTTCAAAGGAGCTGTTTCTGCACTAGAGTGAAGTGGGATCCCCGTCTTTCTCAGTGCATCTCCTAGTCTTCTTGTCTACATAGATGCTCCGAGGACACATCTTCCAAAAGAGCATTGGCTTTGGAGGGACCTGAACAGGGATTTAAATGCTGGCCCTATCACAAAATTAGCCGTGGGTACTGGCAAATAATATCAGCAAAGGGATCATTATCTCCTCATGTGTAAAATGAAAATACCATGTCATGTAATCAGCATAAACAATGGCTTCTGGGATGGGTTAGCATAAGTCAAACAGAGGGGTGTCTCTCTTCTTCAGTCTTTTTCTGGAGACTACCTATATCAATCTAGTAGAGGGACCAAAGACCTGGATATTCCAGAACATGCTGTGGTTGGTTTTCATTCAGTCAAGAAACAAGAGTCGCAGCCAGAGGCCATCCTACTGCTCCTCCTGAGCTTTTAACATTTCAGGGGTATTATCTGTTCCCTGCGTCAATGACGACAACCCAAGATTGACCCGTCCCCCCTTCTGTACCTTCCTAGGAAGTTTGGGATGAGATGTTCTATGGCTAATAGATGTTGGAAAAGAGAGTCGAGTGTACATTTTGGAAGCAGGAGGCATCACAGTGAAGGAGGTAAGATGTGTCGGGAAGGAGAACCACATATGCATTTGAAAAGAAAAGGAGTCATAGAAAACCTAAGGGAAGTGGGACTTTGAAGACTTTTTTGTTGAGTTGAGACTTTAATTTTCAGAACAGGTGACGCAAACTCCTGTTGATTATGAAACCCTGATTCCATCATCACTTGTCATAATGCTATCCTGTGCTCACAGCCTAAGCTCTCTTGCTCCATCTGGCAAACTCTGATTCATAACTCCACAATGATCTGCATTGCTACATTTTCTGTGAATCCATGGGAGGCATTCACTCTCTTCTCTGAACTCCCCACACACTCCATTCATACATCCCACACATCCTTTCTGCTGCTATATTTAGAATCTACAACCCCTGCCTCTCCGCTCATTAGGCTATGAGATCTTCACAGTCAAGAATCGTGCCCCACGCTCTCCTTTAACCCCTCCAATCCTACCTCTATCTTTATGGCAGGGGTCCAGTAAGTACTCTGGGGGTAAAGGATGGAAAAGGTAAGTGTGTCTGTCTGGATTTCTTGCCATTTCACTTCTTCCGGAGTTGCTTCTCAACTTGGATCTTCCCCAAGGTGTTCGAGTACCTTAGGTAATTTTTCTGAGCCCGAGGAACTACTGGGATTCTTTCTATTAGCTTTCATGCCAGAGTTTTCCATATATCTTTCTGGGTGTCATCATCTACCTGCTCATTAGAATCACATTATGTCTCTCCACAGATCCAAACTCCAGAATTACCTGATGTCACCTAAAGCCCGTTATGACCAGTCAGTAGCAACTTTCCACAGTGAATCGCTAAAGTCCATGCAATGATTTTCTCTTCCAGGACTCCTCTTAAACGTTTTCTCCAATACTCCTTTGTGTGGCCTTTTGTGATCACCAAGAAGATACTCCCGAAGTACACTTTTCGTGGCCTGGATTTATTAAACTGTAATTTGGGCAGCATTCCCCTGGAAGGTCAAATGAAGGTATTCTGTCTACATCCCATTTCTGTTTCCAGTTTGCTCAGTTCCAAGCACAGCAGTCTGCACCTGGAGGACCTTCAAGACAGGGAATTTGCATAATGGAACTAGCACATTCTACTTGTCTCTTGACCTATTTGCCCATCTTCACGTAAATCTTCTAAAATGGAGTCTCCACTCTGATGGCTGACTCAAACTTTCCAGGATGATAGTTTGTAATTTTGAACCAAGCCACTTAAACTCTAGCCTGAACTGGTCCCATAAATCCCTTTACACAATTTTGACTCATCTATAATTAATCATCGTAATAAAATTGTTAAATTCCATTTATTTCTAAAACCATAAATCTTTCATACTAGATAATTTGTGGTACGGCGTGATTAGCCGAGTAGCATAATTAGCACATTCCGGAGACCTAGAGCATGACCTTGGATTGAATTCTGTTAGTCCTCTTTATCTCCTTATCAGTAACTCCAATGGAAGATTTTAGAGGCTGCTGCTCACACACGAGCCCCTTCCTGTGGCTTTTGTCCTAAGAGCCATCTTGCAGCAGGGACTGTCCCTCCTATTACGTGTTCCAGTTTTCCCTGCATTTTTGACTTCGGGTTTAAGTGCAGTTCAGTAAAATGGTAGTTGAATTAATTTAAATGCCCACAACATTCACACAATGTTTTTTTTAATATACACCTAGAACATACAATAACACTTAGTATGTAAAATAACCCCATAAAAAAGCCCATTATACAGTCAACGCTAGCTCTTGTTTCTCTTAGAGGCGAGGCCTAGGGCCAATGCACTGCCACTTTCAATTAATTCTACCGGTCAAAGGCATTATGACCTCTGCAGTTACACAGGGCTCCATGCTTAGAGAAAGGCTCTGGGCTTGGTTTAATGTTCTATTATTGCTATAGTGAAATGTTTAATAATTTTTGTAGATGGCGCCCAACATTTTCATTTTGCGCTGGGCCCCACCAATTATGGTTCTGGTCCTGGTCAAAAGAAGTCACAAGGCCAGCACAGATTCTAGAGAAGGGGAAACAGGGTATAGGATTTGTTTCTTATTGGGTGGAGAACATGTATGTTCCTGGAGGGGAAAGAATGATAGTGACCTCCTTTGGAGACTACCATAGCCCTATTCTACTAATGAAGAAACTGAAGTAGAAAGAAGAGAAGAAGCTTTCACCAAATTACATAGCCAGTTATTCATATCACAGACACAGCTCTGGTACCTGCTAGATGCCCACTGGACTTAGTCCGGAGCATACTGGGGACATAACCATTAACTTGTTGGAGCTCCCATTGTTCTTGCGCAGTCACTAAAGAGGACCATCCCCAAGGTGTGAGTTGATTTGAACCCAGTGTATTTCCTTTCAATATCTTAGCACCTCATTTAGTTACCTAGCCAATTCTGATTCTCCAGAACCCGATGCCTAACACCAGACATTTGTCCTTTATCCCACACGGGCCAGCTCCTGAGCTTTTGAAACTGTGTGCCATAGTGTCAATGAGGTTGGAAGTACCAGAGCATTTAAAGCTAGCCTTTCATAGAATTATTTCTCCCTAACCAGCGACTGTGTCTTTTTAGACTCCACTAATAAACTCTCTGGCTGTCTCTGTAGCTGCCTAAACTCCAGGTCAACTGAAATGGTTCTAGCCTATTAACAAGCAAGGCCACGCCTTCCTTACCCAAGATAATGACCCCATCCAGGTCATGCCAGCACTCAGAGCATGTCCGTAGCCCCTTCTCTGTGTCCTAAGATACCCTCCTGATATAAGGGGGTGAATTGTACCTCATGATGGGGTTAAGTCTCCACCCCAAAGTGAACATGCGATGTACGTTACATATACGCTTGCTCAATGTGCATGCTTCATCCTTCCTCTTGAATAATCATGTTTCCCTACCCTTTTACATAAATGTGTGTATTCTCAACTCCTATAAAAAACTTGTTCTCTCCCCATTCTGGGAGGCAGATTTAAGGCTTGCCCATGTCTCAGTGGTTGGCTTTGCTGTACATCAGGCAAACGGACTTCAGTTCAAGTACACTTTCTCTGTCCCCAGTTAAGAACTAGTAACATGGAAGGAGAGAGAAGCTGGGTACTGGGGCCAGGCTCAGGAAGACCTAAGATGAAGCAGAGGAGGCCCATAGTCTTGGAAAGGAAGGAGGGCCAAGAGTGAGAAGGTGAGATCCAACAAGGTAAGGGAATGAAAGATGATGGGACCAGTGGTTTGAGCTTCTGGATTTGAAATTTTAGAAACACTGCAGTTTAGGGACATTTACTGTTAGGTGACCTAATGGTTCTATAGGCCAAAGAATCATGAGAATGGGTATTAGAAGAGTTAAAAAGCTCATTCTTACAGAGGACTATGTGATATGGTTTTTAGCTATATTATGTTGTTTTCAGCATTTGCTATGTGGTTATGAGTTATATTAATAAAACCATATCTTCTCTAGCTTTGTGTTTTGGCTCCTGATATTTAGGAGTTTTCCATTAAATTAAATCAAATTGAGAAAGTAGCATTTCCAACCTGTAAGACCCTTTACTTAACATTGGACAAAAATGATGATCTTCTTCTTCTGGTATTACTTTGCAAATGGCATTTGATGTACAGATGCCATGTTAGATAGAATTCAACATTTAAGATAAAATTCAACATGGGTTTTATCTAAAAATCACTGGAACTCTTGGGGCACCTGGGTGGCTCACTCAGTTAAGTATCCGACTTCAGCTCAGGTCATGATCTCATGGTTCATGAGTCTGAGCCCTGCATCGGGCTCTGTGCTGACAGCTCAGAGCCTGGAGCCTGCTTTGGATTCTGTGTCTCCCTCTCTCTCTCTGCCCCTCCCCTGCTCATGCTCTGTCTCTCTCTCTCTCAAAAATAAATGAACATTAAAAAATTTTAAATAAAAATATCACTGGAATGCTTTAATGTTTTATGGGTCAGGCACTGCAAACTTTAGACCTATTGTTGTCATTTAATTCTTGCCCTTTGCAGTGGATTATGACATCATCAAAGTAATACAGAAAAGAGAGTTACCATGGGGTTAACCACCTGCTGAGGCTTTCAGAACAAGTAAGTAAACAGGACGACAATCCATAAATCCTAATTGATTCATCTGACCCTATCTATCCGCTTCAAGTTCCTGTAGTCCCAGGAGGCAAGCTATGCTGAAACTTAGTGTCTGAAAACAACATTTATTTCTTGGCACTTCTGTGGCTTGTCTATCTGGTCTGGGCTCAGCTGAGTAGTTCCTCTGCTAGTCTCCACGGGGATTACTCTGGTGGTGGTTACAGCCATTGAATGGTAGTCACAACCATTGGTGGTGATTATAGCCATTGGTGGTGTTTACAGCCATTGGTGGTGGTTACAGCCATCTGGTGGCCCAAATGGGGGGGGGGACAGGTCCAGGGGGTCTCACGTCTGAAGGTCGGTGCTGACTTACAGCCACCCTCTCTCTGCATGTGCTCTTTCATCTTCCCAGGTGCTATCGCTCAACCTTCTTTATATAGCTTCCGGGTTCCAAGAGTGGCAAATGAAGTCCTTCAAGGCTTTCGGGACTTAGCCTTGGGACTCCTATAATATCACTAACCCCAAATTCTGTTTGTCAAAACAAATCACGAGGCCGGCCCAGATTCAAAGAATGGAGAGTAGACTCAAAACTCTTGAGGGGAGAGGTTGCAGAGCACCTGTTGTCCATTGTAACGTGCCACGATGTCCACACTTGCCAGAGGAGGAAGTTGGATGTGAGTGTATCAGCCAGGGCTGCTTCTCTGGGTCTCTGTGCCGCTTCTGCGGGGCGGGTGCTCTTCTGCACCCAGGCATGGAACTCAACAGCAGAGAGGAGGCTACCGTGCAGCTCCCAGCTGCCTCTCGGAAGCATTTTGGTGCTGCCTCAACTGCCCGAGCACATGTGACAGCCCCTACATCCACCTGATTTCCCCTTGACTCAAAAATATGTTTTAGTTTATTGTTTTGTTGGTTTGGAAAATGTTTTCAGTATTTTATTCCAGAATAAATTACCTGTGAGCATTACGTTAGGAAACATTTGCAAAAGCGTGGAGTAGCAGCCATTCTACAGGTTTGCATACATCTCCTTTTCTAAGTATCACTTCTCATGAATGAAAATGCGGTATGAAGCCAGTGGCAGGAAGGTCCTGTCTGCGTGGGTATGCCCAGCCACAGGCACCCTGCTGCACTCATGCCTTGATTTACCAATCTGCCTAGAAAGGCAGGGGCACATCGTTGTTTGCTCTTATGTTATTACAAGCTGAAGGACTCTTCTGAGGGTGATTTATACGTGAAAAGTGACTGCAGAACGAGCATCTAAATAGTTAAATTGCCACCATTTGTAGAGCAGAGTGCTCTCTGGTTGCACCCTTGTTTGTGTTGATCCTGGAATCTGGACCCATCAAATGCCATGAAAAATGACCCTACTAAAGCTAGTTCCCATTTTCCAAACAGGGATATGGAGAACACAGGCCATGCATGTTTGCCGACCTCCCACTGTTCTTAATGCATGAAGGTTGCACCAAGATGCCCAAGGTCCAGAAAGTGTCTCTGCCCCAATTCCCCACCCCCATACCCATCCTATCCCTGCAGCTGTGGATCTGTACAGGCAGAGATGGGTTCCAGAGAGAGAGAGAGAGAGAGAGAGCATGAGCAGGGGAGGGGCAGTGAGAGAGGGAGGAGAGAGAGAATCCCAAGCCGGCTCTGTGCTGACAGCACAGAACCTGATGCAGGGCTCGAACTCACGAACTGTGAGATTATGACCAGAGCCAAAACCAAGAGTCAGACGCTTAACAGACTGAGCCACCCAGGCTCAGAAGAAATTGTTTTTCTATTATTATTTATCTATGGATTCTATGAAATGAGAAAGCAGTTGGGAAACACTGATCTATTGTTTTCTCACTGACATAGAAGTATAGTTTCTTGGGTCAATTTTAAGCAGTAACATCTGCTCATGGTCATACTAGAAAAAAAAAATCCTTAGGGCGCCTGGGTGGGTCAGTCAGTTAAGCGTCCGACTTCGGCTCAGGTCATGATCTCACCGCTCATGGGTTCGAGCCCCACGTCAGGCTCTGTGCTGACAGCTCAGAGCCTGGAGCCTGCTTTGGATTCTGTGTCTCCCTCTCTCTCTGCCCCTCCCCTAGTCGCAGTCTCTCTCTCTCTTTCTCTCTCTCTCTCTCTCAAAAATGGATGGTAAAAAACAAAGAAAAAGAAGAAAACAATATCCTCTATATCCTGAGCCCAAACTTATCTATTCATAAGCACATGTATATTACATTATATATGTATACATATAGAGTACATATATACACATATGCATATTTGTGTGTATATATACATACATATATAAAATTGATTACACTGAATATATTCACTTTAATCTTTCTCCTTAATATGTCTTGGATGCCTGTCCATGTCAGTATATGTAAATCTTCCCCGTTCCTTCTGCTACTACACTAGTCCATTGTTTATATGGCCATATTTTGCTTTTCAATTAGTTTCGTATGAATGAACATTTTTATTGCTTCTGGGTTAGTACTGTTACTGACAACGCTCCCAGGGGCCCATGCAGTTTAGGGTTGAAGTGCAGGGTCAGGCCTTACATCCATCCAGGTGGCCCCATTCTAATTCTGTAGGTGCTGCCCTCTAGCTAAGTACCTGGGGTCCGTCCCTTCCCCTCTGCGGCCTGACTTTCCACACGTACAATTCTGTAAAAGGGATAGCGCCTCGCTCATCAAGTTTGGGGCTGGGTTAAATGGGAGTTTTAGTGCTCAAAATGGGCTCTGGCACATTCTAAGTACTCAATGAATGCTAACTACTGTTAAGTCACTATATATCCATTCCAACACATTTATGGCATAAAATAATTCTACCTTTAACATGACCATGTCAAGTTTTAAAGGATTCTTCAGGGGCGCCAGGGTAGCTCAGTCTGTTAAGTGTCTGACTCTTGGTTTTGGCTCAGATCATAATCTCCCGGTTGGTGGGTTTGAGTCCTATGTCAGCTTCTGCGCTGACAGCAGAGCTTGCTTGGGATCTCTCTCTCTCTCTTTCAATAAATAAATAGATAAACATTAAAAAATTTTTAAGATTCTTCAAGTTGCCCTTGAAATTTTTTGTGTGCCTGTTTCTTCACACCCATTTTAATCTATCAAACTAAATTTTCGCTGAATCTGATTAGGGGTTTAAGTTTAATTAATGTATGCTAATCTGAATATTTTTATTTTTAGTATGCTTGAATATTTCATATCTTTACTCATTGTCTTTCTCTGTTTCATAACTTTTGCTTATTTTTTATTGGGTTATCCAGTGCTAACTTACTAATTTGCATAACACCAAAAACGCAAAAAAATGCCTTCACCCAAAGGTATTGTTTTTATGTACACAGAAAAGTTTGTCCTTTGTCTTTTGTTTTTATACTTATTTAAAAAATTTTAATGTTTATTTACTTTGGGGGGGGGAGGGGCAGAGAGAGGGAGACACAGATTCCGAACCAGGCTCCAGGCGCTGAGCTGTCAGCACAGAGCACGATGCGGGGCTCGAACCCACAAACAGAGAGATCATGACCTGAGCTGAAGTCAGACACTTAACCAACTGAGCCACCCAAGTGCCCCTATACTTCTTTTTTTTGGTCATACAATTGTTTTTTTTTTTAATAGGTTTTGGGATCTTTCATGTATTATAGTCTCTCTCTCTTCTGTTAACTCTGTGTTAGGAGTACATATTTTTGCTGTTATGTTTTTGATCATTGTAGACCTTAGGGTACTGATGAAGGAGGTAGGGGCAGAGATGTGTAGCTGACACCTCTGATGCCTCTAATGATGTGATATTTGAGCTGAGAACAACACGATGAGAACGAGCCAGGCATGTGCAGAGGCAGAGGGAACAGGAAATGTCAGGATCCCAAAGATGTGTTCTGTCTGAGCAAGAGGAACACGGCTCAGTGTGACTAAGCAATCTGAGTATCTGTGGGGAGACACGGGCAGAGGACAGCTCCCAAGGAAGCCTCGGTCACCACAGCCTTTGCGTTTGGACCATTATAGTGGCCTCTATCATGAGTGATCCAATGTCATGTATGAACCTGGGGACCCACTAGCAGAGAATGTTGTCTGCACCGTGAATAAAATTGACTTAGCAATTGCAGTCAAGGGAAAGGCAAAGCAGAGAGTTGATTCTTCAAAAATGAGAGAACATTTTTTCCCATCAAAGGCAATAAAACACATGCCAAACCAAATAACCCTGTGAGAAATAATTCATAATGAGAAAGGGAAAAGGCTACACACAGCAGCATCTACAGGAAAACCCTCCCAAACAACAATCTATTGACAATTCCCCAAAACAACAGATGCCTTATGAAAATTTATGATGAAAAACAGCACTTAATGAATAAGTCCAAGAAATGTGAACACCATCATCCTTCCTGATGGAAAGGCAAATGGCATTGCTATAGGGCAGGCACCACTTTGGAGCTGTAGCCGCACGTGATTTACACGGGTGTGAGAAGGTGTGAGTGGGTGTGACAGAGACAGAGCGTGGGTGTTTGTGCATTCCAAAGAAATCTCAGAAGAACTAGCACAAAGTCTCACTGATCAGTTCTCCAGCTTCTGAATTCCATCAGCCAGAGACTATCAACAGCGGGTAGCTGGAGCTGCTCACTGAGCCGGAATCCTGGAATGAATTCATTTAATTAAGGTGACACCACTGTGTACAACAGTCATGCTTAAATCCTGAGTCAAAGGCTTACCGTGACACACTTCAGATTTTAAAATAGAGTATTTCTTCCAAGCACTAAGTTGCCGCACAATGGACTGAATCCCAATGGGAGGACTGGTGAGCCGCTGGCCATGGCTGCGTTGGGCGTGGTAAGCTGCGCTCTTGTAAAGGAGATTTCTTGGAACGCAGCAGTAAGAACGCTAGACTAGGCTTTCCACGCATCTCAGGCAGGACCACTCCTTTTGATGGAATCACTTTCGAGCAAGAGCTTTAGTGCCCTGTGGAACGTAAACTTGGAGCTCAGCGACATGGATGGTCTTGAGAGAATTTTCTAATTCATGATGAGCAAGTTGGAGCATTCCCGGACCATTCTTGAGATCTAAGTAGTCCCCACATTCTCAACCTTGGGCAGTGCTGATTGAACACTAAGTCCTGCTCTGTAGTACCTACCACGTGGACCACTTTCCATTATCAGGGACTTTAATTTTCGTACAATTCATAGTATGTCTGATACACTTTTTATGTGATTACCATCATACTCCAGTCCTGTTTCCTACAGCTATATCCAGGTTGTCAAAGCAGAGACTGGGTATTCCCAAATATAGAAATATCCACTTTCCCACACACACCTACACACGTACACATAATGTCTTGGATACTGTCTTGGATATTTCCAGAAGTGACTTGTTTTGTTACTTATGTTTGGATTTTATCATGTTGGTTCTCAGAGGGCCACTTTAACTCTAAGCTTCTGGGGACAGCTGAGAGTCTGCTGTGCTTTGCGTGGAAGACAGGGGACTGACCCACAGACCACAGAGCCAGTCACAGCAGTGTGCAGACCTGTCTGCAGTGAAGGGTCCGGGGGTACTCAGTGGATCTTTCAAGGTGTTTACCTAGAGTGGCTCAAAGCTCCAAATCAGTACATGGTCATCGTGGTTGAGGAAATGAGCCAGAACCAGAATGATAAAAGCAGTAGAAACTCAGGATCAAACTGTGGAGGGAGTTCAGGAATTCGGAAATGTGTAAGGAGTAAGCCCAAAAGGTGAGTTTGAGACGAGCTGACCAAATAAGTTGAGGACAGAAGCTGTGACCAAGTTGAGGGCACATAAGGATTATTTTCTTATCTGTTTGTTTTGGGCTGCATTTCTAGGATACAGGCCTGCCAAATGATAAAGAACATGCAGAACACACAGCAGACGTTGGCCTAAAAATTAAGGATATTGTTCAGCCATGAGAAGGAAGGAAATCCAGCCATTTGCAACAGCACGGATGCAGCTTGAGGGCCTTATGTTAAGTGAAATAAGTCGGAGAACGACAAATACTGTGAAACCTAAAAAAAAAAAAGCCAAACTTATAGAGATTAGAAAGTACAATTGTGGTTACTAGGCGCTGAGGGGTAAGGAGAATGGGGAGAGGTTGATCCAAGGGTACAAATTTCCAGTTATCAAATGAATAAATTCTAGTGCTCTAATGTACTACATGGTGGTTAGGTTATTAATGCTATTACATACTTGAAAGTTGCTAAGATGGGGCCCCCGGGTGGCTCAGTCGGTTAAGCGAACGACTTCGGCTCAGGTCATGATCTCTCAGTTCGTGGGTTCAGGCCCTGCGTTGGGCTCTGTGCTGACAGCTCAGACCCTGGAGCCTGTCTTCCGATTCTGTGTCTCCCTCTCTCTCTGACCCTCCCCTGCTCAGGCTGCCTCTCTCTCAAAAATAAAAAAAATAAAAATAAAATAAAAAAGTTACTAAGAAAGTAGATCTTAAATATTCTCGCCTCCCCCAAAAAATGGTAATTGGTCAAGGGGTGGTCCCACTGGACATTAACGCCTCTGGACTTCCAGTTGCAGGTGCAAGAGTGTCGACATGGGCATCCTACCTCGTAGAGTCAGAGGAGCGTCAGGGCTAGAAATGGGCATGCGCATTAGCAGAGGTGAGGCCTGTCTGAAGGCACTTGGGGGGACCCATCAGGCTCATGTAAGTAAAAGGTAAGAATGAAGGACTCTGAAGTGACTCACAAGAGAAGCCCGATAAAATCTGCAAATCTGAGTCCTGGCCAATACAGTATGTAGACTTTTAGTTACTGTCAAAAACAATTTTGAAAAACAATTTTTTGATAAAAAATTTTTATCAAAAGTGAAGCAGAGGAGGAATGAATGAACTTCGGAGGTGGTGCATCACTGTTTTAATACCCTTGAACATTTGTTTTCTTGCCCACAACTTCTTAAAATGAGGAGGAAGCCCCTTGCATCCAGTCTTGAAGGAGAAAAATGGTCTGGTGCCTGACTATGGCCTCCAGCCACTAAGAACTAGGACTTTAAAGAAAGAAAAGAAATAACAAAACCACCATAGTATTCAAGCCTGTGATTTTTCTGAAAGACTCCTATTTATATTGTCATTCTTATACTATTTTAATTGAGAAATTTAAAGTTAAGAAATGATATTCTTTACAAAACAAATTTGCCATTCTTTTAATATTAATGGACCACTTTCTGAGCATGGAAAGTTCATAAAGCATGATATTTTAATAACTCATTTATATTTGATGTTAACTTATATTAAATTAGTTGAACAGCTGCAGGTCTATTAGAATCTATCCCGCCATTGCAAAGCTTGGTTGTATCTTCAAAAGTGATATGCACAGAGGCAGTTAATATATAATCATCTATGCATACACACCTATGCAAAATATATGTATATGCACACGGATTGGTTTGTGAGTGTGGGTAGACTGAATGCAATATAAATCAAATGTAGATCAGTCATATCTGAGAGCTCCTGTTTCCTGCACAGTTTTACAACTAATTTTTATTTTCAATGAATTCTCACTTTCCAACATATTTCTGGTCTTTGCTTCCAAGTACACTTGGGAGACTGCTCCTTGTCTCAGGGAGCACCGCCTTCTGTACTGAAGATATTGATGCCCAGCTGCTTTCATGCTCATAGGAAGGGACCCTACATGAATATCCTGGCATTGAGCAGCCCCTTGCCTCACTCTCCATGGGACATGACTTTTATTTTGAAGTTGTCTAAAGTTCAACTTTAGATGACAGAAGGGAAATTCCATCCAGAGAATCATTTCTTCCATTGTCACTTGATACAGAACTTGACGATCTTTTTCAATTAACTTATTACAATTTACCGCGTTACTTTCTAACTATTGCCTATGTATGGAGGATGGTTATACCGTAATTTTAATTGAATTAGAAAATTTAGAGTGAGGAAACGATATTCTTTACAGAACACATTTGTCATCCTTTCAATATTAATAGACTAGCTTATGAATATGGAAAGAGGATGGGAATTGCACATGGAGGGTTATCTCCTTTAAATTTTTGTTTTTATTATTTATTTTTGTTATAGAGAGAGGCAGAGCATGAACAGAGGAGAGGCAGACACAGAATCTGAAGCAGGCTCCAGGCTCCGAGCTGTCAGCACAGAGCCCGACGGGGGGCTTGAACTCACAAACCAAGAGATCATAACCTGAGCCAAAGTCGGATGCTTAACCGACTGAGCCACCCAGGTGCCCCAGGTTCTCTCTTTTAAAAGCTGCTGCCTTGCCACTCCGTTGCATGGCATCATCGTAATTGATATAATTAATGCAATTAATGATGAACATTAGATTACCTTGTGCTGTTGCAAACACTGCCGCGAACAGGCCCTCGCACAAACTCAGCCTGTGAGATTCGTTCAGGAAGCGTTGCTGCGGTGCCAGGGAGCGACTGCACATATGCATGCTTGTGTCCAGCACCTATTGGCTAAACTTCCATCCAAACATTTTGTACCAGGTTATCCCCCCCCTCCAATTATTGTTACCCATGAAATATCCTTCAGGCCTTTTGAGAATCTCACGGTGTAATTAAAACTGAAATAGTAAAGTAACAACAACAATAAAAAAAAAACCTAACAAAACAATAAAATCAAAACGCAACTGTTTGGGCGACTGGTAGGAGTGCTGTCAGAGGGCCAATACCTACTGGCAGTTCAGACAAGGTTTTGCTGACAAACAACACTGGGTGCCAAGTTTATAAAAACAACTTTTGAGTTTCAGACCTTTTCATATTTCACAATTGCATATAAGAGATTATGAATCCATTATTATCAAAGCATTCATTTCTGAACAGTATCTCCCTAATTATGCATAAGATTGAATGTTTACCTGACATACTTGTTAACCGTGCGTTTGCTTCTTCTGGGCTCAACTATTCATTCCATGTGCCCAATTTTAGTTTCGATTATTTAAATTTTTCAAATAAATTTTGAGATTTCTGTATAAAACTTCCAGATGGCTAAAAGTCACATGAAAAGATGCTCAATAGCACTCATCATCAGGGAAATACAAATCAAAACCGCAATGAGATACCACCTCACACCTGCCAGAGCGGCTAAAATGAACAACTCAGGAAACAACAGATGTTGGTGAAGATGTGGAGAAAGGGGAACACTTTTCCACTTTTGGTAGGAATGTAAACTGGTGCAGCCACTCTGGGAAACAGTGTGGAGGCTCCTCAAAAAATTAAACATAGAACTACCCTATGACCCAGCAATTGCATTACTAGGTATTTATCCAAAGGATACAAAAATGCTGATTTGAAGGGGCACATGCACCCCAATGTTTATAGCAGTGCTATCGACAATAGCCAAAGTATGGAAAGAGCCCAAATGTCCATCGACTGAAGAATGGATAAAGATGTGTTTTATATATACAATGGAATACTACTATGCAATCAAAAAGAAAGGGGCACCTGGGTGGCTCAGTTGGTTAAGTGTCCAACTTCGGCACAGGTCAGGATCTCGTGAATCATGGGTTCAAGCCCCGCATCAGGCTCTGTGCTGACGGCTCACAGCCTGGAGCCTGCTTCCAATTCTGTGTCTCCCTCTTTCTCTTCCCCTCCCCTGCTCACACTCTGTCTCTGTCTCTCTCTCAAAAATAAATAAACATTAAAAAAATTTGTTTAAAGAATGAATACTGCCATTTGCCACAGTGTGGATGGAACTAGAGTGTATTATGCTAAGAGAAATAAGTCAGCCAGAGAAAGACAGATATCATAGGATTTCACTCATATGTGGAATTTAAGAAATAAAACAGATGAACATAGGGGAAGGGAAGGAAAAATAAGATAAAACAGAGAGAGAGACAAACCATAAGAGACTATTAAATACAGAGAACAAACTGAAGGTCGCTGGAGGGGTTGTGAGAGGGGGGATGGGCTAAATGGGGGATGGGCATTAAGGAGGACACTGACTGGGATGAGCACTGGGTGTCCTATGTAAGAGATGAATCGCTGGGTTCTACTCCTGAAGCCAATACTACACTGTATGCCAACTAACTTGAATTTAAATTTTTAAAAAATGATTTATGTATAAAATACATTGGCTGATTTCAATGTTTTCTTATCTGGTAGTTTGAGTTGTAATATTTTTGATACATACAAAAAGGTTTAAAACTTGTCTTAACGTCTAGATTTTGTATCAAGCTCAGGAAGAATTTTTTCATTCACTGATATTTTCTTCTGATATTTTGAGCCTCTTCTTTTTTATATTTAAATAAGTAATCACTTTGAAATTTGTTTGGGTGTTCAAGAAGTATATTAAGGACGCAGATTTCCTTTTTTTCTAAATGGTGTTTAAATTTTTCCTGTGTCATTTATGTAATGATTGACCTTACTAATTGCATGTATCATATTTATACTAGATTATAGGAGCCTGTTTCTAATCTCTCAATGCTGGCGCCTTGAACTATTTGCTATGTTTTCCACACCAACCTGCGGATCTGGAAGGGCAAACAAAAGACATAAACACTGCTAGGACCATAGCAGCACTGCCAACAGATCACAGAGGAGTGACAGTGTCTAGTATCTTCAAGGAAAGAAAGTGAGAACCAAGTATTTCATACCCGGCCCTGCTTTCCCTTAGGAATAAAGGCTACAAAAAAATTTTTGTAGATGCAAGAATTAAGGCAATATTGCTCACGAGAGAATTTCTTAAAGAATTTATTAGAAGGGGAGAAAAACTCCAGACAAATAAAGGGATTACTAAGAAGGCACCAGAAAAAGAAGAAACTAGTAGAAAGCAGCAGATATAGATAAAAGTGTGTGTGTGTGTGTGTGTGTGTGTGTGTGTGTGTGTGCTGTTCCTGGCAAATGATAACCTAGAAACAATAACACGCATATTTGACTTATCAAAGTCTAACGCCAATTGATACCAATTGATTAGTTTTTCTAGGTAATGCAAGAACCTTAGAACAACTTAACTTCATTACCACCTCCCCCAATTCTAGTTTATATATTAACAAGATGACGTATGAATATATTGGTTTTACAGAGTCCTAGCTCACTGTCCACGTTTCGACCACTTTTGTTGCTCTTTGGCTCTTCTTACACCTATCGTCCCTTTCTGGTTTCTTTGTTCACCGCTCAAACAATAACTTCACATGTATAATTATGAAATATATGCTGGTGATGAACACTATCATTTTTGTCTTTATTTTTCACTTATTTGTGAAAGATACATTTTTCTGAATATAGAGTTATCGGTTGACAGGTAGTGTCTTTTAGAACACTGATTATAACATCCTACTATGTTCTGACTCGCTTTGTTCACTGTAAGAAGTCAGCTGTGGTCTGTCACAGTTTGAAAGCTTTGTCTCTACCTGCAGTATTCTACAGCTTCTCTAAGACGCGTTTAGTTTGGGGCATCTTTTTGCTTCTCCTGTTTGGAATTTATGTTTCTGGGATCTTTGGCTTGATACCTTTCATCTGGAAAATTCCCAGCTTTTAGCTCTTTAAATATTCTCATTGTTCTCTCTCTGTTCTCCTTCTAGAATGCAGTGTCTGTTATATTACCTTGCTCCTTGTATTCTTGAACACTTTTACTTTCTAATCTATATTTAATTAGAGTCTCCTTTTTATTATTTATTTACAAAATTCAATTATTACAGCTCTTTTTCTAGACTTCAGTTCTTTATCAAACATGCTTTGTTTTTAAAATAGTTTTTCATGCTGACATTTTAAAACTTGGCTTTTAATTTTTAAACTTAATTTTTAAATGTAAATATAAAAGTTCAACAAACAACTAAAGATGTTTGTTAGGAGAGAAAAATTAGGAGACAAGATGCTATGTGTGATAAACATGAAAAAAAACACACATTAAAATATTGTCCTAGAAGTCAAGCCATGAAATAAGGCAAGAAAATTAATGTCATAAATCTTAAAAATTAAGAAGTGATTGCCATTCAGAGAAGACATGACTCTATACATAGAAAACTTAGTGGAGTCCTTATAGATCTGTGTTTCGAATACTATATACCCTACAGAGATTTGCAAATATGATAAAAGTTATTACAAGCAGTTGATAATTATTTGAAAAGCACACTAAGAACTACTGAAAGAAGCAATAGAAAATCAAAACAACCACTTGTCTGACTGAAAACATTGAAATTGTAATAATATTAAACTTTCCAAATAAGAAAACCTTTTAAGTTTTTATTTTAATTCCAGTTAGTTAACATATAGTGTTATATTAGTTCCAGGTGTACAATATCGTGACTCAATGCTTATATACATCACCCACTGCTCGTGGAAACAAGTGCATCCTTAATCCTCACCATCTGTTTCTCCCACTCCTCACCCTGCTCCCCTTGGTAACCATCAGTTTATTCTTTTTAATTTTTTTAAATGTTTAATGTTTTATTTATTTTTGAGACAGAGACAGATCGTGAGTGGGGGAGGGGCAGAGAAAGAGGGAGACACAGAATCCGATACAGGCTCCAGGCTCTGAGCTGTCATCACAGAGCCTGATGCGAGGCTCAAACGCACGAACTGTGCGATCATGACCTGAGCCGAAGTTGGACACTTAACCAACTGAGCCACCCAGGCGCCCCGGTAACCATCAGTTTATTCTCTATAGTTAATAGTCTGGTTCTTGGTTTGCATCTCTCTCTCTCTCTCTCCCTGCCCCTCATTTTTTCCTTTGCTTGTCTGTTTTGTTTCTTAAATTCCACACATGAGTGAAATTATCTGGTCAAATAAGTAAACCGTAAGCCCAGATGCTTCACAGGTAAGTTCCATTAATTATTTAGGGGAAAAAAAAATCTTTAAACTCTTTTAAGAAACAAAGGAAGATGGAACATCTCCAAACAAAGGACTGCTCAGCCTTGATACTAAAATCTGACAAATATAAACTGGGGAAAAAAACCAATTATTATTCATGAATATAAAACTCAAAATTCCTTAGGAAAGTATTGCCAAATTTATCCAGTAGTGGATTAAAAGCATAATGCTTCAAAGAAAAGATAGGAGAGCAAAAAGAACCTAGGAAGGGTAAAAGAAATAAAATTGCATACTGAAATCATAGTTTGAAGTGCAGACATATCATAATTGTATTAAATATACCACATACAGATGACTAAAAGTAACTATATGATGTTCAGAAAAGAAACTTCCAAAACATACGTAGAGAAATGGGAAATTGAAGAAATTAAACATACATATTCACTCCTATCCTTGCAACAAGAAAGGACTGACGTGATAATCAATGACTATTCTTGGGCCCACTGGAGAATGGAGTCATGGGGCCAACTCCTACTTTAAGATCTGGAAACATTGGTGGCTGGAGCCACAAACTGGTTAGGAACATGAAAGAACAGGTGGGTAATATAAGCAGAGAGACTGAAACACTCAGAATACAAAGGAAATGAATACTAGAAATCAAAAACATTACAATAGAAATGAATGCCTTTTATGAGCTCACCAGTAGTCTAGACATGGCCAAGGAAAGAATCAGGGGCTTGAAGACAGGTCTATAGAAACTTCCCAAAGTCAGATTCAAAGACAGAAAAGAATGGAAAAAAACACTAGAACATGGGTGCCTGGGTGGCTCGGTGGGTTAAGTGTCCGGCCTCGGCTCAGGTCATGATCTCACAGTTCGTGAGTTCTGTCAGCTGTGCTGACAGCTCAGAGCCTGGAGCCTGCTTCGGGTTCTGTGTCTCCCTCTCTCTCTGCCCCTTCCCTGCTTGTTCTCTCTCTCTCTCTCTCTCTGTCTCTCAAAAATAAATAAACACTAGAAAACTAATAATAATAACACATTGATGAACTATGGGATGATTTCAAAAGTTGTAACATATGAGTAATTGGAATACCAGAAGAAAGGATGAAACAGAAAAATATTTGAAGTAATGATGGCTGAAAACTTTTCAAAAGTAATGATGGTACCAAAGCCTAATGCAGGAAGCTCAAAGGATACCAAGCAGGGCAAATACCAACTATATATGTTTTTAGACACACACACACACACTTAGGCATATTATATTCCAACTGTGGACAACAAAAGACAAAGAAGAAATCTTCAAAGAAGCCAGAGGGAAATATTGTTACTTATAGAGGAACAAGGATAAGAATTACTAGACTTCTCACCAGAAACTGTGCAAAGTCGAAGATAGTTGAGTGAAACACTTAAAGTATTGAGTAAAAAACCCACCAACCTAGAATTCTACATGCAGTGATATCTTTCTCATACAATAAAAATTGAGGGAATTCATCACCAACAGATCTGTCCTGAAAGAAATGTTAAAAGAAATTCTTCACAGAGAAGGACAATTGTCTCAGACAGAAATTTAAATCTATAGGAAGAAGAGTTTCAGAAAAGAAATACATAAAGGTAAAATATTTTTATTCTTAATTTATCTACAAATAATTGTTTTAGGTAATAAATCGCAACAACATATTGGACAATGATAGCATATAGGTAAGTAAAATGAAGGACAATGATGTCACACAGGATGGAAGGGAATAAATATATGAAAGTGTTACTTGAAGCAGACTTAGAATACTAAAAAATGTAAATTACAAGCACTGGGGCAACCATAATTTTAAAAAATGAAGTATGATTGACAATAGCAAATCAAGTCACAAAAAGACATGGATGAAACTTAAAGGCAAATTGGTAAATGAAATAACCCAGTTGAAAGGTTATACACTGTATGCTTCTAATTATAGACATTGTGGAAAAGGCAAAACTCTAGTGATGGTAAAAAGATCAGTGGCTGCTAGGACTTGGCGGGGGGAGGGGGTTGAATAGTGAAGCATAGAGTATCTTTGAAAGCAATGAAACTATTCCATATGACAGTGTAACTATGGATACACAACACTATGCATTGATCAAAACTCACAGAACTTTCCAACACAAAGAGTGAATCACACATTTTTTAAGGAAATTTACCAGGTCAGGAGATTGCTGGATGGAAGGTAGGATATGGCAAAAGAATCTAACTGTTCTAAAAAAAAAAAAAAAAAAAGACAACATTACTGAAGCAGGTAGAAGAAAAGCCACTGACCTAAGTAACTTTGAAAATGAGTGGAGTCTCTGGGGCACTTGGGTGGCTCAGTTGGTTCAGCATCCAACTCCTGATTTCGGCTCAGGGCATGATCTGGTTCATGAGATCAAGTCCTGTGTGGGGCTCTGACTGATAATGGGGGCCTGCTTGGGATTCTCTCTCTCCCTCTCTCTCTGCCCCTCCCCTGCTCATTCTTTTTCTCTCTCTCAAAATAAATAAATTAAAAAAAAAAAGAAAATGAGTGGAGTCTCCAACTAAAGGCAAAATTAACTGTACATAAACACTGTGCTTTAGTTAATAAAAGCAAATGGAAGTATGGAAGTATGAGTGAACAATTGTAATGCTGCTATGTTTTATTTTTTTAATGTTTACTTTTATATGTTGAGAGACAGAGCCTGTGTACAGGGGAGGGGCAGAGAGAGAGAGAGAGAGAGAGAGAGAATCCCAAGCAGACTCCACTCTGTCAGCACAGAGCCTGCTGTTGGAGATCACGAAATGTGAGATCATGACCTGAGCTAAAATCAAGAGTCAACGCTTAACCGACTGAGCTGCCCGGGTGTCCCACCTAACGCTGCTACGTTTTAATACTGGAATTAAGCGATTAAGGAAATGGATGGTGGATGGTGGGATCAGGTTACTTTCTGTTGAATGGGGAGTTTATAGAGAAGCCGGGGAAGAGGCTAGAATGTATTCATAGTAATGAGCTGCAGTTGAGGACAATATAAACTCATGTGTAACTTCATATCCATACATATGGCTACACGGACGAATATGTACAGCTATGAGTTTATCCGCCGGCTAGCATACACACACAGAAATCTGTCTGTGGAGAGAACATGGAGGCAGTCATAATACTGTAGCAGCAACAAGCACATCGAGTGCCCAGATCTCCAATAAAAGGAACCGGTGCTCCATGGCTCTGGAAATGGGGTTGCAAATATACAAAGTCAGCCTGGTAGTGAAAGGAAGTAATGACGTTGTTTTAAAAAAGTAACCACATGACATCAGTGGGTCACAGGGACAAGGAGGAGCTAATACTGTTCACATTTGGCACAATTTGAGCAACAAAAAAAGGCAGTATTGGATTATAACCCAAAGTCTTGAACAAATATCCACAAATCCACACTGATACAAATGATTGAATAAATGATAAAGAGAAGATAATTGCTTATAAATAATTTACGTGGCTATTCTGCCTGTAAGAAGGGGGACACAACTCCCACTTACTAAGCTTGGGCTGTGCATAGTAACATCCTCCAAGGAGCCCAGTGTGGAAAGTGGGGGGGCGGGGGGGGGGGTGGCAAGCAATGTTACAGTGGCAAAGGGAGACCTGAGGAACACTACTTCAGTCAAGTGATCAGGGTCAACATCAACAGTGATTAGACATGTTCATAGTAGGCACCCTTAAAATGACATAATGAAAATGACACTTCATCTCTGTCATCTTTTCCCCCCAAAACTCATAACCTCAATCCAATGACAAAACCATCAGACAAATCCCTATTGGCAGCCATTCTACAAAATACCTAACAAGTACTCCTCAAAACTGTCAAGGTCATTGAAAAGAAAAAAGGAAAGTTGCCAAGAGAAGCCAAAAGAGACAGGGTAACTAAGTGTAATATGGTGTCCTGTAAGGCATCCTGGAACAGAAAAGCGGTGTGAGGCAAAAACTACGACCGCTCAATAAAGTATGGACTTTATTTAAAAATACTCAATATTGGTTCGTTAATTCTAAAAAAATGTGGCATACTATTATGTTAATCATAGAGGAAACTGCTTATAGGGTCTTGAGGGGCTCTCTGTACTCTTTTAATTTTTCTCTAACTAGAACACTGTCCTAAAATTAAAATTTTATCTGTGAAAAACTTGAATGTGCAGCACACAAAAAAGCGCCCATTCCCCTCAAACATCAACCAAGAACGAAAAGCTTTTGTGGTGATTTTCATATAAGCAAAAGAGACCTGAAGGAAAAGCCTTACCAGAGATCACAAGGGACATCACCAGGGGAAAAGAAAAAAAAAAAAAAAAGCAACAAGTCTAAATTTGCATTCATCCAATAACGTATCACAACATAAAGGGAAAGGAAAAAAATCAGCACAAGTACCAAAAGAAGTAGGTAAACACACAGTCACGTGGGGAGAGTCTTTCCACGAGACACAGAAAAGGCAAAACAAAACAAAAAAATTAAACATCATTAACGACATAGCACATTTCACTGTCATGGCATTTTGGGTAAGACAGCTCATTGCGGTGAGATACCGCCCTGACACTATCAGCATCCCCGGCCGCACACCCCGAATGCGAGTATTTCTGCAGGGCTGTTAGGACCCCAGCAGCCCCCGGACTTCCCCAAGCATTCCCGAGGCCCCAACGCGCATGCGCCGCTTGCACACGCCGCTTGGGCTAGACCCTCCGCTGTGACGTCGTCATGCTCTCTACTGGACGTTTCCATCCCAGCCCTGACTAAAGCATTTGTATCTCTACACTGGGTGTGTCTGGATTTCACACTGGAAGTAGTTTCTTCCTGTACTTTTATAAGTATACTAGTAGTAAACAACACTCATTAAGCCCTTCTTTAACAATGTGGTTGAATTTTCTCATCTGAAAAATAGAGATAAGTTATTTTATTTGAAGACTTAAGCAGCATAATGACGTTAAAGCTGTTAGCACAGCGCCTGAGATTTTAAGGACTCAACCAAGTAGTAGTGTTGTTATGAAACGATTCCCTGTAGAAGCTGGCCCTCTATGGGGGGGGGGGGGGCGGGGTCGAGGTTGAGGTTAAGCAAGTCTAACCGGAAGTGGTGTCCCAGGATCCGGAAGTGGTGGCAACCTGGAACCCAGGCAACCGTCTGAGACTGCGATCAGAAAGAAAAGCAGGGGCGGCCGCGCGGCTCAGTCGGTTAAGCGCTGGCTTCGGCTCAGGTCATGATCTCACAGTTCGTGGGCTCGAGCCCCGCGTCGGGCTCTGTGCTGACAGCTCGGAGCCTGGAGCTGCTTCCGATTCTGCGTCTCCCTCTCTCTGCCCCTCCCCCACTCATGCTGTCTCTCTCCATCTCTCAAAAATGAATAAACGTTAAAAAAGAAAGAAAGAAGAACATCACAGCTGAAGCACTTGTGAACTTGACGTCTGGATAGTGTTGGGTGGCGTTATGAGGACCTGATGTTGGAAGGAAAATCAGAGCAGAGCGTTTGTAAGACCGGAGTGCGACAAGGCTCAGGGTGCGGCTCCAAACACGTGCTGCGGTCAGGAGAGGGTCGGAATCCCCTTGCTGTGTGCACTCCTTGCACTCGCAGGGAGGATGAATACTCCTCCTCCATCCCTGGGTGCGTCCCCGGGTGCACCCGGTGTGAAATAAAAGGGAAAGAAGCCTCAGTCAATAGACCCAGAGCCTCCAAAATATTCGACTTGATTCAAGCGTCGACTCATGCTTCTCAAAGCAAGGGCCGAAATGGCCAGATGTCAGTTTCGGATGCCAAGGGAAAGGACTTGGGGTAGAACGCCGGAGATAAAACCCTCTGCTCTTTCATTTCCCTTAAGGTCAGGGACACAAAGAAAAGGGGCAGAGCGAGAGGAGCCATCCCATCCCTCCCCAGCTGCAGCAATAGGTCCATGCCAACAGTGGCAACAGCCTCCCATTTGCCACTCCTTGCTCAAATGGCCAGTCATTTAACATTAGCACTAAACACTGCTTCGTCAACGTCAGGCACCACCCGTAGGTCCCCTTCAGGACGTGCTGTGTGTCAGCCAGAGGGCCACTTAGTGCCACTGGGAAGTCCCCCATGGCATTGTCTTCAAAGTGATAGGTCATAATTTATCTCATGCCCTATCCACCAGATGTGGCTATCTGTATTTGTGTGTGTGTGTGTGTGTGTGTGTGTGTGTGTGTGTGTTGTGGAAGTCATTAGACCATAAAAAGATAAAAATACTAATACTGTTTAATGGCCACCTCAAAGTTCCATTTATGTAATGGCTGACAACCACTTAACGGGGGGAGTAAGGAACTGGACAAGGTCTGTTGAAATTAATGCCTGTGTTGACTGTACATTAAAAATCTTTAGGGGCACATGGGTGGCAGTCATTTAAGCGTCCGACTCTTGATCTCAGCTCAGATCATGATCTCATGGTTTCATGGGTTTGAGCCTCGTATCCTGCTCTGCACTGATGGCATGGAGCCTGGCTGGGATTCTCTCTCTCTCTCTGCTCCTCCCCTGCTCACACACGCTCTCTCTCTTCTTCTCAAAATAAATAAATAAACATTAAAAAAAGTCTTTAGGCTACCAATGTGCTTAAAATATTCTTTATCACCTTCTGGGAGATTCTGATGGATCTGAATAAGTAAGTCAATGTCAGAGCTCAGCATTCACGGCTTTTCTCCCTACGGAATGCAGCCTAAACTTCTCAGCTTCTTTGCATGAACATCCTGACTGCTCTGCAGCTCCTCTCCCCCCTGTGCTCTGTTTTTCATGCACCCTTCCTGCGCTCTTGGGTTAGATTAACCTGTTCCGATTATAGGGGAGTAGAGTGGAGTGCTCTAGAACGAAGACTCTGAAGCCTGCTTGCCTACGTTCAAATTTCAGCTCTTTTCTTCCTAGCTTTGTGGCCTTGGGAAAGTACAGTCATTTAGCCTCCCTGTGCCCCAGCGATGCTAATTATATCCTTAAAATGATATAATAAAAGTACTTCTCTCAGGGCTGTTTGGAGGGTACCATGACCTGATATGTGTAGAAGGTTGAGAACAGTGCCTGGCAGACACGAGGGCCCATGCAAGTGCTGCTGTGGTTGTCATTGTGTCAGTGGCCGTAATGTCACCTCCATTTTTACCTGTCCATGTGCTCTCACCCTTCCATGCACACTGCCTCTCTTCAGTCATGCTCCTTGATCCCATCTGCTAGATGGGGTGTGATCCCTCCTGCCTTAAAACCTTCATAATATTTAGATTTTTTTTCTTTAGCACAGAATTATTCATTTCATAAATTACAAGAAGTTTAAAAAAGGGGGGAGCACCTAGGTGGTTCAGTTGGTTAAGCATCTGACTTTGGCTATGGTCATGAGTTCATGGTTGGTGGGTTCGAGCCCCGCATCAGGCTCTGTGCTGACAGCTTGGAGCCTGGAGACTGCTTGGGATTCTCCCCCTCTCTCTCTGCCCTTCTCCTGCTTGTACTCTGTCTTTCTCTCTCTCAAAAATAAATAAACATTAAAAAAATTAAAAAACAAACAAAAAACAACAAATTACAAGACGTAAATGGATATTTCCATTGAAATTGTTTGGGAAAAGCATTTCATTTTTAACACGCACTTGAAAAGTTAATATGGACACGTATTACATGCTACTTGCGGTACAGTGGAAAGCCTTGCTGGTCAGAGTAGCGTGAGGACCAGCAGTATCCATTTCACCTGAGACCCGAGTGAAATTCAGGAACTCTGACCCTCTCCAGACCTCCAAGGCCCCCAGCACACCGCACACTGGAGCACTGGTGTAAAGCTTTCGAATCTGGCCAAAATGGATTGGATTCAACTATGTGGTTTGGGGGAAAGCAGGATCTAGGTCTTCATGAAGGCTCCATGATAAAACCTTCCGCTTTTGCTATGTGATAAAGCTGAAATGTGAAGCCAGGTTTCTGAAGCCAAAGTCTCTACCATTAGTCTGTGTAATCTTGACTAAAAGCCACTGGTAACGTATCATAACAGTATGTTTCTGATGCTGAGTCAAGATGGCGGCTCAAGTCCTAACTTTAGCACCTACTAAGGTAAACAGAGGGCAGCCATAATTGTAGGCATTTCCATGTGCTTAAGGATACATGAATTTTAAGTGCTTTGGGTCAGTGACTGCTGTATCTCAGATCTGTACGGGGAAAGGCAGTAGAGCAAGCCGGAGAAAATATGGAGATGTGTCAAGCCTCGGTCTCCTTGTACTCTCTTTGAAGGTGTAAATGCATTTAGCGTTAAGGGTTGGGCAACTATTTACTTTGAAGTACACAAAGGAGTGAAAATTTCCTTTTAGGGTATTTCCTGGAGAAAAAAAATATGTATTTAATCTACTGTTCACTAAAATTTATTCATTTTAATTCCTTCCATCTTTGTAAAGGCCTAGTTTTTCCTCATTTTTAAAAATGCTGCTGAGTTCCATCGATTTAAATAATGTTTGTTCTTTACATCATATTTCTTGATAATTTCATTGTGCTTTTGAAGTCGGCTCTGCTAAGGAGGGAGAACAAAGAGATTACTCACTGTTTCCTAATTATAATGCTCATTATGAACGAACACTCCTGTGCAAAGAAACATGAAAAGAAGCTGGAAAAAAAAAAAAAACCATGCTTCTCTCCCATTTAGAATGCAGTGGCCTAGTGAGGCTGGCCACACTCCTCCAGAGCTTGGCCTTGGTTTAATGGGTGGCAGAGAGGAGACCCAAGGAAGAGTCTTCAGGGTAGGACTGCCTGTCTGATCACATTTTATTTTAAAGCTGGATGTGCCCATGAAAATCATGCAGACCTACCTTCTCATTCCTGCAATGAGGGAAAGGAGACCAGAAGGGTTTACCAAGATCAAGGAGCCAAACGTGACTCAGTAGGACCTGTGAGGCTGACACAAAAGCAAAGGTAAGTGACAGCTGGTAGGGTTCCCTCAGATCAATCAAGAGTCTGGAGTCCTCCACGAGATTCCCCGAATGGGATCAGGGCTGCCTTATCTTTATTCTATCACAATCACTGCCGATACCTTATTTGTTCAATGATCTCAGATCTCTTAAAATGATCACATATCCTACAAGAGAGCTAAACTCAGACATGGGAATCTCCCTGATTCGGGAGCCCCCAGACCAGGGCTAAAGCCTATGATGTGCATCACAATCTCTTCCGTGTGCAGCCAGGAATGGGCCCCAGGTCTGTACTATGCACAGGGCCTGAACTCTGTCCTCCTCTGAGACTGGGGGGATATACCTGTCTCTCCTGGCCCATGTGTCTATCCTGCTACGTTATCCCATCCCACACCTAGAATAGACACACCATGAGCTCTGATGTTCACATTCATCAGCTTGTGTCTTATGCTCTGGAAAAAAAAAAAAAAACCAACCATTAGGTAGGAAAATGAAGGCTCTAGCGACTTCTCTGAGACAGAAGAGGGAAAATACAGGCAATGCCACCATAGCTCTGAGCTGTCGTGGTTCTCTGCGGCAGAAAGTGCAAAGCCCAATTACTATGTCAAGGAATGATCACACTCCATGGGCTAATATTCTTTCCCACTTAAACTTCATATCAAATGTGAAGTGAAAATGTGATCGATGCTGAGTTTATTCAGGCACCCTCCGAAGGTTTCTCTAGGACATGTGTGGTGGAAAAGTTTGAGAAGCACCAAAGGAGGCCAATGTCCTCCTTTTGTATGTGAGGGAAATGAGGTCCATCCATGTCATCAACGGCAGATCCAGACCACGTTCCAGTGGATGGAGGCTTCCGAGTGGGTGGCGAGCTTGGAGAAACACGCCACTTACTTCAGTCAATAAAAGAGGCCAACAGGAACCTGATGCAAGGGAGCCCCGGGCGATGGCGGTCTTGGTATAGTCCATGTGGCCACAACACCAGCCCCACCAATCACAGAGGCACAAGAGACCAGGTGTGAGAAGGATACTGAACTTAGAACTAACCACTCACCTTCCCTTTAGGCCACCAGGACAGACCCTTTGATTCTTCCCCCTCAGTATCTCAGTCACCACTAGGTGTCCAAGCCACCCATGCCACCATTAACGTTAGGATATTTTCCTCATGGGGCTCTGTACATCCGTACCTGACACAAATTTTCACTCCTGCCAAGCTCTCAAACCTTTCCCTCCTGCTCTCTGGAATGTTCCATCTGGCATCAACAAAACTCCCTACTTCCTCAATCTCTTCTATCAGATTTCCTTCACCTCTAAAATTTGAATCACTCGAAAGACTGTTTCTTTGGGGACCCTCTGAGTGATGGCTACTTTCTCATAACCCAAGTGCCACAGGGCCTGGGGGAGGGATAGGTTGATTCCTAGAGTGTGTTATGCTATGTGAAATAAGTCGGTCAGGGAAACCCAAGTATCATATGATTTCACTCATACATGGAATTTAAGAAACAAAACAGACGAACATAAGGGAATGGAAGGAAAAATAAGATAAAAATAGAGAGGGATGCAAACCATAAGAGACTCTGAAAGACAGCAAATAAACTGAGGGTGGCTGGAGGGGAGATGGGTGAGGGGATGGGCTAAATGGGGGACGGGCATTAAGGAGGGCACTTGTTGGGATGAGCACTGGGTGTTATATGTAAGTGATGAATCACTGGGTTCTACTCCAGCAACCAATAGTACATTGTAGGTTAACTAACTTGAATTTAAATAAGTTAAAAAAATAAAAATGACAACATAAATTAAAAATTCAGTAGGCACACTTAAAGATCAGTTAAGGAAGCAGAACATAAAGAAAAATGGATTAACAGATTAGGAAAAAAAATTTTATATGTGTCTAATATCTCTGTCACAAATGTAGTAATGAATGTACTCATACAATACTCCAGCAATAAACACACATGCACACATGCACACGGAGGTCACAAAGTGAGCTGAAGACCGAACGCTGGATAATAATTAGGAAAATTATCAACTCATTCATTAATTATGCCACTGAGCACATTCAAATTTCGAAGCCAATTTTAGATGAATTTTTCTTTGACCCCAGGGACCTTTAGTACAAATATACTTGTCAATCAGTGCCCTCATGTATTTAACACCCTGTACGTTGTATTCTTCATATTCCCGTGTTGATGGTAGGATGGTTAGAGGAATGCATTTGAAATCTAAATGGGTTTTTCAGTGTCCTGTGATAAACATGTCTGGTCAAGGCAAAAGGCTTTAATCAAATAATAACAATTCTATAGCTCGGTACTGTGTACATTGGCCTAAATATATGTTAATTATTATACTATTCAGGATTCAATATCTTATGTCTGCTTGTTTTATTTCAGAGATGTGATTTTCAACTCAACACCAATGTAAACAATCACATCTATTTATAAGTATATTTTGTTTTACCTTACTGTTCTCTATTTAGCAGTTAGTTGCATTTTAAAAGGAATGGTGGGTATTGCCATTTATTTAAGAATAGAATTAACAGAATTAAGGAGGAAGACACGGAGAGAATAAATGAGGTATTGGTGAAGTAATTATTCCCTTGTGACTTAATCATTAAAGACCATAAGCCAATGAGCCATGGGAAAGCTTACCACTGATGCTTTTCTAGGCACTAAATTCACATGTGATATAAATATCCTATTTGTAGCATATGATTGTTGGAGACTCCATGAGCCATTTGAATGGCAAACAGTTAATACGTTACTTTCTGTCCTTCTGCTCTACTCATGTGGTATTTGTAGGAAAAGTTTAATTGCGCCAGCGTTCTTTTAAATAATTAAATTGCTTGTTTGCTGTATCCTCCCCCTGATATAAAGAATGGCTGAAAATAATTCACCTTGAAGTTGAATAATAACCATGGCTTTGTGTTACAGGAACATAAGGAGCTTGGAAAACTTTTTAAAAGCTGTTTCAATTAAATTCAAATAGTAGATGGAGAATTTCTATCAGTAGGGGAGCAAACATGTTCTACCACTACCAGATCTCACACTTTGTTCTCCAATTAATTTTCTTCTAAGAATACCATCAGTTATTTCAGAGCTGAGATTCCTAAAAGTTCAGAAATCATTCTGGAATCAAAGTTCTTCCTGAGAATCAACGTCTCCTGGGCAAACATGACAAATACAGAGTAAGGTCCTGGCGGGCCGGGAAGCCATCTGAGTCACTGCCACATCATCTCATGGTTGGGGGCCACGGTGGATGTCTTGAGTTCCAAAGAAAGGGCTAAGCTTATATTCTTTTATTTTTATTTTTTAAAGGGTACTTATTTCTTTTGAGAGAGACAGAGAGTGTGCACGCGCAGGAGAGGGGCAGAGAGGGAAGGAGACAGAGGATCTGAAGCGGGCTCCGTGCTGACAGCAGACAGCCCAATACAGGGCTCGAACTCATGAACCGCGAGATCATGACCTGAGTGGAAGTCAGACGCTTAACCCGACTGAGCCCCCCAGGCGCCCCTAAGCTAGTATTCTTGAAACATAGCATGTGGCAGTCCGCTGGGGGTCAGGATGCTCACCTGAGATGTGTTCATAGACTTGACGTCTACACAGGCCAGCAGCGCAGATAATAAGACACTGCTTATGTCTAATCTCCTAAAGGATTTTTCTTCTCAAATCATGATCGAACCAGCCGCTGTGTCAATGATTTACCATCGCCACTTTGTTCTCAGCTAGGATCCTTCCAGGTATGCTGTGAGGACTAAACTCATTCATTCATCTACACGTTCATTAATTCGAAATGATTATTGACTGCATGCTCTGTGCCAAGCATTGTTTCAGGTGTTCAGAATATAGCAGCAAATAAGCCCCTCCCCCAGCCCAGTGCTTACACTGAGGCGCTCGGAATAACAGGTGGATCCCATTTACCACATGTCTAGGTATTTAATGTCAAGCTTATACGTCAAGCTAACAAATGCCTGAATAACGTGCATTTTATCTCCCCACCCTAAAAAATACAACTTTATGATATTCCAGTTGAAATTTAGAATGCTCAAACTCCTTGTAAATCCCTACTAGAAAATGGCAGCGCAAAAAGGAGAGCCGGGCGCTCACCCTCTGTCTCCCACCTAAGGCCCACCCTTCCCCTCTTCCCCTCTTCTCACCCCTCCTCCTTTCTGCCCTGCAAAGGTCTTCCTGCACAGTGCTGGACTCCTCTAGGAATCTTAAAAGACTGTCCAACTGGGTCTATGTTTTCTGGAAACAACTCTTGAGCATAGAGGTGCACTCAGATACAGGCCCATGTAGACCCTTGGAAGGCAGCTCAGGATCACCTGAGGAAGGAATTCTGAGGTGCCTCCTATCTAGAGTGGTCTAAAAAGGGGAGATCGTTCTCCAGATAAACAGATCCTCCTTCCTCCCCACCAGGGGCCAGAACTTGAGGACTTCTCCGGTGACTCCGGCGCTACAGAGTCTGCCTTGGTAAACCACGGAGGCAGACCGATTTAATAAAGAAGGTCTCCTACCTAGGGGACCTCCTGACCAATCGTGCAGACTTTGCCTTTTCTTCTCTGCCTGTGAAACCATCTGAGCCTGGAGTTTCCTTTTGGAGGATTTCTTTGACTATTTTACCGTACAATTTCTTCCATAGATACAGTTCTTTTCAGGCTATCTATTCTTGGTGAGTTTGGATAGTGCGTGGCTTTCAAGGAATGACTGCATTTCATTGAAATCATCAAGTTTATGTGCTTGGAATTCTAATATTTTGTAACATGGGGGTATTTTCTTATTACTGTGTTCTTATTAATATTTTAACATTTTCTTATTATCCTTTTAATGCCTGCGAGGTCTGTATAGATATCCCTTCGCATTCTCGATCATGGTAATTTGCATATTCTCTTTTGCTTTGTGAGTCTGACTAGAGGTGTAACAATTTCATTGGCCATTTCGAAAATAAGCTTTTGGCTTCACTGATTTTCCGTACTGTGATTCTGTTTTTATTCTAACTGACTTCTGCTCTTACCTATATTACCTTATTGCTTTCCTTTCCCTTTGTTTCTTTTTCAACCTTCTTAAGGTAGAAAATTAGGTTGTTGGTTTCTTTTTTATAGAAAAAGTAAGGTCTTAATTTATAATGTAAGTTGTCATGGATTGAGTTGTGCCCCCCGCCCCCGCCGCCTAATTTCATATACTGAAGTTCTAACCCCCACTACCTGAGAATGTGACCTCATTTGGAAATAAAGTCTCTGAGGATGTAATTAGTTAACTTAGAATGAGATCATTCTATAGTAGGGTGGGTCCCTAATCCAATTTGATGGCGCCCTTAGAAGAAGCAGAAATTTGGATGCACACATGCATACAGGGAAAATGTCATATGAACGCAAACATGATCACCTACAAGCCAAAGAGATTAGAAAACAAATTTCTAAGATTTCAATTGTTCAAAAATGTTTACTGTTTGTTCTATGACGCAAGATATGGTAATTCTTGGTAAGTGTTCATTTGAACTTGAAAAGAATGTGTATTCTGCTTTTGTTAGGCAGAGTGGTATATAAATCTCAATTAGATCCAAGTTTATTACCTTTTTGCTGATTTTCTCTCTACTCATTCTATTGATTATTTTGAAAATGGGATGAAAGTCTTCATCTCTGTGAACCTGATCTATCCATTTCACCTTTCGGTTCCATCGACTTTCACTTCATGTTCTTCTAAAAGGCATACACATTTAGAAATGTTATGTCTTTCTGGTGACTTGACTCTTTTGTCACTATGTAATATATTTCTTTATTTCTGTTAATTTCCTAAGCTCTAACGTTGACATTGTCTGACATTAACATAGCTACTCCAGCCATTTTGTTTTTACTAGTAGTATATATATGGCATAGTTTTCTATCCTTTTACTTTTAACCTATTTGTAACTTTTTAAAGTGTTTAAAGTGAGTTTCTCATGGAAAGCATAGATTTCAGAAGGGATTCTTATAGCAGTAAAATTGTTACATTCTTACTATGCAACAGACACTTTCTAGGTTCTGCAGATACAGCATGGAGATTACACATTTTTTTATGAAGTCCAAAGAAAGAAAATTTACTTGTTAGTTTAGTACATAAAATCTGTGCTCTGAAGTCAACTTCGGCTTCATAAAGTTACAATATATTCATAATATCTCCTATCTGTCTGAGACTGGTGCTCTGAACAGGACATCTTTGGTGAAACATGGATAATGAGCCTTTTCTGGCTAGATGTGTCAGCCATGCGATTTTCTGCAGGGACCAAAGCATGTCTAAAGAGCCTTCCTTTCAAGGCATTCCTCCTTGCTTTCATTCCATTCTGACCACCAGTTTCCTGATTGTAATTGTTACCATATAACACCTCTCCATGTGTCAGTTTCCAAAATTATAGCTTGTTTTGTGATGGTTACAGCTTCAATGGTTGTTTCCTATTTCCTTAACACTGTCATTCTGCAAATCACCATGTAGTAAAGGCTATTTCTGTGGAGACTTGTCTTTATTTCCACGTGGTAACATTTCCCCAGCCTCCTTCTAGACACCAGAATCCATATGGCCTGCGAGAGAACAGAATTCAGTCTTCACTCTATTTACACCCAAGCCTGAGACCCTAAGATCAAAGCAGAAACAGAAGATCGATGAAGCAGGCTGAGTCACAAAAGAAGTTCCCAGAAGTAAGTGACCAGCCTGAGGCCTCAGGAGGACCAGGGATCAGCTGAGGAGGTTGGGAAATACTCCTCAAGGATGATGGAGCGTGGTGGGAGGGTGTGTGCTTTTGACTGACATAAAAGCCCAAGTTCAGGTGGCTGTGGTCAAACAAGAAGGGAAAGAAAGAGGAAGAATAAAGCAGAGGGAGAGGTTGGCCTGCGATGCAGTTTCAAAAACGTCCTCAGCTGAAATTATAAGGAATCCTAAAGATAGGTTAGCTTTTCTGCACTGTTTCAAGTGGGAGCCTTTGCAGCCTTGCTTCAACCAGGCATTAGACATGGTCCGGCCCATAATAGGAATAACCTTGGATTAAGCAACACTTTCCATTTAGCCACTTCCCAAAGAAGGCTGTAAGAGCTAAGAGCTGTCTGCTGGAAGCACTCCCAGCAGCTGGGAAAATAAGACCTTCAGTCCTGACAGACAATCTGGTGTCCATGGGAGTCCCTCCACCTCCCCACCCCCTTGCAGTACTCAAGCCCAACTCTTTAAATAAAGTCCGGGAGGTATCGCATTCCCAGAATTTAAGATACACTACAAAATTGCAGTAATCAGAACAGTATGGTACTGGCACAAAAACAGACACGCAGATCAGTACAACAGGATAGAGAGGCCAGAAACTAATCTATGCTTATATGGTCAGTTAATCTGTGACAAAGGAGGCAAGAACATACAATGGAGAAAAGACAGGTTCTTCAATAAACGGTGTTGGGGAAAACTGGAAAGCTACATGAGAAAGAATGAAACAACCACACACAAAAATAAACTGAAAATGGATTAAAGATCAAAATGTGAAAGCTGAAACCATAAAATTCCTAGAAGAAAACACAGGCAGTAATCTCTGACATCAGCCACCGAAACATTTTCCTAGATGGGTCTCCTTTGGCAAGGGAAACAAAAGCAAAATTGTCCTATTAGGACTACTCCAAGATAAAGAGCTTTTGCCAGCAAAGGAAACCATGAACAAAACCAAAAGACAACTTACTGAATAAGGAGAAGATATTAGCAAATAATACATCCAATAAGGGGTTAATATCCAAAATATATAAAGACCTTGTGCAACTCAACACTGAAAATACAAATAACTCATTTAAAAATGGGCAGAAGATATGAATCTACATTTTTCCAAAGAAGATGTACAGATGGCCAACAGACACAATGAAAACGTGTTCAACATCACTAATCAAGGAACTGCAAATGAAAACCAGGAGAGATCACCTCACACCTGTCAGAATGGCTAAGAACAAAAACACAAGTAACAACAGGTGTTGGTGAGGATGTAGAGAAAAAGGAACCCTCGTGCACTATTGGAGGGAATGCAGACTGATGTAGCCGCTGTGGAAAACAAGAGTTTCCTCAAAAAATTAAAACTGGAATTGTCATATGATCCAATAATTCCACTGCTGGGTAATTACCCAAAGAAAACAAAGACACCAATTCAAAACGATATACGTACCCCTATGTTTATTGCAGCATTATTTACAATAGCCAAATTATGGAAACAACCCAAGGGTCCACTAAAATATGAAAGGACAAAGAAGATGTGGCATATACACGTACAACGGAATATATTACTTACCCATAAAAACAGAATGAAATCTTGCCATTCGCAACAAGGAAGGATCTAGAGGGTATAATGCTAAGTGAAATCAATCAGTCAGAGAAAGATTAACACCATTTGATTTCACTCATATATGGAAAGAAACAAAACAAATGAACAAAGAAAAAAGAGGCAAACCAACAAACAAAACCCCCAGACCATTAACTATAGAAAACAAATGGTTCCCAGAGGGGAGGCAGGTGGGGGGATGGGTGAAACAAGCGAAGGGGATGAAGAGCACATGCATCATGAGCACTGAGTAATGCATAGAATTGCTGCATCATTATCCTGCACACCTGAAACTAACGTAACACTGTATGTTAACTGTCTTTGAATTTAAAAGTAATAATTCATTCATTCATTCATTCTGGGAGAAGATATTAAAGGATCCCAGCGGGCCTCTCTTCCTAAAGGAAGCTGAGAAAAGGAGAAATATGGCCCCTCTTGGTGCAGCTGGTCTTGAAGTCACAACAGATCCTGACTGTCTGCCCTCTTTATGGTCGATTCTGGATTTCCTCCATCCTCAGCTAACACCTCTGCTTATCTCAGTGATTGATCTTGTGACATTATTGACACTTGCATTCCCGGAGACCTGAGTTCCTGATCACAGCCACATTTTGGGGCCAAGGCTGCCGCTTTGTCTTTTTGCCATGAACATTGGGCAAAGGGGTACCGAAGGTGCCCAAGTGCACGGTTGCTCACCAAACGTATTCTTCCCCGCCTCCACATACCAGTATCCCTTTCTCCCCCTGATGGTCACTGAGCATCCCTTCCAAGAAGGTGACTCTTTCTGTTTCCTGTTCTTCCCTGGGCAAGAGGAATTTACAGTGTCCAGGTGGTGGCCATAGCTTGTATAGTTCAGTGAGAATCTTGCCAGATCTCTCCGCTTGGAAGTGTTTCACTTCAGGCAACTCACATGTCTAAACCCTCAGTATCCATAATTTTACATACAGGAAGCACATATTCTCCCAAGGGAATCACTGGGACTCATGATGAGTGGTACACTTGGGTTTCTGCCTCTTGGTTCATAGACCAATGTGTTCTCTACCTTTTGGAAACATAGCACCATATAAAAGTTTTTGCCATTCTTGCCCCCGTATTGAGGACACTCAAAATCCAGTCCTTATATATGTAAAGCTCCTACCAGTGCCCATTGGCTAGGTTCTTAACTCCTTTGGAATATGTTGTCTCTCCTCCCTTCTCAGTCTCTCCTCCCTTCTCAGGCTTAGCATGACTCCAGCTATGTTCTGTTGTGACTGAATCCTGGTCATTGACCTTCTGACCTGAAGAGGAGTTAGGGGCAGGAGTCATCACAGGTTGTCCCCGGGTGCAGAGAACCCGGCATCATCTTTAAGCAAGGAGCACCACCCCTTAACAAGGAAGTATGAGCCACGTCACCAGGCACAAAGGGGTTACAGGAATCTAAATATCCAAGATCTTTGGATTCGTCAACTCAGATGTCCCATCCCACATGTCAGTGTCCAATTCCTTCCCAAGAGAGGCAACAGTGTTGTCATAGCACACTTGCCTGGCTTGAAATTTCCAACAGAGCTTTTGGGGAGCTCTGTTACTCATCTGGGTAAGGCCCGGGTTCGTTCCCCAGCTTCATTTGCCCTCTAGCTACAGGAAATGAGAGAGTCCCTGCGTGCGCCCACGTACCCTTCTACATCCCACACAAATCTTACAATTGCTGATTAACCAGCCTCAGACTCCTCTCATTTTTTTCTAAGGATCAATAATATTTAGCAACAGCTACCCAATTTCACTGTCCTTATAGTATATACTACGCGCTGTGTAGCGTATATTGTATACCATTTCCCATCACATTGTGCGAGCAGAGAGCCCCTGCTCCCGTATTTCCTGCCCAGTCCAGTACCATCCAGTTCACCAAGGGTGAAAGTCTGAGCAAACACCCGGCTATACACCAGGGCCTATCTGTGATCTAGATGGGGGCCCCGCGGCCAGCCACGTGGAGAGGGACCTGAATCCCACATGTCTCCTCGGCATCCTCTTTCTAGACCATTCCTGGCACCCACCGTCACAGGGTATGTCCCCAGAAAAGCTGACTGAGATGAAGAGCACACATGGAGCGGAGTAGGGAACACTCGTGCAATGGCAGAGACGGGAAGGGCGACAGGCAGGACTGAGCAGAGGAAGACCTTGGTTATGATGCAGTGTTAACAGAGGCTTCAGTTGCTGTCGACGGAGATCTGAAACTGAGATGGTCCTTCTAGCTCAAGAGAGGTGTCCCTAGTTGGGGTGAGGCATCCGGGCCACTACAGCCTTGCCTCAGCCAGTAACTGCATATAAACTGCCCTGGGAAGAGGGTGTGACTTGGGGAAAAGCTGCTCTCTTTAACTAAGGTATTATCTGCTGGCAGCGCTCCTGGGAGCTGGGGACATAAGTCCATTCCTCCTGCAGGGAGATCTAGAAGGCCCATCACAGAATCCACTCCACAGAGGAATCTGGACAGAGCTTGGTCACACACGTTAAGTTGAGCTCCCAAATACTTTAGCTTGTGAAGCTCCGAATCGAGGCAGAGCAAGGAAAATGCCAGCGTGATGTCCTATGACTCTATGAGGTTTAACCTTCTCCTTCAGTTTCTGGTAGCGTGACCTGTATGAGCTTGGGACGGGCAAAGCCTATGAATGATGAGACACGGTCTGTGTCCCTGGCTGTGGGGGTTACAGCACCGTGGGCCCAGAGAGAGACTCCTCGGACCCTGCTGTGGGCAGCTGTCACCTTAAGTGTCGCAGATAAATGTTCTTCTGTCTGGGAATGCATACGTCCTTTCTCTAAATGCGTTGTTTGCTAACCGTGAACTCGCTCACTCACTCACTCATTCTTCACTTATTCCAGACACATACACTAAACACTATATCCCAAGATATAATATGTGAAGAACATAACATGAGAAAATAAGACATAAGCCCTGCCTTGAGGTGCCTTACATCGTAGTAGGTGGTGAATGACTTAATGACATACGGGTTTACATGAGCACACAAAAGAGAAAATGGTAAATTATACTGATGAGATCAGAAAAAGCTTCATAGATGAGACCTCACTTGCCTTCTGATGTATGCATCAAAGGACAGTAAGAAAAGAATGAGAAAAAAAAAGAATCTTTCTGCTTCTTTATGGTATCTTTCAGGTACCATATGCCTGCCTTAGATGCTGGGACAACACAAAGTCCTGTAAAGATACGGTAGCAAGAGAGAGAAATAAAACTTTGTGATCACTTATTAGGACAAGGACTGTGCGCCTGTTATATTAATGTTCCCTAAATTATTCCTCACAGTATCCTGATAGGGTAAATGTCATTAATCTCATTAATTGAGAGAGAAGCTGAGGCCAACTAACCAGGAATTACCTACCTAGTGGTTCAAGAATCATGAGGGGCACAGGTTATGGGGAAGGAGATTGCATTTAGAATGCCGTGACAACTCAAATTCTCATTTTCCTGTATTTATGTTCGTCTCAGTGGTAATGGCAACCATTGCTTCGCTTCGAATCCCCCAAAATGAACTGTGGGACTTAATCACAGGCAGCTAAAGGGATCACCTGCCTGTCACGCCGGCCGGCTGGGCTGATACGAGATCTCATCAGTTCTTATCAGGTTGTACACAGTGACACAGGGTTTGGGCCAGAATACTCCAAATGTTTCACATGCATGGGTATTGCAATTTGTTTTTTCCTTTGCTTCCCTCAGGACACATTTCTAGGGTCAGATATTTGCTCTACCTGGAGGCTCTTCCCCAGCCAAAACACATCTAGTCGAGACGTGGTCAAAACACGGTGTCATCATTCAAGGTCACAACCTCCTCCTTTGGGAATTTTGCTCACTCCTACTGAGATAGGCTACCTGATGAAAAAGTGTACGGATGCTTGTAAGTGGGATTACAGCTCAGTTAAGAGAGAAGCCTTGCCTGCCTGTGAATGAAGAGCAGGGAGAAAATATTTTTAAGGAAAGATAGCTCAGGGTTGAGGGAAGAGCATTTGGAAATGCCTAGAGACAAAACATCACGCGCTGTCCGGTCAGATGCAAGGGGGTAAGGTAAGGAGGGCTGGACAAAATGTAAGTGCTTTTTACAACGAAGGATGAGGAAAGAGAACCACACAGACTCATCTCTTTAAAAACTGTGCAGGCAAGATTAGGGAGTTTGGACTTCCTCCGGAAGAAAAGGGGAACATCGTGAAGTATTTGCAGCAGAGAGCTGTACAGGCTGAATCTTGGCGCCTGTGTTATCTGAAGGTGGGGCAGGACTTCAGACAGGAGGACAGATTCGAAGATGCTCAGTGATACATTTGAGAGAGAATTTGCACTGAAAAGACATGAAGGCACCTTGTAACTTGTACATAGATGGCAGCCCTTGGACATCACAATGTGGCCAAGGAGATCCTAGGATTTCTTATACCTTTGGAAATACAGCTTTTGATACCAAACAGAAGATTTCCACTTAACTGGGACACTCCTTAGCGTTCTCCAAGTGAAAAATCTTTGTTAATCTCTGGCATTCAGGAGTAATGGTCTTTAAAACACCAAACTGAATTTTCAAGCACTGAATTAAAAATTCTAACAACATTGAGATATTTGGATGCATTTTTACAATATTAGGCAGTGGAGAATTATCTGTGCTCATAAGATTTTGATTTCTACAGATTGAGGTTACGAGTTTTAAAATTACTTCCAATTGTACATGTTTCAAGTTGAAGGAGGCAGGGGATGTCACCGGCCAGTCCCTGATGCAGACAAAAAACATCTCACTCCTGAGCTCCTGCAACACCTCAGTTCTGGCATCACCCGTGGTCTCTTAAATACGGAGAACAAGACGGAGGGCTGCTGGAGGGGAGGGGGGATGGGCTAAATGGGGGACGGGCATTAAGGAGGGCACTGGTTGGGATGAGCACTGGCTGTCCTATGTAAGAGATGAATCGCTGGGTTCTACTTATGAAGCCAATACTACACTGTATGTTAACTAACTTGAATTTAAATTTTTAAAAAATGAAAAAATCCCTGATGGCCACACTCTGCCCCATGATGAGGTCTCCATGGCCACCCCCAGTTTGATCCCTGCGGCATTTGCAGTTTCAGCTCGGCCTCTCCAGGACTCCGAAGCACCAGACTATCTGGGTTCCCCCTCACCTGTACCAGAGGCACTCTACTGGCTGGTCAGGTTCCTCGCATCCCTACAATGGCGACCAACTCTACCACCCTGGTCTTCCCTTCCTAGTGGCCTTTTTAAGATCCTTTCAAATTGCCCTACGTGGAAAGTCATCCAGGAACCTCTCACACCTCCCCTCACCTGAGTGTGCAGAGTACAGGGTAGTACCAAGAATGTCACAAGAGGGGAACCACACAAGTGTGTCCTCACCAAGGCACAGGTGCCCCCCAGACTCCAGGGGAGACTACTTGAGGCAGACTCCCTGTGTGTGTATAGGTCTCAGCTGAAATTTCAGGTGGGAGGCCATACAATTAGTCCAAAAAACAAACCAAACTGCTTTTTTGATCCACAAATCTGCCTGCTCAAAGACAGAATACCCAGTCTACCTCTCTGCGCCTGCCAATTAATCCTTTTAACCACAGCCCCAAAATGTACAAGTAAAATTCGTTGTACGCTAATTGCCTTCCTCCCCGCTCCTTTCTATCTGATCAATCCTGGTTTTCACATCTCCATGCAAATAACCAAACAGCATGTAAAATAACTTTTTAAACATATCTGAATAATTCTTATATAGCACCAGACACACGGAATCATACTCCCTGTCCATTTTTAATAAATTAAGTAAAGTAAAGCTGCTGACTTTGAATAAACACATTTTAGTCAGTTACTTAGCAAGGTATTTTCCTCCCAACATCCCTAAGAAAGCTCCAAATAGGAAATTTGCTTTAATAGTAACAAATTTAAGGCTTGCTCCAATTTGTAATTCCTTTAACTCATCAAGATTTTCCTTGCGATTGTATTTCATATTTACTGGGAAGAGAGGCATTTCAATTGAGTAGAAAACTATGTGAATTTAGAATTTAAATCTCGGCTCTTCCAACGACCAAACCCCGGTAATATAACTAGCTTCTCACCATAGCCCCAGTTCTCTCAACAGCAAAAGGAGCATGATAGTTTAGAATTAAATTATTTGGAGGGTAAATTGAAGTAAGCAATGCAAATCCTTTGAGAATATGGTTGTGACTTTTCTTGCCCTCTGTCTTTGGCGGGGTAAACGAACCATGCTCTTTGCATACAATTTATGCATGTTCCTAAGAAAGATGGGAACTCTTGATAAGCTAGACATGCTACAGAACCCCCAATATTGAATGCCCCAGGCTGGAGAGAAATGAGCCCTTTAACATTAAAATACTGAAATATTAGAAAAGAGAGTAGGGCCCTATCTTTCACCTCATTTCTTTTTTTTTTTTTTTTAATTTTTTTATTTGTTTTTGAGAGAGAGATCGTGAGTGGGAGAAGGGCAGAGAGAGAGAGACAGACAGACAGACAGACAGAATCGGAAGGAGGCTCCAGGCTCTGAGTTGTCAGCACAGAGCCCAATGAGGGGCTCGAACTCATGAGCTGTTAGATCATGACCTGAAGCAAAGTTGGACACTTCACTGACTGAGCGACCCAGGCACCCCTCACCTCATTTCTTAAAATTAGATCTTTGAAGCGCTCTATTACTAGAACTCTGGTAGTACTTTAGTCATATGAGTGCTGTTTCAAGTCCTTAAGAATCTGAATGTTTTTGAATGTTCCTTTAAGAACCAATTAAGAGGTCTGTGTTCTCCAAAGTAATTCTTTCAGATGTAGTAGATAATACTAGAGGCTGACAACAACACAGTTAGCAAGAATGCTGGTAGATTGATTAGAAAGTCAAAGTAACTGCAGAGGACCAGAATTTTAAAACTTGAAGGCTCTCAAAGACCCTCTTAAGTCTAGTGCCATCATGTCCTGGGTGAAGAAATCGAATCTCAGAACAGTTCAGTGACTTACATAAAATCATAGGAAGTGAAAGCCGGAGCAGAGGTCTCCTGATGGATAGCTCAGTGGTTGATGGGAAAAAAAGCAAAGCAAGTACACGAGGTTTAGAAGTTAGTCACCTTCTAGCAGAAATTAGATTAGCTTCTCCTTTTAGGGTGATGAAGCTCTAAGGAACTGATTCTCATGAATCAAAATCATAGTAAATGGGTTTTCAGGACAAAAAAGTAAATGAAAAAAATCGCTGGCTCTGCCTATGTAATAACCAGAACTCTCTAGAAGATATCACCATAGGAAAATGAATTCCTCTGGGTCCAGGGTGTTCTAAGAGTTAAAAACATTCATTTTGAAATACTATCACACATGTGTACCCTCACTCCTGAAATTTTTAAAACATTAACATGTTGCCATATTGGCTTCGGATTTCTCTGTGGTTTTGTTTTGTTTTAATCCTTAAATATCTAAATGAACAGTTAAAGAAATACCTAAAGCCACATTCCTATCTCTTCTTCAGCCTTCACTCCTCGGGCTTACATTCCACCGTAAAGTTAGTATGAGGAAGTCATGCTTAGTTAGGCATGTTTTGTATCTCTCCTGTGTATATATAAATCCATAGGAATACAGTTTACATACATGGTGTTCTAATACATTTATCCTTTCCTTTCCCTCCTCAACTTTAAGTTTACAGATTCATGCGTGTTGATGCAAAAATTCATCTAGTTCGTTGATCTCTCGATTTGAGTCGACCTTACCACTGAGAGGTGACTGGGGTTAGTTTCTCACTTTTGTACTATCCCTGCTCCAATTAATGTTCTTGTCTTTGTCTTCTGTGGTGCCCTTCTTCTTGTGCTGTGTACGAATTCTTCAGACATAGCCACTAAGAAATGCTGTTGTCAGATTGAAAGATGTTCTTCAACATTACTAAATATGCCCAGTTGCCCTCCAAGACAATGGTACCAACTGACACTTCCAAAGTAAAAGTGCCCCATTTCCCTACATTCTCCTCATGGCCTGATAAGGTAGGCTGAAGGACGGCCCTCCAGCGGTGTCCACATTCGGATCCCTGGTATCCTGGGATACAGGATACCCACCTGTGAACAGGTGGTCTTATCATTGCCAAAGGTACTTTGCAAATGTAGAGACGGGAGATAACCCTGTGCCTCCCACATGGGCGCAATGGCATCACAGGAGTCCTTTATAAGTAGTTGGAAGGGACAGAGAAGGAGATGTGAGCATGGAAGCAGAGGTCAGAGAGTCAGAGATCTGAAGATGCTGCCGACCTCAAGGAAGGGGCCACGAGGCAAGGAATGCAGGTGTCCGCTAGAAGCTGGACAAGGCAAGGAGGCGCCTCCAGAAGCAGCCAGTCCCGCCGATACCTTCACTTCCACCCTGTGAGACTGACCTTGAGCTCCAACTGACCTCCTGAACCGTAAGATGATTCATTTGTGTTGTTTTAAGCCACTGAGTTTGAGTTTTTGGTAATCTGTTAGAGTAACAATAATGCAGCTAATACACATGATGTAGTAAGATTCAGTGTTGTTGTTGTTGTTGTTGTTTGCCAAAATAAGGGGTGTGATGATTTGCATTTACCCACCTATGAGTCATTCGGCAGCACTTTTTATATGTATATTGGTCATTGGGGTTTTTTCCTCTGTGGATTGTCCAAACTACTTGGCTGATTATCATTTTCTTAATGATTTGAAGAAATTGTCTACACCGCAGTTTTTCAAATTCAGCACTATTTGCACGTTGAGCCAGATCATTCTTTGTTGTGTGGGACTATTTGTGCATTGTCAGATGGTTAGCAACCCCGTTGTCCTCGATCAACTAAATGACTGCCTTCCTGAAGTTTTGATGACCTAAATATCTCCAGACACTCAATTCCCCAGGGGACAAAATCACCCCTAGGTGAAAAGCACTGCTCTATATTTATCTGCGCTGAATATTTCATATGTTAATCTGTGGTCAGCTATTTTTTTTCCTAAGGCAATGATTTAATAAAGATTTCACATTTTAACTATTACTATAGCCACGTTTATCAATCTTTCACTTTTTAGCTTGACTTTCCTATCTTGTTTATGAAGTTAACTCTATTGCAGTGGTCCTCATTTTAAAACAAAGAGGTAGATGCTACCTCAGAATTACTCTGGAGGGAGCCCAAGAATTTGCATTTCTAATAGGTTCCCTGAGGATGGTCTGGGGATGACACCTCAATGAGATCCTTCACCAAAAAGATTTTTTTATTTTTAAAAATATTTTTAAAATATCATTGCTTTGCTTTTCCACAATATAGGTCTTCAATTCATCTAGATTTTCTTTTTTTTTTCTTAGTACAGTGTTAGGTAGCTTTCAAGTTTTATCCTCTTTTCCTCCATATAGACAGGCAGTTCCAAGGTACCATTTCCTGATTTGTCAATTCCTTTTTATTATATTGGGGTACCTGGGTGGCTCAGCGTCTGACTTCAGCTCAGGTCATGATCTCACAGTCCGTGGGTTGGAGCCCCACGTCGGGCTCTGTGCTGACAGCTTAGAGGCTGGAGCCTGCTTCAGATTCTGTGTTTCCCTCTCTCTCTGCCCCTCCCCAGCTCACTCTCTGTCTCTCTCTCAAAAATAAAATAAAGACATAAAAAATTTAAAGAAGAGTTAATAACTTTTTCTCAAACTATTCCAAAACATAGAGAAGGAAAAAATTTTCCAAATTCATTCTCTGAAGCCACTTTACCCTGATGCCAAAACCATAGAAAGACACTACAAAAAAAAAAAAAAAAAAGAAAAAGAAAGAAAGGAAGGGAAAAAAAAAAGAAAACTATAGCCAATATCTCTGATGAACATACATGCAAACATCCTCAACAAAATATTAGCAAACTGAATCCAACAAACATTAAAAAAAAAATCTCACCATGACTAAGTATGATGTATTGCAGGGATGTAAAGGTGGTTCAATATTTACAAATCAACTGACATGATATAACACATTAAGAAGACAAAGGACAAAAACCATATGATCATCTCAATAGATGCAGGAAAAGCATTTGACAAAGTACAACATCCATTCTGTTTACTGTTGAGGCAGTAAACCTCAACAAAGCAGGTTTAAAGGGAACATACCTCAACCTAATAAAGGCCATATATGATGAGACCTCAGCTAACATCATCAATAGTGAAAAACTGAGGGCTTTCCTCTAAAATCAGGAACAAGACAAGGGTGTGCACTCTCACCACTTTTATCCAGCATAGTACTAGCAGTCCTAGCCATAGCAATTAGACAAGAAAAAGAAATAAAAGACATCCAAACTGGTAAGGAAGCAGTAAAACTATTCACTGTCTGCAGAAGACATGTTACTATAAATAGAAAATCCTAAAGACTCCATCAAAAAACTACTCGAATTGGTAATGAATTGAATAAAGTCACAGGATACAGAATTAAACTGTGGAAATCTGTTGCATTTCTAAACACTAATAATAAAGTAGCAGAAAGAGAAATTAAGAATAACAATCCCTTTTATAGTTGCATGAAAGAAAGAAAGAAAGAAAGAAAGAAAGAAAGAAAGAAAGACAGAAATGTAGGAATAAACTTAACCAAGGAAGTGAAAAACCTGTACTCCCATAACTATAAAATATTTATAAAGGAAACTCAAGATGACACAGAGAAATGGAAAGACATTCCATGCTCATGGATTGGAAGAATTTGTTTTGTTAAAATGTCCATACTACCCAAAGCAAACTATAGATTTAATGCGACCCCTCTCAAAATACCAACATTTTTCACAGGACTAGAATGAATAATCCTAAAATTTGAATGGAACCACAAAAGACCCCACATAGCCAAAACAATCTTGGGAAAGAAGAACTAAGTTGGTGGTATCATAACCTCAAATTTCAAGATATCCTACCAAGCTGTAGTAATCAGAGCAATATGGTGCCAGCACAAAAATAAACACATGGATCAACAGAACAGGATAGAGAGCCCAGAAATTAACCCACGCTTGTACTGCGAGTTAATCTATTACCAGGGAGCAAGAATACACAATGGAGAAAAAACAGTCTCTTTAACAAATAGTGCTGGAAAAACTGGTAAGCTACATCCAAAGGAATGAAACTGAAACACTTTCTTACACCATACACAAAAGTAAACTCAAAAATAGACCTAACTGTGAGACCTGAAACCATAAAACTGCTAAAAGAAATAATAGGCAGTAAATCTCTTTGACATCAGCCTTAGAAATGTTTTTGTAGGGATGTCTCCTTAGGCAAGGTTAGCACCACATCAGCCTCCCCACTGAGTGTGGAGCCTGCTTGGGATCTCCCTCTCTCTCTCCCTCCCTCTCTCCCTCTTTCTCTCTCCCCCTCCCTCTGCCCATCTTCCCAACTCATGCTGTCTCTTAAAAAAACTTTTTGTTCGGCTCAGGTCCTGATCTCGCGGTTTGTGAGTTCGAGCCCCATGTTGGGCTCTGTCAGAACCTGGAGCCTGCTTCAGATGCTGTGTCTCCCTCTCTCTCTACTCCTTCCCCATTCACACTCTGTCTCTCTCTCTCACAAAAAAAATAAACATTCAAATTTTTTGTTGTTGTTAAAGATCAGAGGATCTGAATAGACATTCTTCCAAAGAAGACATGCAGATGACCAAGAGACACATGGAGAGAAGTTCAACATCAATCATCATCAGGGAAATACATATCAAAACTACAATGAGGAACTGAGGGATGCCTGGGTGGCTCAGTCAGTAAAGTGTCTGACTTTGGCTCAGGTCATGATCTCACCATTTGTGAGTTCAAGCCCCGCGTTGGGCTCTGGGCTGACAGCTCAGAGCCTGGAGCCTGCTTCAGATTCTGTGTCTCCCTCTCTCTCTCTGCCCCTCCCCTGCTCATGCTCTGTGTGTGTGTGTGTGTGTGTGTGTGTCTCTCTCAAAAATAAATAAACATTAAAAAAATTTTTTAAACTACAATGAGTTATCACCTTACACCTGTCATGATGGCTAAAATAAAAAAGCGCAAGTAACAAAGGTGTTGGTGAGGATTTAGAGAAAAAAGAATGCTTGTGCGCTGTTGGTGGGAATACAGGCTGGTGCGGCCACTGTGGAAAACGGCATGGAGTTTCCTGAAACAATTGAAAGCAGAACTATCATAAAATCCAGTAATTCCACTATTGGGTATTTACCCAAAGAAAAGGAAAACAGTAATTCAGAAAGATATACACACTCTATGTTTTCGCAGAATTATTGATAATAGTCAAGATATATATGGTAGCTACCAAATGTCCATTGATAGGTGATTGGATAAAGAGATGTGGTGTGTGTGCGCGCGTGTGTGTAGACACACATAATATACACACACATAGATATACATATATATTCACACACACACACACATATATACATATATATGTGGGCTCTCAGCCATAAAAAGAATGAAATCTTGCCATGTGCAACAACATGGATGGGCCTAGAGGGTATAAGGCTAAGTGAAATAAGTCAAAACAGAGGAAGACAAATACCATATGATTTCACATACCACATACATAAATACATATGGTATTTTCACAAAGGAAAAAAGAGACCAAAAACAAAGCAAAAAAAACCCCCAAAAACCCAAAACCCAGACTCTTCAAGACAGAGAACTAAACTGGTGGTTTCTGGGGGACTGGGGGGTTTGGGGGGGGGGGAAAGAAGTGAAATAGACGAAGGGGAAAAAAGCTCTTTGACATTCCTGACATTCCCTATATATAACTTAGCCAAGTAAATATTTATTTTAAACAGGTAATAAACATCATAATTCTAAGTTTTTACTCTTTTCTTCTCATGAGGGAAGGTGAGCCTGATCTGAAAATTCCAAAGTGATTCTTCTAAACGAAACAATGCGTCTTTGTCAACTCCTAATCCAGCTGATGGCAGCAGGTGGCATTCTGTGCAGTGACTCTGTGTGCCCAGGGCGCGGCACACCTGTGGCAGGACTCAATACTGACGCTCTTAGTAACGCATCCTGCCTGCTCTAGGTTCTGTTTCTCAAATTATACGGAGGGTGTTCCAAGTCTAATCAGTCTTGAACATGAATTTGAATGATGACTGGTCCTCAGTGGTCAGGCCAGCTCTTAACCTTTTCCTCCAACTGTCCACATTATCCCACCCAATGCCACCAGATCCATCTCGGCACATGATAAACAGTTTTTATATTTCCTCTCAAAGCCTCGGTGATTGCCAATCGCCTAGAGGAAAAGATCAAACTCCTTCCCTTGGAATTCAGGGAATCTAGGAATCACATCATACAATGTGATCTCAACCTTTTTTGATCCACTACTTCCCTTCACATATAATTACTCTCCTACACATGAAATTCCTTCGCATAAATCTATGCCTCTCCTGATAGAAATGTATCTGCCTTAAATATTCTCTTCCTCCCTTCCCATAATTGCGCACACAAATTCTACATGTTGTTCCTAAGTGCCCCCTCCATAAAGACTTCCACTGATTGCCTCTGGCTGAAAATCACTTGCACCCTGAAGTTTAATGCCCCAGGTGTCCCCTTCTCAAAGAGCTTTTTATTGGAACCCTGTCGTATCTACTTCAGAGCGTAAGCTTTCTGAGAGCAGAGGCTCTGACAGTCCATCCCTCTTTACTTGCAATATTACCTGCTATTTACTAAATTCTCACACTAAATCAATAAATACGGTCACAGCAACTCTATATTCTGCCTTGTCCCTCAGTGGAATGGAAGTGTTTTCTCTCTGTGGTCCCAGAGGAAGTAGAATTTGTCTAGCATCCCCTGTTATTACTGATTCCATTCCTCCACGGAAAACTGAGCAGTTTCTCTGAATGTACACACAGGGCCATCTGAGGGCTAGGGAGGCGCATTTCCCTGGCAGCTGTCAGGTGCATTGAGGATTGAAGTAGGAAAGCCAGACCCTTGCTGAGAGAATATTCACATATTCTGCTGTAACAGATCGGTGCATTTCATTGCATCTTCGGTCATAAATATAACAGGGTTTTTTTTTTTTCCTTCATGATTTTCATTTTAAATTAAATCATAATAATTCATTAACATGCATTTGAAATGCATGTGAAATTATAATTCTATTTGTATATTACAAAGCAAGACACAAGTGTACTGATTAACAATTGCTCCGTCATGGGCAAGTCCATGAGGCAGGGTGGGCTGCATACCTGAAAACAGGTGGTGCACAGTGCCTGTGACAGGTGGGGCAGGGACACTTCAGTGGAGAACCAGCTTCTGGCCCTTCATCTCACTGCCAGAGACCAATCAAAGAGAGAAGAGCCCAGAAATCAAAGCTCCCGGAGCAGCAAGACAGAGTTTGAGATCAATAAGAATTACGGGAACAAATTATTCTACTTACGAGGGGATCTGGCTGTTTACGACCTCTCCAATCCAAACTGTGACTCGGTCGTCATGAATCATATTATTTGTGCGCGCGTGCGGCCCTTGCTACTCTGCCAGAGCTCTGCAGTTTGTCACCTGTGAAACGTTCAGCAGACACCGACAACCTGGGCAAAACGCTCTTTTCTATTGAACTGCAACCCCGGGGAGCTTAAAAACTCTACCTGGTGCCTGACTTCCTTCTCTTCTCATTCGAGCAAATGGCATTTCGATGAAAACTGCATGCTTATTGCCTCTTTTATTTTTTAGTGGCCTGAGATTACTTCTCCCTGAACATCTGCTATCTAACAATCACTTCGTGAAGTAGGCTGGTTGGTCCCCGTTCTACAGATGAAAAGCAGCCCAGAGAGCCTATTCTGTAGCTCGGGGACCCCCAGGTGGCAACCGACAGAGCTACCGTCTGAGTGTGGGCAGATCCGTAGAGCTCCCTTGCCTCAGTTGGCCTCAAGCGGGATGTCTTTGCACTGACTGATGAGCTCTGAGGAGCCCTGCTTCCTGCAGATGAAATACTCACTGCCCAGGCTTTTCTGGTAGGCTGGCCAGATCTCACAAGTCAAAACTACAGGATAATTAATGATTAACTTTTGAGTATAAGTATGTGCGGGGAAATATTTCCTCTGGATTTTCTCTGGCAAGGCTACTTGGAGGAGGACCTGTATGAACGTAGCTTGCACACCGTATTCCCAGAAGGCGTGCTGATTCTCCGTTTTTTGTTACGTGCGAGAGAGCCGCGTGCATTTGCTCACGGCAAATGTGCCCCTTGTGGGGAATGATCGTGTCTGAGTGATTTCTGAAATCCCAGTTAGCGCTTGGCAGGAAACTTTTTATATGTAGACGTATTCAATAAATATGCGTTTCATGAACTTCCTAAGGTTAAAATAGACTTCGACTTATTTATATGTTGCGGCGAAATCACTTATAAGGATGTTTAGACTAATAAAAGAGCTTATTGGAAGGAGATACAAATTGGGGCGCCTGGGTGGCTCAGTGCGTTAAGTGTTCGACTACAGCTCAGGTCATGATCTCACGGTTCATGAGTCTGAGGCCCCGCATCAGACTCTGTGCTCAGTGCAGAGCCTGCTTAAGATCCTCTGTCTCCCTCTCTCTGTCTCTCTCGAAAATAAACAAACATTAAAAAAAAAAAAAGTAGATACAAGATAAAAATCAATAGAAATAAAAATCAAATAAAAGGAAAGGATGATAGTGAAAATGAGTTTGGCACACGCATATGAAAACCTGAGCCACAAAAACATTTGCTGCATATCGCAACAAAGAAACATCTAGTTCTACCACAACTTCTGAGCATCTTGCCTGTTTCCAAATCTAGGAATGCTACGAGTTTGAATAGCACGTATTCTAGTGTCCCCTCCTTTCCCGGCCTTGGACGAGGAGGCTCAGGGACAAGCCTGACCTGGGAAGAAACTTCAGAAGCCTGACCCCATCTTCTGGTGACTCAGCCTCACCTCCAGATGATACAGGTTGGATGTACATTGTATGTACAGTGGACGCCGTATGCTGGCACTGACCATAGCAGACACTCATGGGACCCTACGTGAGGACACATGGACTTACTCTCAGGAGTCCCAGTAAGGACTGAATTGTGTCTGGAACCCAGTCAATGTCTCTGCTCCCCACATCCACTTTTCAGTTGCCAACCTGGATGTCACGTTGCCTTCTTCTGTAATCCCTATGCCCTTATTCTGTATTAGCCAAGATGTTTTGTCACCCCACACCCCCTTTGGGTACCACTCTTTTAGTACATAATAAGTTTGCTCCATCTACATCTGTTTGGATCCCTTTTACCATTGTGCACACAAATTCCCTTTAGTGTCCTTTTGTTTCCAACAGCTGACACCCATCTCATGAAAAACTGCCTCAAGATTTTGTAGTCCCTCCCCACACCAAGATAAGCCAGAGTGCCTAGGATTTTCCCCTTATCCTGGGCAGCCTTCCAGGTAAACCTGACCTGCCGTTCCTTGGGGCAGAGTGTCCTTATGATATGACTTCTTCCTGGTCTAGCTTACACTCCAGAATTACTCCATGGAATCAGGCTAAGAACTACTTTCTGTAAGTAAGACTTTACTTGCTTTCCTTCCCTCCTTCTCCCCCCGAGGACCTTACCGGTTTCGTCTAGAAGCACTTCCTCAATGAATCACTTGTACATGAATCCTTCCTTGGGCTCTGCTTCTAGGGAATCTACCCAAAGGCACGCTACTTCCACCATGCTGTCACCTGCCACCTTCTCGGCATGGAGTAGGACAACAGAGTCCCCTGGCACTGACCTTCCCAAGTAGACAGGTTAAGTTGGAAATCAAGGTTATTTCCCTGCTGCTGCAGGGCTCTGGTAAGCCAGAAAATAGAAGAGAACCTCCTAATCCACAGCTTGGGCTAACTCTTCTACTGGGAGATGCAATGGGCCTCGCATGGTCACACTAATCTCCATGCAAGAAGCAAGCTCTTCCTCATTTGGGATGCGGAGCCTTTCGCCAAATGTTATTAGTACTGGAGGTGCGCCATTGACTCCACTATCTGAAATTTGTTCTTGGGACATTGATTTACTACCTGTCATTTTATTGCTATATATTCATAATAAGATATTTGAATTTTCTTATTTCTTCTCTTTAACATTCCCAAGACATTCAGGAAAAGAAAGAAACACATTTCATTGTCCTGCCAATGGGCTGGATTCCCAACAAACTGAAACACTTTAATTTTTACAAATAGTTGTGCCCCGTGGCAGTGAAGCTATGAAATGGAGGGCTGAGAGAAGCGATGGTTCCCACCAGAAGCAAGAAAAAGGAGACGCAAAAAAGCAATCCTTGATCAAGGCCACCCAGGGAAGCAGTGACGAGGCAAAGAGGAAGGTCATTGCAAAGTTGTGTGATATTCGGCGAAGCAGAACTTCGTTCTGGATTTAATGTCTATTTGTGCAAGTGTCACCTTTCTCTAAATCTTCCACAAATGGAAACAGGATTAATCCTTTCTTTTCCTGTGTCCCCACAACCCCCTGCTTGAGCTGGTGGGAGAAACTGATTGCAAGACATACAGTTTCCAATGTTAACCTGAGGCCCTTGAGGGCTGGCACTGCCTAATTTCCTTAATTCTAGTATCAAAACAGTGAACCATTCTTACACTGATGGTCTAAAAATTTATACATTAAATAAAACATAATAAGGTGCTATCCTCATCATCAAAATATTACAGATCAAGGAAGGAAGGGGGGAAATGAAAGAGATTAAATAACTGAGTCTAGAGGACATATGGAAAAAAGAATGTTCTCTCTTTATGCTTTCTCTCCTTTCTCTTCATGTGATTAGAGACAGCCACATTAGAAAAGGGACATGGTGCCAAAAAAAGGTTAGGGGATTCCTTGAGTATCACTGCAATATGATAATTTATCACTGGGTAAATCACCTTCTCAGTGTATATTTCACTGCATGAAAAAATTGCTTCCCTTTTCACAGAGAAATTGCTTTCATGGACAACTCATGGCTGTCCATCTCAGGATGCCTGTGGGCATGATGGGAGAATTCCGCCTGGGAGGGGACAATCAGGTAGGGAGGGCAAGAATGCATGCCCATTAACATGCTTATGCCTCCCAAGGACAGTTTTGGGATCACGGGGAAAGGGAAGAAGGTGAGGCAGGTAGAAAAGTAGCGTCAAAAATATGTCCACACAAATGGATGAGCTCCACACACTTAATGTTGAGCAAAAGGAGAGACAGAAGGGAAAAGGGGGTGTTGCTGGGCCTTTTCTCCGGCAGACAGCCCCATACACGCTTCAATATGAGCTTCAACCTTGAACTCTTTGAAAGTCTTCCATTGGGATAATGATTCCTTATACTATCCCGAAATTTGAGAAGATAGCTGCCCCAAGAGAAGGAAAGGAACTTCTCTTGGCCTGCAGTCAACAGCACTCTTCTCTACCAAATGGTATAAATTGAGATAACAGTCGGGCAGAACCTAAGGTAAGGCCACTGGAGGATCACTGTGCTATGCTGGAAATTTCTGATGATCGCTTCTTATTGATGGGTTTTCTTTGAACCGCTCTTCCTCATACTACAGTGGTCAGAGTCAGGCACTGTTCTCACGTATTTCATCAAATCTAAGATGGGCCTGCCCCCGTGTATATATATGGACATAAAAAGAAATAACCAAGGTTTTCTATATCTTTCTTAGCCTGAGCCCTTCCTTTGAATATGTCACTCATTTTTAGGCTTTGATTCATATTAGTCTTTTTGTATGTTCCTGACTCCATTCACTTTCCTGATGCAAAGCTTTCCTATCTAGGTCTTGGTCTGTTCCCTGGCAACCTGGGTTCATTAACTTTCATGTTCTTCTCCTTGGTCCCCACCCTCCAGATCCTACGCCACCCTCTTCTTAGATCCCCACTACCACCGTCTTGAGATGCTCCCGCAAGCTGCTGGAGAAGCTCTGAATTACTTTCTCGGTACACCGCTGTGCTCACCTGCTCGGTCTGTCGTAACAGAATGCCACACGTTGGGCGGCTTAAACAACCAACACGTGTTTCCTCACACTTCCGGAGGCTGGAAGTCCAAGATCAAGGTGCCATCATGGTTCAGCTTTGCACTAGTAGGCGGGATCGTCCACCAAGATGCGACAGAATCATCTTGATTTTCTCTGAGCACCATATCCTCGTGACAATAATTATTCCTTTTTTTTTCTGGCAAACAATTTATTTCCAATAGCGAGGATCAGAGCTTTCCAGCAACTTCATGATCTTCTGATGTTATACTTTCATATACACAGAATTCTAGAACCACAGAAAGCTTCAGGGACTCCAAAGGTGAGAGGAAATTCCAAAATTCAGGGCCTTGTATGCCTCCTTCATTATCTTTGCCTTAGACATGTCCCTATTATGTATGCAATAACGGTCTTTAAACTGATTAATTCTTTAAAAATTTTTTTAATGTTTTATTTATTTTTGAGGGAAGGAGAGAGAGGCAGCGTGAGCAGGGGAGGGTCAGAGAGAGAGGGAGACACAGAATCCAAAGACAGTCTCCAGGCTCTGAGCCAGCTGTCAGCACAGAGCCCAACGCGGGGCTCGAACCCATGAACCACAAGATCATGACCTGAGCCGGAGCCGGACGCTCAACCGACTGAGCCACCCAGGCGCCCCTAAACTGATTAACTCAGTTGATTTAAAAAGAAAATAACTATATTATTAATCTAAATGAAAAACCAGCATCCCATCCCCTATATACAATGGGAAAACCAAGCACAATAAAAAATAAAACGATGTTATTCAAGTCTGAGTCCAGCCACCTACAGAAGGCTTTGAGCCTGAAGACCAATTTCTCTTTGCTTAAAGAAAACGAGACAAGCCATTGTTAGGTAGATACTCAAGACTAGCAGACATTCTCCTTGCTGCAATCGGAAAGATCAAAGGGTCTCCTTAGGTAATATAATATAATATAATTAATATATTATATATTATATTATATATAATATAATGATAATTAATATAAATATGCTCTACTCAATTGAATGCCATTAAGGGCATGTATGCCAAGTCCCTCAATCATCACTTGTCCCTATTTTTAAAAATTGCTTTAAATGTTTATTTATTTTTGAGAGAGAGAGAGAGAGAAAGACAGAGTGCAAAAAGGGGAGAGGCAGAGAGAGGGAGGGAGACACAGCATCCACAGCAGGCTCCAGGCTCTGAGCTGTCAGCACAGAGCCCAAGGTGGCGCTCGAACTCACAAATCCCTAGATCATGACCTAAGCCAAAGTCAGACGCTTAACCCACTAAGCCACCCAGGGACCCCATCACTTGTCCCAGTTTAATGCATTACCTCATTCACTTACTAATTATGTGTATTTCAGTTTCCTTATCTATAAAATGGAGTTTTATATTAAATAAGTTGATAAGCAGTGCAAAGGCTCTTTTATAGGCTTATCACTATTATTAGTGTTTTAGTGTTATTATCAATACCATTTTTACTATGAACCTCCAAATATTTATTAGGTGCATACTACAGGCAAAGCACACCTTACATATGACAAAATATCCTGGATTTATGTCTCAACATTTAAGAAACAATGAGCCAGACCAACTTCTATTTTAAAGGTTAAGTAGCTCAGATTCGGAGGAAGGGAGAGCGTTTACTGGAGGGCATATGGCTAGTACTTTCATTAAGTTTACAGAATTCATGATAGGAGAGAATCAGGTGTGATGCATTTCGTCAAACAAGCCCCAGCTTAAGGTCAACACGTACGTATCACCTCGCATCGGCCGCGACATCTATGTTCAAAGAGGAAAACGCGTGACTTAGGGTAACAGGCTAGAAAGTGTTGCAGTGTGTAGCATGGTCCTTCCTTCTGCTCTCTGTCCGCGTCTTGCTCGGTGAGGCTTCTCCCTGCCACTTCCGACACCTCATGGTGGCACTTTGGTGACCGAGCTTGACAGAGCACACTCTTGGCTGACACGATCCTCTAACACCATCAGTGGACCCCGCCATTAGCATCCCACCCATCACTAGATGCTCCTCAGAGTCTCCCAGACAGCGCAGAAGGAAGGGAACTCTTATGTCCCGAGCAGTTCAACACTGGAGGACACACGATACTTCACTGACTAAAGAAAAATGGCGTCTTAGTCGGTTTGGGCTGCTATAACAGAAAACCCTAAACTGGGTAGGGTGTCAATACCATCACCCTCGGGATTAGGATTTTGCCCTGTGAGTTTTTAACGAACACAAATGTTCTGACCACAGCAAATGGCCTTGGCTACCCACTACTAAAAAAAGCCCAAAACTTCTAAATTAATTTGGAATTTTGAACAAGAGACTCTCAATGATCAAAGAGATGGGAAAAACCAGACACGTGCCTGGTATTCTTAGCTCCAAGTGGGGTGATGATGCTAGAACTCCAAGCGGCCGAAACCATGCTCTCATAAGGACGTGGGACTAGGGGATGCTCGCATCCAGTCCGGCTCCTGCTCGACACCGCCGAGTCTGTGCAATGGGCCCAAAACGATGTCCGTGCCATCTCTACAGAAAAGGATCTTCTGTCCTTCACTTCCGCTGGATTAAGGCAGAGCAGGGTAAGAGGCACACGCAGAAGAAAATTCAATGTGTTCCACCGAGAATGCATAAATACAAGAGAGAAAGCATGGGCGATTCCCCAGAAACTACTCATGACTGCATTCCCTGTACTACGGAACCAGACAGCAGGGGGACGGAAACGTGGTGAGGCTAGACTCCAGTCTCTGAGGAATATATGGACTAACCGAAAAGCTGCTAATTAATTAAAGGTGAATCTAATGAGGAGGGGTGGGTGAGACAAGCCTGCAAGATATTTACACACAGTATACCACACAGTGCGTATTTGTACATCTAATGCCAACACTTGAATGCCACAGACATCTTTGAGATTCTAAGGAAATCTCTGAACCCTCTTTCCGGAAACACATGGCTGTGGACAATCACAGCATGCATTTGAGATCAGAACCGAACAGAAGCCCAGATCTAGAACCTTTGCCCAGTAAGAAGAGAGGCATGTTTGGACTCAGAAGCTGAAAGCCCTTTTCAGTTGAACAGTCTTAGTAGAAATTAGTTGGCAAGAATGGCATGTATCAATAGGCGATCATACCAGGGACCTAAACATACTGACTCTGTAACAGGGACTAGAAGCAAATTAAGAGTTAAAAGAGACAAAGAAGAAAAGGGGTAAATTGAACACATTCATAAAATTAAACAGGCAGTCATAAAAATGTGAAAAGTATTTTCTGAAAATATTGAGGGACTGAATGATGTGGAGAAGAGTATTTCTGACCCTGTCAATAAAAAGAAAAATGTAAGTATATTTTATAAATATAACATATTTATACATATATGTTGAATTTGCATAAGAAATTTATCCAAGGATACCCCAAAAACATTTACAGCAGTTACTACAGAAGAGAAGGAGGGGGTAGAACACTTAGACTTTTCACCTTTCTTCTTCATATGGCTTGAATTTTTACCAAGAGGGTGCTGTATCTGAGACCAGGAGACACACAGCGGACGTGATCGTTACTCCCGATACACAGGAAAGCCAGCTGGGCTCTTGCGTAAGCCACTGCAGCACCAACAACCGTGCATTAGGAACGCCCTACACTTTGAGGACTTTGAGTTTTCCCAGAAGCAGACTCTGAGCCAAGGACTTAGGAGCAAGTGCTTTATTAAGAAAGTGCCTCCCGGAGAACTCAGCAAGACAGTAGGGGAGTCGAGGTGGGGAATAGGAATAAGCCAAGCCAAGAGGTGACTTCAAAGTCTGAGACTCAGCCTGATGCAACAGTGAGCTCTGGAGTGTAAACCACATCTCAGAGTGCCTTGCATGGAGGCAAGAGAGCTTGGTTTTTGCCCTTCCACACCAGTCATTGGAAGGCTATAGGGGGTGCCTGTTGTCTGTGGGCGGGGGGGAGCGGCGTTCAGGGGATATAAACTCCTAGACACCCCCAGTCCTCTGTGTCAGTGAAATGACTCCAGCGACCCAGGGCAATCATCCACAGGCTGGAGATATAGCTGTTGGCCACAAAGCACGCAAAAGCTGGGGCTGTGGGCCCAGCAGGATAAAAAAGATCTGCGAGGAGCTGGATGGGTAGATGAGACACCAACCACACACCTACCTTCAAAATAGTGTAGCTTCCATGCTTTCAACAGTTATTTATTGCTAGTCTAGAATTGGACTGTCCAACATGTAGCCACTAGCCACATGAGGCCATTCATCATTTGAAAAGCGGCTCCCCTAGAAAGAGATATGCCGTAAGTATAAAATAAATAAGGATTCTAAGGACTTAGTAAGAAAAAAAAAATGCACCACGTCTCACTAATAATCTTTTTATCCTGGTTACATGTTAAATACATTATTATAAATAAAATAAATTATCAAAAGTCGGTTCACCTGTTTCCCATTACTTTTTTTTTTTTAATGTGGCTTCTGGGAATGTTTAAATTGCATACGTGATTCATAGTGAATTTCTATGAAGCAGAGCTTGGCTAGACTATGTCTGAGATTGCGCTGGGGGTTGGGGATACTTCAGTGCCAAGAGTAGCCGGGTCTTTGCCCTCAGGATGTTCACAGCCCAGTGGTTGCAACAGACATAAGACAGTATCCTTTGTTCTAAACAGGACAATGGGAATAACAGTACAGGCGTCTGCGAATCACATCACAGGCTCATCAGGAAGGATGCAGCTAAAGAAATGTCTCTTGAAGACTGGGACAGGGGGTGAACTATGGGGATGTCTTGGATGAGGTGCAAGAAGGGGGTGTTGAAATGCCTGGAGGGCATTCCAGGCCACAGGAGTATCAGAGGGTAGGGAAAAGCATCAGTGAATTGCTTAGCTGTATGCTTATATTAGTGTAAAAGTCCTTACAACCACTAGAGTAGTGACAATAACATAAAATCATAAAATCCCCCTGGACCACAGACACAGACACCTAACTTGGCACACATAATTGACCTCTGGAAAAAAAAAAAATCAGATTTTGAGAGCTGACCGAGAAAACATCTTATTTTCCTTTCCTGAATAACATTCAGACGTTCGCATCAGCCAAGAATGTCCAAACTACTTGGAAAACTGGTTTAAGTAGACAAAAGTCCTATGCTCACGTTGACGTGAAAAAAAATGCAAATTACTAGAACAGGTTTTCAACACAATCACGACAGCCTGTTTATTTTCTACTCGGTGATTTGGAAGCGATGTTAACTTCCCACTGAAAACATGCAAGAATTTCTAGGGGAAAAGATGTCGAAGTGATGATCTTCCCGGTTTTCTAACTGAGATGGAGTCAGAATACAATGCTTTTGAAATTTCTACCACACACTTTACACACCGTATACACCGTATGTTAGCCAATCTGACAATAAATGATACTTAAACAAAGACATTTCTACTACTAAATTCATTAAGGCATATTCCTTATTATATAAAAATCTGCCCCAAGAAATATAATTTTGGCATAGTCTATTATATTTTTGATAGTATGTATTTAAAGTAAACTCGTTAAAGTTGAGTCTTCTTAAAATATCTTTTTTAAAATAATCTCTCTACCCATTATAGAGCTCACACTAATGAGCTCAAGATCAAGAGTTCCATGGTCTATTAGACTGAGCCAGCCAGGTGCCCCTGACTCTTGTTCAAACAGGGAGACTTAGTTTCTTCACATTGTTTTATCCAGTGGAATGCTCACATGCCCCCAAATTATGTTTTTTAAATCTACCTTAGTTCATATTTGAGTAGAAATGTGTACAAATTTAAAAATAATTAGTTTAAAATTCCAATCTATGCTCTTAAAAATTGCCGTAACTTCTGAACCAATATTTTGTGGCATTTCGAACTGAAATTTGAAGACGAGGAAATTCTTCAAAACTTACACTTTTTTCTAAATAAGAGACTGTCAAGCAGAATTTTTTATCATAGGAAAGTTTACAGGGATCTGATACATTTAAAGATGATTTCAGAGATGACAGATGTTTATTGATGTATAGTCTATCTTATCCAATAAATATTTACTGGGTCAAGTCCCTTGTTAGTTACTGTAACTCTGTATGAGTCCCTCTGGGTCATCCATGAAACTGACAGGACGCTAAGAAGAATGCCCCGTGACCCGGTCGGGTGATGAGTGCCCCAGGAGAGATGCCTCTAGAATGCTGGAGGGCAAAGTTTGAAACACCGGCTCTATCTGAAAAAGGAGAGTCAGAGAAGTCTTCCGTGAGGAGGTGATATTTGACCTGGACTGTGAAGAAAGAGAAAGGCTTTCATAAATACAAGAAAGAGGAAGGCTTTTCATTCCTGGACGAGAGGATATTCTGAAGAAAGCCACAGGAGTGTGAAAGCGTCTAGGAGCGTTACTACGAAATAGTAAATTTAGAGCATGGGTAGACGTGTCTAGAAGCATTGCAATACGTAAGGTGGCTTTGGACCAAAATGCTGTGGGAAAGAGTTTAAACTTTAGTCTTTACTTCTTCTTTTTCTTTTTAAAATATGTGCACACATTTTTTTGGTGCCTGTTCTCCAATTCTGCTAGGAAAGGAACAAATAAGTAGCAAAGCTTCACTTTTGAGCTTCTCTGATCGCCTGCATCAGCCTCCGTAATTTACAAACTTTGTGTTATCTTTGTTCTCTCTGCTTTTCATTAGGAAGGTTATTGATTTATGAGCAGTCTCAGTGTGGGTCTTTCAGGCACCCTGAATCACTCTGACAGCAGCTCTGCAAATAGATCAATTTCTGCCTTTAAAATTTGATGTCTCCTGTCCTAACAAACCATTATTTTGGCTAAACTCGGAGGAATTCTTCATCCTTGGCAAAGCATCACTAAATTAGGCTCTGAAGGGCTGAGGGAGTATTGTTTTTATGTCAAGTGGAAGTAATCCAGCATGAGGGACCTCATTAAAGGTCGCTTGTTTACTGAGTAGCTCTGAGGTCCAGTAAACACCAACACCGGGGTGGGATGTTCACCAGCCTTGAATAACCATGCCAATATCACCTGAATTTAAGAGGAGAACAAAGAGACCTGACCACCATCGCCATAAATCACCATGACTTGACCTTTCAGCAACCTAAACAATGGTTTGCATATCTAAATCAAGGTCAGCATCCTTTCGGAAGGAGACCGGCTTCTAGGCCCTCCTCTGAATTTCTACTAACAAACATGTGCCTGTTACATCTGTTTGTCTCTTAGAAAAGAGGCTGACATGGGGGAAATAGAAACGATCTTACAGCCCAAATACCTTCATTCCATTCTTTGCACCTCTACCTAACTAGATGCTATGGCCTTAGGCAAAAGGTCAGTTAGGGGTCTGAAAATTTTCTCCTCTCTATAAAACAGGGGGCAGGGGCGCCTGGGTGGCTCAATCGGTTACGTGTCTGACTTCAGCTCAGGTCATGATGTCATGATACGTGAGTTCGAGCCCCACATCGGGCTCCACGTTGACAGCACGGAGCCGGCTTGAGATTCTCTGTCTCCCTCTCTCTCTTCCCTTCCTCCTTTCTCTATCTTTCTCTCTCTCTCAAAATAATTAACAACGTAAAACAAACAAGGGGCAGTATTTTCAACCTGAGGGATCGTGGCAAAGGATGAGGCAATCCATGTAACAATTATTTGTAAATTATGCAGCTGTTTGTAAAGGTAAAGCTCTTGCCACTTCTCATTAGCCCTCCAATTCCAAAAGGATTGTGAATAACACACAATTACACAGATGCTACCATTCTAAAATTGCCATCAATTAAAGGTGTCTCCATGTTCAAGGAATATGGGGGTGCTGTTTCTGTGAATCACGTTTATGGCCCCCAATAGAAGGATAGGCATGTAAAAAGCCAGGCGCATTCTTCCAGGTCAAAGCACCCTCTCACCCGATCTCGATCTCGGCTGTGTGGAAAGTGATGCGTAACCTCATTAGGTACAGATAAATGCAAAGTAAAGCAATATTCCTTTGCCGTTCAGTGGATTGTAATCTCCTGGAGCTTAGCCCATTCCTGCTTCTCTCGTGGGAGTCAGGCTACACAGAAAGGTAAAAGTTCTGCCTCAATTCCCCATGGAGAGTTTCACAGGGGCAAGAACGAACTTTCATTGGGGGAACCCTTGGGTTGCCCGATAATGGCTGTAACTGTCTGAGCAAAACCTCTAGTTCTCAGATTTGTATTTGGAAGCTCAAATGCTTGCACACGTAAGCCACATTCTGCCTCGGCTTTGTCAGCTGGGAAACAAAATGTGATGTTATTTTCATCTCTGCAGACTTGACTCCTTTCTGTTTACTCGTGGGTGTTATTTATGTGGCTTCCCTCAGGCCGCAAAATCTAAGTATTGAACTGTGAGTCTCAAGAAATATTCTGTGTCATTTGAGAAGCAAAGGAACGGTAGACAGTAAGACCTTGCGGGTCTTAAGAGCTGGCCTTGTGGGTTTCCGAACCTGACGGCTTGCAGGGGCTCACCGTGTGCCGGGCTGGTGTGGGTCTCATACAGTCTAGATAGAAGCTGGAAGTTACTTTCAGGAAGGGCTGGCCTTGGTCACTCACTGCAGCTTATGACCACTTTGTCCTGCAAAGCATAGCTAAAGCGGAACACAGGTACAACCCGCTCAGGTCCGAAGCAAGTTTCCGCAGGGCTGCCTGGGAAGGGCCTCAGGATGCAGCTGCTGCCATGTGAGCCAGAGTCGCAAAGGAGTGGGAGGCAGTATTCGATTATTCTAGACTTTCATGAGCCTGACCGTGCTAGCTGCTCTCAGATTGCTAGGCACCTTGTATTTAGGACCACAGACAGTGATGGCTGGAGTTTAAGTGACTTGTCCATGGGTTCAAAGGACCTGCCCACCACGTGTATTCAAGGTGACTTTGAACTTGCGTTTTACTTAGTTCTAAGAATGCCTTGGGACGTGAGCCACCCACGCTGAGATTTCACCCATAGAATCGTCAGTTTTATTTTCAAGCAAATCAAAATAAATGAGTGCGGTTATAAAGACAATGTGGCACCTTCCTGGGATAAGAGCAAGAAACATTTTAAGGAAATTCTTACAGGCAAAAAACATTCTGAAAAATTTTTAAAAGCCATGCTTGAAATCCGAACATCAATCCAAAAATTAAGCAATAACAAATGCTTCAAAAATTATACTTTATTGTTGTGTCAAAAGAAAGATAGATGGATTTAAGCAAGAAGGAAAAAAAGACAGGTTTTAAAAGACAGGTTAAAAAAAAGAAAGCTTAAAATTTTATAATCTAGACCGATATGTAGGGGGAAATTAGATACTAAAGGGCATAACAGATGGAAATAAGACAGAAAATATGTGCCCAGGTTAACAACTCTGGAAGAGTGAATCCAGAGAAAAGGGAGCTGTTCTAGCTGTTAAGAGATTTCAAACAGCGACCAGAGCCCACTGGGATTGTGTGGAAGAGAGAAACAAATAACCAATGTGGACTGAAGTGTCTCCATCGTAGAGAATCAGGATCGGAGACCCTCAGAAGATGGGGCCTCAAGAAGCTGTTGATGGGGGCGCCTGGGAGGCTCGGTTGGTTACGCCTCCGACTTTGGCTCAGGTCATGATCTCATGCGTGGGCTCGAGCGCTGCGTCGGGCTCTGTGCTGACAGCTCAGAGCCTGGAGCCTGCTTCGGATTCTGTGTGTCCCTCTCTCTCTCTGCCCCTCCCCCTCTCATACTCTGTCTCTCTCTGTCTCAAAAATAAATAAAACATTAAGAAAAAAGAAAGAAGAAGAAGCTGTTGATGGAAGGACGGTAGCAAACGTAACGTGGGGACCTCACATTAAAGATTGGGGCAGCTCGACCACGTGGCTTTGGGAACTCTGAACAGACCTGAGAGGGCAGGATCTGGAAGATGAGCACAAAATCCAAAACACATTATAAGATAAGCGTTAAAGTGCAAGGTCATTGGAGGCGGAGGTGTAAGTACAGTGTGTGCCCTTGGGTACACGCCTCTCCGCAAATGCCTCCCCGAACCAGACGAAAGCAATCAAACTAGACGAAATGTACCCACTGCCATTTTTCTACCGTAAGCTTCAACCAGAAATACAGCACCATTCTAGACCCTGTCAAGTTTTGCTTCTATTTTAACCAAAACGTATTTCTAGCCTCACAGAAGAAAAAGATCTACTTTCTCATTATAAAAATCATGCCGCAGTTCAGACAGTGAAAGTTCATTTGTCCTTAAAAGCAAATAAAAATAACAGTTCTTTCAGTGACAGCCTGGTGATCACAAAACCAGCAAACAGGGCCTCTTTAAAAAGGAATCAAAGGACCAGAGCAAGCCGTATCGACCTGTTCAGGCAAACAACTTGATTGGGGCTTTAAGAAAACACACAATCACATGAACGTGTTTATGGAACAAAAGCACAGCTAGTATCAGCAAAGCTCTTCCTAAGGTGGAAGAGCCCGAACAGAAGATGTGCCAGTTCTTCTCGCTTTGGGGTTGAAATTCGGGAACGTCGGCCATCTTTCAGAGAAGGTCAAAGTCATCCACACAGCGCAGGAAAGACGGGAAGGTCCTCCCCGCCCTCACCTTCACGTCCCCTTCTGTACTTCTCTTACAGGGGTCCGGAGTCATTTTCTCTGGCTGAACTACAAAGCCATTCATTCGCTTATCCATCAAGTACTATGGGGCACGTACTCCCTCCCCACCTCCACCCTCCCAGGCCACATGAATAGAGCCTCTTCCCATAACCTGCTGAGGGAGGGGGGCAAGCGAACAAGTGATTAGGACACTCGGGAGCGCATCGACAGATAGGACGCCCCTGGACACTGAATGAGTTGGGCTGCAGCCAGAGTCACAATTTCTGCCACACACTGGAAGAGCACCTTTAGTCCTTCCAGCAAATCCCCGTGTGCTGAGCGCTAGTTACTATGGCTGTTCCCTGGGAGATCGGAGAGCTGGATAGGTGTCCGCATGAAACAGACAGTTGATATTAACGGGAAGTAACTGTTTCCCTTTTGGTTTGTCCCTCTGTTCCATCCTTTGCAAAAATGGCAATGATCGACTTCCGGCAGACCGCGCCTACTTATCTACAGGACAAGGAGGAACCCGTGGGGCGAATCTTGTTTCTCTTTTTCAGCTCACAACCACTGGGGAATGTATTCCAGAAGAGGTTGCAGGAAATATCATACAGACAGGAGAGACACCCCCGGGCCTGCACAAATCCAGTCCAGCAGGCCCAGCCCCGGGTTTTGCCACCCGCACCCTTTCCACGTCAGTGCTAACGTTTCCTTGCTCGTGGCATCCGTCCTGAACTGCCTACCCTGACCTGCCCCTCACTCGTTCCTGTCTTTGGACCTTCCTGCTTTCTCTCTCAGCGGGCTTGCCTCGGCCTTCATCACACCCAACTCCAAGCACTGCTCTCTGGGTTCTTCCCTCGATGCTCCTCCTTGGCCATGACCTTCTTTCGGGCAAACCCTCAGGGGGGCTCCAGTCTCTCGGCCTAGCCTCTTCAGAAATGATTAGAAATCGGCAGAGAAGCACATTTGCACCGGCAGAATTGATTTCCTCTTTCTACAGACATCACTTGCAAAATAAATAACTTAATAAAAGACCAAATTACTTTTTTCCAGGACCAGTATTACCCACAGCGCCGTAAGATTCTCAAGTGCTTTCCCAAACCAAAATAGCCGAGGAGCGCAAATGCACTCCTGATGGACTGTACTCCTGATGTTTTCTCACAGATACCTTTGGACTATTAAATGCTACCCATCTTTATAAAAGAAAAGATTCTGGCAATTAAAGTTCAGACAAGGCACTAGTTATCTAATATTAGAAGATTTATATGATATACTATGTCGGTAATAATTTTGGGGAGCTCACGTTTATTGTTGATACAAAGAAACACTTCTGTTTATCCTAGAAATCCCTCCACGTGGTTGTGATGCAATTGCTTTATGAGGCCATATCCGATAAGGATTATAATGTACACTGAAGGCAGCCTGCAGGCCATAGAGACATCAGCTATGGAGTTAGAGTAACCTATGTTAGATACCTTCATCTTAGCCACTTGGGCAAGATCATCTCCCCATTATCATTGTGGGCTGCGAGGACCTGCCTGATAAAATGGTTGAAAGAGAATATAAAATGGCTCAGAGCCTTCAACAAATACCACCTAATTAAGAATGGCTAAAGGTAGGCTCTATAGTTTAAATATTTGGTTTTATGCAACCGTATGCACATACGGTCAAAGAAATATTCCATGAGACTCTCTGAAGCGAGCATTGGGCCAGCATGAACCCCTGGACATGGACTGTTTGGGGGCAGGAGGACCAAACCAGGGGGACCAGGATGAAACGAAAGAACAGAGAGGCCTGGATCGGAAACAAGATAATATATTCCTGGGGACACCTTGCTAAGGGTTTATGTCCTAACGTAATATAAAATGAAATCACTGCTATGCGTTTAAGTTTGTGTGCACGTCCAGCTATGTATCTATAGACACAGGGATGTATCAACAGCTCTGCTATCTTCACAAAATCCTTGTTTTAAAGCCACTCCTTTAAACCGCTGAACTCTGATCCTTTCTCACCAGCCACTGATTTCATAATTATATATTTGTTTGCTAGTATATTATCTGTTTTCCTCACTAGGTTGTAACGATAGGAACCTGGAATAGGATAGGATATTATCTGTTTTCCTCACTAGGTTGTAACGATAGGAACCTGGATAGGAACCAGCACCCGGAATATATAATACACCTGATAAATATCACATAAATAAATAAATGACTATCTAAAGCATGACAGAGATTTCAATTTGGTAATTTAACACAGGGAAACAGAAAATGCATGCATTTTTAAGCAGCCTTCCCCTGAAACAAACACTAAGGGTATTTTGTTTGCAAGACGAATACATCCATGGGAGTAAATAGTGGGAACTGATTGGTGGATTTCACTGGCAGGGTCAGACCGATGTGATACTCAATGGAAACCCCTCAGGACGAGCTGCACAGAGAGCCTGATATTTAAACCCCAGCGTCCCCCACTATGACTCATTCGTGGGCTTTATTTTAATATTTCCCTTTTGGCTACTTTGCAAATTCTGGCCATCCTAACCTCTGGCCGTTATTTGCTGGCCCATTAACCTTTCCAGTCTAAGTAATGACTGCTTGTCAATTTCTGGTGTGAAGAAAAATCTCAAAGAGAAAACATAGAAGCTTGCTTTACCCTGAGTGGTTACCATGGACTTTGAATCTTGGGCTCATCTGCATACCGACAGTGTGTGATCATGAACAATTATCTTCTCTAAGTCGTCATTTCCACATCTGTAAAAGGAATGTAAAATCAGTACAGCGGCATCGAAATGGCATGAAGAATAAATAAAACAGTGCTTGTAAAGCCTTTTAACCTGATACTGGTGTGTGTTATAAATATTAGCTACTTGTTACTGATTGTTCCCTATAATTCTGCTCCTATGCAATCCAAGTTGAATGCAGCATTCTTCTTTAAAATTTTATTTTAATTAATCTTCAATCATCAAACATTTATTGAGGAACTAGTATGTGCCAAGCACAGTCTAGGATGTAGAAAGACACTGTTCACTAGGACATGGTTATAACCCTTTTCAAAAGAGTATAGTTCATCTTATGTGAATTACTAAACTTGGCAATGAAGAATAACAGGTGAATCTCTTTCAAAGCTGCCATCACCCACGAAGCTATTTCAGATTAGGAAGCATTTTAATTAGACTTTAATGTATTTGCAGATTATTTCATCTCAACTTTCTAAACCAAGGCACTTCCAAAATGTGAGAAGTGTTTACATTTTGCTACTAGTCTAAATTTGGCCTATCAATCTATAAAAAGAAATCTTTTTTTTAGTGAATTCTCATTATTTCACCTTGCAGTCTTTTCTTTTATGTGGGTGAGTTTTTTTCATCATTTTGAACATTTTTCCTATGTTGTCTCCATAGACTTTTAGAGTTTTACTATACAGAAAGCAAAAGAGGAAAACATAAGGAAATAAAAGGAGTGAACAACCTTAGAATACCTATTTGCCTACTTTTTTTCTGGTTTGAGGAGCAAAGCATACTGGGTAAATAGAAATCGATAATGCCAGCGTCTTCCATTTTTCACTCTGAGACAAACATACACCGAGTCTCTACCACGCACCAGGCACCGTGCCAATACTTGACGAGGACAAATGACTCCTCTCCCCAAAAAGGCAGTGGAGAGAACAGCTGAAAGAGTGGCTTCTAGAATCAGACTGATGAGGAGTTACATCGTCAGCTGCTAACCCTGACTTGAGAGAACTCTTCATGGAGGCCAGCCATGGACTTGGATATCAGGCAAACCCGAGTTCAACTTCCAGAATTCCACTCATAGCCTGTCTGACCTTGAATAAGCATTTAGTATCTGTATGCCTTAGTTTTCTCACCTTTAAATAAGGACCCAAGAATCTTATTTTGAAAGTTGTGAGGATGAAATGTGATAAAAATCTGTAACAAGTTTAGCCTAATGCCGGGGCCATGTAAAGTAAAGGATATACTCGTTCCTTTATGTAGCCATGCCTTTTCTTCTGGATATACTTCTAGAATCAAAAGGGATAGTTGGGACCAAAAAAAATTCAACCTCGATCAAAAATTCGGGATCCATACTGGTATGCATCACTCTTTTGAACGGACAAAACGTATTTAGTGCTGTCAGTAAAAACCATAGACACAAGCTAAGTACTTGCAGCCAAAGTCTCTGGTAATAATGCCAGTAACCTGGGAATTCTATCAGCACCATGGATTTAATGACTCAAGAAATCAAAAGAATGGTAAGTTTTCCAAATGGCATGTAGCTCTTGCTGAAGCAAGAGTTGAATAATAGTTTCAACCAGATCAAATTGTTCACCATCTGTTCATGGAAAGATAAAACTCATCTTCCTGTATAATAGATCAACAAGGATTTAAAGAAAAAGGGATTGTCTCAAATTTTAGCATCAAATGGATATGTTTATGGGACCAAATATTGCACACAGGGAACAAATAAAAAGAGATCATTCCATAAAACAGAGCACTGTAAACTTTGAAATGTCTTTCAGAATCTCTCAAGAAACATTCCATTTGTGTTTCACAGAACAGTATGAAGCAACAGTGAAAAACATATTTAATAGAGTTCCAGATAATTCAAGTAAATTTTGTCATTTTAAGCCTCCAACCTACAAAGTGCTATTTTTATCCCTTCCCATCTTCAAAATCATTTCAAGTTTTAATGACTTTAGTACTGTACATAATGGATGGAATTTCTGTATAATGTTTTACATAAAATTAAATAATCAACTTATATTTAGAAACAGTAGAGATGCCTGTGTCTTCCTGTCTTCCCTGCAACCAAATGAAATAGGAAAATAAAGGGCAGAAAACAAAATTAGGTCTTTGATAAGCTAAAATTCAGCCCTTCCTCTGAACTGTTCCATGAAGAACGACTTTATAATGCCATAAATATTGGATCTGGGAAAGCAAAAGCCGAGAGGAGGAGGCATGGACTAGACTTGGCAAAGGAAGCAAAGCTTCCCCAAACCTCCCGAGAGGGAGGGATCCTCTCTGCTGCTGCATACATACTGACAAGGCAGAAAGATGAAGTAGGTATATGAGACATGTGCCAGGTATTGATATGTGAAGGAAGGAAGGAGAGAAGTGAGAAGGAAGAAAAAGTGGGTGTCAAACCATTCTACAAGTGCGTTAGAAAAATAAACACCATGTAACTACTCAAAAATACCTGTGGCATATGGGCTTACCATATGAAAAGCCAGGAAGCCTGTCTCTGAGCTCAAGGCAAGTGAACTATTTATATCAAGAACAGCACACTATGAAACTTGATGGTAAACAGATCATAAAATTATTTAAATTTAAAAAAAACATGGCCTCCGTGCAATGAGATATCAAAGAGGAACGACAGGGATTCAAAATAGAGATGAGAAAGCAAAGGAATACCATGAAAAGGAAAAGGATACGAGCTATTAGCCGCAGGGATGGCAAAATCATTTTCAAAGCTTCCAAATGTCCCCAGAGAAACAGATAAAGCAACTATAAAGCAACGGACAAGACTCAGAGAATCCAAAGAAATCTACAACTATTTGAATTAGCAAGTGAACGTAGCAAAATCATTGGACACAAGAGCACTGCACCAAATCAATTTTATGTATAAACAAGAAATTAGAAAATGAAATTCAACAACAAATGATATAATTCAATATAATTAAAAACACATCAGATATCTAGACATCAATATAGCAGATGTACAATACCATTACACTGAAAACCACCAAACATTTCTGGGAGGGATTAAAGAACATCTAAGTAGACAGAGGGCTATATAAGTTCATGAATACAAAGACTCCTTTTACAAAGATGTAAATTATCCTCAAATTGATCTAGAGTCTCTAAGAAGTCCCAGTCAAAATCTCAGCAGGTGATTTTTAGTTGACAAGCTGATTCTGATATAATTATATAAAAATGCACATTACCAAAAGTATCTATGACAATCTTAAAGATGAAGACCTAAGAGTAAGTTAGAGGATTTACATGATCATACGTCAGGACTTCCTCCAACGATGCAGCAACTAAGACAGTGTGATGTCAGTACAAAGACAAAAAGACTGATGGAACAGAATATTCTAGCAGCAAATATATGTAGAGTTGATGTAAGTAAAAGTAGTTACTTCAGAACAGTGAAGGAAACGTAGTCTTTCCCAAAAGAAACCCCCACAAATGGTGCTGAGTCAATTACATATCCATATGAAAAACATGAATTTTGATACCTAACACCCAACATACATAAAAATCAATGCCAGAGATACCATTGATCTGTATATGAATGGTAAAATAATAATGGTTTTAGATGAAAAATTTGAGAACACATACCTAACTTCGGGATGGATGAAGTTTTCTTGAACATGAAACAAGAAACACCAAAAAGGGGAAAAAATTGATAAATTAGATCACACTAAAATTGAAAAGGTTTGTTCAGTAAACTATTCCATGAAGGGATTGGAAAGGCAACCCAAAGAATGGAAGAAGATATTTAGACTAGACATATGCATAAAGGGACTCACAGATATGCTACAAATCAGTAAGATAAAAGGTCCACAATTCAGAAAAGGTAAAAGACGAACTGACGCTTACAAGAGGATATCGAAAATACCAAGAAGCATATGAAATGGTGATCAATTTCATTAGTCACAAGAAAATGCAAATAAAAACTACAATTTTAGGAGCATCTGGGTGGCTCAGTTGGTTAAGTGTCCAACTTTGGCTCAGGTTATGATCCCACAGTTTGGTTCGTGAGCTCAAGCCCCGCGTCGGGCTCCATGCTGATAACTCGGAGCCTGGAGCCTGCTAGAGATTCTGTGTCTCTCTCTCTCTGTCTCTCTCTCTCTCCCCCCGCTCATGCTCTATCTCTCTCAAAAATAAATAAACATTAAAAAAAAATTTTTAACTACAATTTTATACCACTCTATACCTATTAGATGTATATCAAAAATTCCAAGGGTTGACAATACCACAGTGACAAATACCTACCAGTCACTACAGGTAGGACTGTAATTGACACAATCACATTGGAAAATTGTCAGTATTTTATTAAACACTGAGACATGACTATCCCAAGATCCTGAATTCAATTTCTATATTTATAATCCACATTACTCACCAAAACATATGCTAGAATGTTATTCAAAATAGCTTCAAACATCTTAAATGATCCAAATGTTATCAACGGTAGAATGAAAAAACAATGATTTAGTCCTACAAATACATACTCTCTACAATGCAATGGCAGTGAAACAAAATAGTGCCACGTGGAGAAACCTCATAAACATAATCTTGAATACAAATATGCATTCGAGACAAGATGACTCCATTTGTGCAAAGTCCGTAGCAGGTAAAATGAATTTGTAATATTAAAGTAAATACAGAGGTGACTTGGGTGGGACCATGGTGGGGGTTGGGAGGCTTCTGGAATGCTATCAACATGCTCTTTCCTATGTGAGTGGTAGCTAAACCAATGGATTCCCTTTATGAAAATACACAGAGCCATGTACCTATGATTCATACACTGTATTTATTGGACTTCAAAAATTGATGATAAAAGAGCATTATCTCCCCATATATATATATAACATGTCCAGACTTGCCTAATGTCACACATATTTAAAAAAACTTCCTGCCTACCTGATAAACCAAAAAAGGAGGTATACATCCTTTTCTTCCAATTTGCACTTTGTGAGAACTACATTACTAAAATATTTTGAGTTTGTACTACTTGCAAGTGTGAAGTTCAAGCTTTTTTCATGTTAATTTGCCGTCTATATTTCTTTTACAAACTTCTCATGCCTTTTGCTCAATGTTGTCTCTATTATTAGTATTGCTGTTGTTGTTATTTGAAGGTTTTTCGTGCAGTAAGGGAATTACTGGCTTGCGATATGCATATCATTATGAGCTCTATGTGACCTCAAGAAGGTTATTTATGATCTTAAGCTTCACCTTCTTCATGGGTGACACTGGATAATGTTATCCCAATATTTTCCCATTTTTCATAAATTTTTGAGCACCAGTTAAATGTAATAAGGACTCATGCACTGGTTCAAAAATGAAAAAAAGCCCATTTCTGCCACTAAACCAGCATGCTGGTCAGCTGTCAGTCAAAGCACCACAAATCCCCCTTCCTCCCATTCCCATCTGTCACTTCATTCTGTTGACTTCAGCTCTTCAACATCCTACAGATTCTTTCCTTCCTATCCCCACAGTCACTGCCTGCATTCAGCCTCCATCTTTCCTACCTGGATATTGTAATGGCTTCCTGACCAGTCTCTCTGCCTCCCCCTCCTTACTCTCCAATCAGTTCAACTTCCTGCTGACGGATGGATCATTCCAACTGCAGTTCTGATCAGACCAAGCCTCCTTTTACCCTCAACATGGATTCTGTGCAGTTTTATCAGATCACATCATCTGATCCCTACTTTTCCTCTGAAGCATCAGGCCTTTAATATTTCAAAAGTTCTTAAAACACTAGCTGTTTCCCAAATGATCCATGATGTTTATGTCCCAGGACCTTGCACAGGACACCCACCTTCTGTCACACGACCTTGCATGAACTCCCACAGTCTCATCCCAGCATATTACCTGTATAATGGCACCTGCATCATTTATCCATCCAACTCACTATTCCAGAATCTACTAAGGAGCAAAGACTATGTCTTTGGATCATTGTCCCCTGTGCCCAAATGGTCCCATGTGAACGAGTGAATGAGGGAACAAAGAAAAGAGCATAAAATTGAACTCCCTCTTATGTCATCCTTCTAAGCAATATACTTAGGATAATTTTAATAGCAATTGGAAAAAAAAGTCAAGATTAAATTTTCTAGAGGGAAGAGATGACTTGTAGTAAACTCTATCCTCTACAGCAATGCGGGAACATCCTTTTATACATGGTTGGTAGATAGGTAGGCAGGCAGGTACATGATAGGAAGGGAGAGAGATGGGGGGAAAGAGAGAGAGAGAGAGAGAGAGAGACAGAGAGACAGAGAGAGATTTATTTCATACAATAGGGAACAGACCAGTGCTTTAATTCATATGACCATTTCTGACAGGGATTCAAATGTCCTGAGCTTAAGGGCACTTGAAGTTTATATTCTCTTTCGCAGTCCTGTGTTATTATTCTCACAAGAATGATTCATCCCTTCAACTTGCAAACTGCTCTTAAATCAGGGCTATGAGGTTGAAGGAAAACAATCTATATTCCTTTGTAAGTGGTTCTAGAACGCACATTAGAAATGGTCTCATTGCTTCTTTGGGAAGGACAGAGCTCATCACTTCTCTTGCCGCCTAAAGCCTCTATTCTCAGGTTTATGTAACTGAGGATTAGCTCATGCAGTACAAATTCACCAAAAGACTTAAAGTGAGGTCACATCCATGAAGCCCAGAGAGAGATGACTTAAGTTCCTCTTCTCTTGTTAGTTAGATAGAAGGAGATCTGGGGACCCGATCCTGAGAAAAAGGAGTAGAGTCCAATCTACAAACGTAGACCTTCTTCTCTAGGATTATAAATTATATGTGCATGGTATATTTATAATACAGATTTTTTTCCCTAAAATTAGTTGCTTATCAACTACCTCTTTGTGACCATTTTTTTCTATCAATGACCAAATCATTCTCATCTGAGCCTCCCTTTTAATATTCATGACAGGACTTTTTGCCTGCTTGGTTCTCAGCAGATGTGGGTTTGAACTGGTCCTCAAAACTTTTTATGAACCAGGAATCCAGGAAGTATCCGATTTTTTTTTTACATCACATTGTTCTAAGGGATAGAGGTTCCTGTCCCCATTTTTACCTACATTCTTTAGATGTTCATTTGCAACAGACTTTTGCTTCCAAAAGAGAGTGACAGCTGCACATGAAACAGCTTAGAGACCGTGAGGGGACAGGGGGGTGTCCGTTACCTGCAATGGGCGCACATTACTGTCATTATCCTGCCTTCAAGCATGAGCTGCAATCACAGCTTGTCAAACAGTGTGAAATATCCCCTATTTCCATTGGTACCACTGGTTTCCTGTGACTCACGATGTCATTTAACGAAGTTGGTGACATCTGTGTCTGTGCCACCATAACATATGCAGTCGGGATAGCCCTCATCCTTTTGGACCGAACATATTTGTTTGTGTAACTATTGGTGAATATTCTCTGTGTGCGCATGTGTGTGTGAGGGCTTATATTTGTATGCAACAGTCAGTACGCAAGAGCAGCTGTATGAAGGATGCTGAGAATTTAGAAAATAAGCACCAAAATTAAAAAAAAAAACAGCATGTAATTGGTTCAAAACAGAAATATGGAAAGTTGCCTTAAAGAGAGAAAATGATCCCAAGGCCTATAAGATTCAGCATCATCCTGAGTGAAGGTAGAAATACATCTAAACATGAACAATCCGAGAAGCGGCACCTGGCTAGGCCAGGAAACAGGGGAAACCAGGAAAGTTAGGGAGACAAATATTGTGAGTGTCCATCCAGCCCTCTAACGCAAGTGGGTGCCCTGGAGAAATGACCACAAAATGCCTGCTTGGCCCAAAATATTCCAGTCCCAGAGACCATAACTCTTGCGCACACACCGTACTAACCATACAATCCTCCAACCACAAAACTGTTTTTCCAGATGTCCCCACACCAGGAGAAAAGAGACACTGGATTGAGAACCTGAGTAGCCCCAACACTGCACATGGATCACACACATGCCCATACACACACTCATCCACACCCAGAATAAGATGACCTGCTAGTTTATAGACACGTGCCCTGTATATGTGCGTGAGTTTCCGTGGTGTTTACTTCTCCAGAAGTCAGGTCAGTTCTGAGACACTGAAAGCCGGAGCACACATGCAGAGATGCACCAAAAGGCCAGAGGGGTGAGGGAGCTGAGAATCCTGTCAAAGGGGAAAAAAAAAAAAAAAAAGAAAAGGTTGAGGCCATGGCTTGAAAGTTTCAGGACTGATAGATAAGCAACTAAAAACAGGAGATGTAAAATAGAGAGAAGTTAGAGCAGTCACGGGGTGAGGTGAGGTCGAAGAGTAGAGGGCAAGAGGGAAACTCAAGCAGCCTAAAATGACTGGAAATTGTGATCAGAAACTGGAAAGTCTAAATTTATGATTTAGAAGCAAACGAATAGATTCCAGTGATTGTGAGTTTCAGGATGTGGTTATAGGAGACCATTAGATATGAACTCAAGATGGTGTTTGAGTCATTCAAATATTTGATGTCTAGCATCATGGCAGGAAGAGCATTAGTCAGAAAGTCTATGAATTAGATGCCAAATGCCTCAATAGTTGGCCTCAACCAAAGGCCAAATAGTTTACTCACATAGCTACCTTATGTCTTCATATTTTGTTCATGCTCTTCCCACTTGGTGGAATGCCATCCCTGATCCACATTGCCCTACCACAGTTTCATGGAGAACTCACATTTCCTCTAGAATATAAATTCTTCCTGTTGCATCCTCCCTACAATATGAGTTCATTTTTTTAAGTTTGTTTGTTTTGAGATAGAGAGAGAGAGAGAGAGACAGAGAGCACGCATGGGAGGGGCAGAGACAGAGGGAGAGAGAGAAAATCCCAAGGAGGCTCTGCACTATCAGCACAGAGCCCGACGTGGGGCTCGAACTCACAAACTGTGAGATCATGACCTGAGCCAAAATCAAGAGGCAGTCGCTTAACCGACCGAACCACCCAGGCACCCAATGAGTTCATTTTTTAATGCAATACATACAGTTCAATGGCCAAATCTGTAAATGCCCATTGAATGAAGGGAATAGGAAACAAGATAACAATGGAGAACAATCTGGGATGGAATCCAGGAAATCTATTAAAAATTTTTGTCTGACAGTATTAAAAGAACCAGAAGAGAGAGGTAATAAAGAGATTAATGAAGAATGGCAATGTGTTTTAAATGGGGAAATAGATTTGTCAGCATGGAAGGCATTGGCGACGTGGATAAGCGCAATATTGACGGAGCTGCGAGGAAAGGAATGCTGGGAATGAGGGAAGAGAGCTGATGATAGGTCACTGTCCAGGGTACTTAACTCAGAAACAGAGTAGTTGTTGCAAGACTTTCCGAGGTTTTGATGCTACCGTAAATGGCATTTAAAAATTTCCCTCTTAGATCATTTGTTGCGAGAACAAAGAAATACAGTTAATTTTGAATAATCGTCTCATCTCCCGAAAGCTTGTAAGTAAGTGCATACTCATTTGTTCTGGTAGCTCTTTAGTAGATCCTGTAAGCGTTTCTATATAATCATGCTGTCTCCAAATAAAAATACGTTTACTTCTCCCTTTTCAATCTAGATGCATTTCATCTCATTCCTATTGCGCATTGCACAAGCTGGAGTCCCCAGTATAGTGTTGAATAAACGTGGTAAAGGAGATACCCCTGCTTTGTTCTTTATCCTGGAAGGAAAGCATTAAGTCTCCCACCATTTAATATGATGGTAGCTACAGGCATTTTGTAGATGCCCTTTTTCAAGTTAAGGGCATTTTCTTCTCCTCCTGGATCGATGAGGGGTTTTATCCAGAATGGATTATGGATTTTGCCAAATGCTTGTTCTCTGCTGAGATGATCACATTTGTTTTCTTCAGTCTCGTGATACAGTGAATTATGTATTGATTCATTTTTAAATGTTCAGTTAACCTTGCATTCCTGCGAGAAACCTCACTTAGGGTACCATTTCCTTTTTATATATTGTTTAATTTACTAAAATGTGTTTAAGAATTTGTACTCTGTGTTAATGAGGTTAAAAGCATTTAGCTTTCTCTCCACGTAATGTATTTGCCTGCCTTTGTTATCAGGAAAATGCTGGCCTCATGGAATAAGTTGCCAAGTAGTCTCTCCCCTTAAATTTTATGAGAAGTTTTTTTAATTATCATTATTTCCTTCTTTCAATGTTTGGTAGAATTCACCACTGAAGTCATGTGTGTCTGGAGTTCAATTTCTCTCACAGAATAGAGGTACTGAAGTTATCTATTCCTTTTGAGAGAGTTTTGGCTGTCTGTCTTCCAAGGAATCTGCCATTTCATCTACATGGCCAAATTTAATGCCATAAAGTTATTCACAATATTTTCCCATTATTCTTTCAATATCTATACAATCTGTTGAGATGTCACCTTTTTCATTCCTGACATTGATAATTTATGTATCTTTTTCCCTTGATCCGTCTGAGTACAAGTTTATCAATTTTAATAATCTCAAAACTCTAGATTTTTGTTTCATTCATTTTATCTATTGTTTTTCTGTTTTATATTTCATTGTTTTCCCTTCTTGTTTTCATTTTGTCTTTCTTTTTGCTTGCTTTAGGTCCAACTGCTCTTCTTTTCTTTCTTTCTTAAGCTGAATCATGAGGTGGCCGAGTTGACACCTCTTTCCTAGTATTAATATTTAATGCTATAAACCTCTCTCCAAATGCTCCTCTAGCTACATATCATATATTTGGATATATGGTTTTTCACCTCCCTCTTGAGCTTTTGTTTGACCCATTGATAACTTAGAAATATCTTCTTTAGCTTCTAAATTTTAGGGGTTTCCTAGGAACTTTCTATTGATTTCTAACTTTTTGTACACTTCAAATACTTTTAAAGGCGTTGAGATCTGCTTCATGACCCAATATGTGGCTGTCTTAGTAAATATTCCATGGGTACTGCAAAATTTTGTGTCCTTTTCTTATTGGATGGAGTACTCATAAGTGTGAATTAGGGCCAGTAGGCTGACCATGTTGTTCAGGTCTTCCATATCTTTCCTGATTTCAGTCTACTTTCACTAACAATTTCTGAGAAAATTAGTTTAAACATCTCTGAAAATAGTTGTCAATTTGTATATTTCTCCTTTTACTTATATCAGTTTTTGCTTAATGCACTTTGTAATTTTTATTAGGTGCACAAAAGTTTGGGATTAGTATATTCTCTTGAAATCATCATGAAATGATTCTTGTTTACCATGCTAATACATCTTGTTCAAAACAATATTTTTTATCATTTAAATATAGCCACTCCAGCTTTTTTTGATTACTAATAGCATTATATATATATTTTCAATGTTTTAATTTAAAAAATTTTTTTCCTGTTACCTTTAAAGTGAATTTCTTATTAGCATCATATAGTAGAGGCTTACTATTTTATCCAGTCTGATCATTTCTAACTTTTAATCGTGGTGTATACAGCATTTATACTTAGCGTTATTATTGATATTTATTTGAATTTAAATCCACTACTTTGTTACTTATTTCCTATTTGCCCCATCTGTTTTGTTGTTCCTCTTTCTCTTCTTTCATATTCATTGCTTTTATTACATGGTTTTATCTCTTTTATTGGCTTATTTTCTATATCTTTTTCTAACATATCGCTGTAGATTTTTACTATATGCCTTTAACCTATCACCTTCTATCTTCAAATAATATAATACCACTTCACATATGGTGTGAAACTTAAGAAAGTTTACATCTATTTCTCCTTTCCTGACCTTCGCCATATTTTTGTGATACATTTTATTACTACTTATGGTATTAACCCCCACATTACACTGTTATTATTTTTACTTTCAACCATTATCTTTACTAGTGATTCAAAAAGAAGAAAGATCTTTTTTATCTTTCTATTTACACACATTGTTTCCACTCTGGCGCTCTTCACTCCTTTGTGTGGATTGAGATTTCTCTCTGGGCAGTTGCTTCGTACCCACGCACTGATTAGAACTCAGTTGAAGACTAAAAGGGGTTCCTGTGTAGATCTCTGTAACGAATTTCTCTGTGGTTTTTCTTTCTGTTCTGCAGACTAAACACTTTGGCCTCACTGGACTTCCAATAAAGATGATAAATGAGGGGTCTTTACATCTCCATCAGAGAGAGTTCTAGGCTCCGTGTGTGTTTCCTCTCTTAGTGGCTTGGAAGTTGTCCAGCTGGTAAGCCCAAGTCAATCAAAGAGCTCCCCTAATTTTTTATCAGTCTCATTGACTCGCAGGAGTCACTGCCCTGCTCTGCTTGATGTCCATTCAGCAACAAAAAGTGCCTGAAAATATGATTCTGTAAATTCTGTTCGACCTTTCAGTTGTTTCGGGCAGGAGGGGTAAGTCCAATCTCTGCTTTTAAATTTGTGGAAAATGGAGTTTAAATACAGTATTTTCAAGTTATTTTAAGGAATTTTTCCTTTTGGTTAATGTTTCAGGTGCTACTTCAGAATTAATATAGCATTGCAATTTAGCTGAATATGAAGTTTTTCTGTTGGTCAGATTGAGTGGTCTATCACATGAAGCAATCTTTGACCCACTTTGTATCGGGAAGGGCGGTGTTAGTCTGAAATAGGGACACACCTTGGCCCCTCTTCTCTACCTTGTCCCCAAATGAATGCTGCATTACAGCTTTTTCACCGCACGGAGCACAAGCAGAAAACCTCATCAAGTCTTTGCAAACAAGAAGGCTATCACAAACACGTCTACAGACTTTGGTTAACTGTTCCCCTCTGTATCTAGAACTGTTAGTTTTGTCAAGTGTAGAAGCAACTTACCTATTCCTTACACTTCAGCAAACTAGACTCTAGCACGGATGGTAAATTAGCCTGTGAGGAAAAGCAACTGAATGGTAATCAGAAATGCTGAATGTAAATCTAATAGTTCATAAAAGGAAGCAAACAAGTTGAAAGATGATGAGCAAATGGTGTTGGTAGTTGCTAGAGAGCAAATGGGCTTATGGTAGGAGATAAAAGATCTGTGAGCAAATCTGAGGGAGGCACCTGCATGCTTTGGGGGGATACTGCAAGGCCTGCCAGGATGAGGCCTGCAACAAGGGAAGGTCACTCCTCCAAGGTCAGCCATGTTCCAACGCATGGAGTCAGATCATTATTTTCCAAGCCTTTCATTGGTACAATCTCCACCGTGAACTTTTGAGAAAATAGAGGCAGTGCCCTCCCCACACCTACACATGCGCCTGCTCATGGACGACAGCGGGTGTGGGTGGCACACACTGCCAGCCGTGTGAGTGTTTGCTGCTAGTGGCTCCCAGTTGCTCTCTCTCAGGCAGGACTGTTTTCTCGGGGGGTTGTATTTCCTTCTACCCATGTCCTTCTCCCTTGAGCAGCCACAGGCCAATGACAAACTGGCCAAGGGGGTACAAAGTCAGGATCCTTTATCTCAGGTTGAGCCAAGTCTGGGTTGCAATCTGGTCTCCCCAAGGGTCAGTCCAAAGCTGGTCTTTAGCCAAGACTACATCCTTGCTTGGTTCTTTCTTCCACCCTACCCCTCTCCCCACTGCTGGTTTCTTCTAGAAACTTCCTCCCAATAATCAGTTGCAGATGAATCCCTTTATCAATATCTTCCTCTGAGAGCCCATCCTAAGACATAGACAGATATGCATTTTATCAATAACAACGTTTCCATGGGAAAACTGATAATCAGTGCAATCATAAAAATTTTATTAGAAAAATTTATACATTTACCAAAAAAGTCCACAATATATCCTGACCTTTTAAATAGTTGTATTGCCAAACTCTGGTCAATGATACCCAAATCCACCCCAACAGCTTTCTCACCACTCAGGGAAGAGCCTCAGACTCCCTGGAAAATGATTCCTGGCCACAGGCCCCAGGTCCTGGCCAAGTCTCCAAATCTACCTCTGTGTCCCAGTTCTCATTCATTCTCCCACCTTTCCCGGTAACATCAGGATTTCAGTTGTCTCTGGGATTATAAACCCATGTTGGCCTCAAATTCTCTATTTTCAGATCCCTTTGACTATCTAAGCATTAGCCTAGATCAGAGGTCTTAGACCTGCTTGACCAAATAAGGGCTTCAGAGTCCAGAGAGCTAACCACTACACCATGGAACCCCAGCCAGCAAACAAGGGTTTCAGAATATGTTCTTCTCCTCACGCCTTGGTTCAGGGTCTCCTACTCCTCCCAGCCCTGAGTCCTAGAGCCAAGCCACAGCCTTAGTGCCCTGCCTGTGCCCTAGCCGGGGCAGGCTCAGAGTCCCCAGCCCGCCCATTTGCTGGTTATCCCAATACCTAGAATTAAAGCCTCAGTTTTTGATTGGGTTCGTGGCCCAGTGATCCCCTCCCAACTCCTAGGAGAGTCATAGCATGTTAATTGGAACCCAGAGCCTCTCTGAAGCCAACTTTCTTGCCACTATCCTGCTCAGAAAATGTCTCTGGGCACCCAGAAGCCAGGCTCCAGGGAGCAAAGGTCTCACTTGATCAGGTAATCAACAGGTGCCCAAGTCTGATTCAGCCACTCCCCCTTGGGATGAGGTGATCTTTTCCCATTTAACTCTTTGGCTCCTGGCCTTGCCTTCTTAGTTCCATTCATCCTTCTGTGTCATAAAATCTTGCCATTTGTGACAACATGGATGGACCTAGAGAATGTTAGGCTAAGAGAGAGAAGTCGGAGAAAGTCCATGGGATTTCACCCATATGTGGAATCTGAAAACCAAATGAACAAAAGAAACAGACTTACAAATACAGAGAACAAATGGATGGTTGTCAGAGGGGAGGAGGAGAGAGGGATGAGCAGAATTGGTGAAGGGGATTAAGAGGCACAAACTTCCAGTTATAAAATAAATCATAGGGATGAAAAGTACAGCATAGGGAATATAGTCAATAATATTGTAATAACATTGTAAGGTGACAGATGGGGACGACACCTATGGTGAACATTGCATAATGTATAGAACTGTTGAATCACTATGTTGTACACCTTAATGTTACTTGTCACCTATATTTCAATTAAAAATAAAAACCTGATATCCATCACCTATATTTTAATTAAAAAAGTGATCTTCCTTCCTTTATAAATTAATTCAGCAATAAAGAACGATTGTTTCATCCAAAACTACCCGCAAGGGTTTAGAGATTAAGTGAGATGAGTAAAAAGGCAGGTCCGACCCTTGTCCTCAGGTTACAACCTCAGTGGGGAAGAATGAGAGACGAATATGGAAGAGATCTTTGCACACAGTGAGACAGTGAAAACACAGATTTGCTATTAATTCACGGGAACACAAGCCTAACCTCAGGAAAGGCTTCATCGCGGGGGGGGGGGGCGGTGTGGGGGAGGAAAGGAAATCATCAAGCGGGGTCTCGGGGCTCTAACTTCCCCCAAATGAAATGCAAATCTACTGTGTTTAATTTCAGGTATGTTGTAACAGGCAGGGCCAAAGGCAGCAGAGCCTATTAAAAGTTTTAGGTATTTATTCCAACTCAAAGAGCTACAGTTGGCCTCCTGAGCTCAATAACTCACCAGCTCTAGTTATTGCCATAGTCTTCGTTCCATAACTACTCAGCTTTTAATTTGTGTGCAAAGCCCAGGAGCCCAAGAGGAGCAGCTGTTCCCTGAGACGGGAGTCCTCACAGAGAAACAGATCAGATCACAGCAGAGACTCGCAGAAAGCGGCCCTTCTCCAGGGAAGGGAGGGAGCCTGCCGTCAGCTACTTTGCAGATGCTGAAGACTCAGACATACCCTAGTGACCACAAAGTAGCCGTTGCGTCCAAAGCTAAGTAGGACAGGATGTCCCCCGCGAGGCAGGGTGCATTGAGGGCAGACCTCCGATAACATAATTTATGCCTCCCAAATTAGGACAGAATTCTTGAATCTGGAAATGAGGACAAGTAGCAACGGTATGTTGTGTCTTAACAGAGTGCTTTGTTTCGTGAGAGCAGAATTCTCTCCATTTCAATCCCCTCCTCTTAAGGAAGATCATAAATTTCCGTGGAGTTTTGGAACAGGGAAAAAAACCAAAGGCATCAGATGCAGCAAATGGGTCGCATGCAGCACAAACCCCGAGACCCGTAGGGTCCCCATCCTTCCCTGCCCAGGGCTTGGGGTCCAACTGCCTTCTGGAAAAGTGCTTTTCCCTATTTGCGGATCTGGATTGACTGGACCATCTCTGGGGCACACATTTAGATAACCCACAAGGGAAAAACTGTAAGTCCAGACGAAAATCGTGGCAAATGGTTTATTCTCAATGAAAAAAAAAATGAACTCTGATTTATCCAAGCTTCAACAAAACCCTTTTCTTTTCTTTAAATACTAGCTTTCTCACCCAATTAAAATAGAAATTGATAAGCAAAGCACTTATTTGCAACATTTCAGGGCTTCCGCTATATGAAACTAAGACTATCTGAACAACGAGGTAATTCCCATCCTTAGTGTCCACTTCAGAAACCAGGCTCACAGCTGAGACAGACCTCAGATCAGAGGCTGACAAATGACCCTCCCACCGGAACTATTTTCTGGAGGCCACTGCTACAATAAAATGAAGTGTTGTTTTCAAATCTGCACAAGAGACATAATTACTTTCTTAATCCTAACTATTGTCCTGTTAAAAATTTTCTTTTAATGCTGATACCCGATACCATAAGCACTATAATTAGTGTACTAAGGTGTCTGCTTTTGAATAAATGTATAGATATGGATATGTTAATCTACTGATATTCCGTGTTTCACCTCAAAAAGCTCCCAGATGTTCTGTCCCCTGATCCCAAAGGTAGATTTCCCAATTTGTGAGGAATCAGAAAGGGCTGCCGTTCTCAGAGATGAATCACAGCACTTTAGGGGCAAACACTCTTGCATTAGCACTAATTGGCAGCACCTACGCAGTGCTCATTACCTGCCAGGCTTCTTCGGATCAGCCCTATAAAGCAGGTGTGTTTCGTGGGGGGAACGAGGTTCATGAAGTTCAAATACATGTTGAGAGTCACATTGCTGGGAAGCGCCTGAGCCTAGATTTAGAACCAAGGCTTTCTGGCCCCAGAGCCTGAACTCGGAGCCACACTGTTGGAAGGAGGTTGGAGCAAAATACGACTGATGGTGGGATCATCCGGGCTCGGCCTCCAGACTGTCAAGCGGGTTCACTATTGAAACTCCATCACCTAACTCAGTGCCAGACATGTAGTGTTCATTGAAGAGAATAATAATCGCAAGGTTTTTAGCGCTTAGAAAATCAGGAAATGGCCCAAGAGTCAGGCCACGGATCCCGGAGGCCAGGGTTAGAACTGTGTGAATCGGAATTGCTCTGCTTCACATGAGACAGGCAATTTGACACCGACGGGACGTGAGGAACATCTGAGGTAGATTCCCTCACAATCCTGTGGCTATGCTTTTACTCTGCAACCCCCTTATGAATAAAGACATCGATGCTGGTCTTACAGTCCACCAAGGAACACCACTGTTGAGTTAGGCTCTCCAGAAGCAGAACCTGAGACTGTGATTCTGATACAAATGATTCACTGAGCAAGAGCTCTCAAGAGAAACCTATAAGAAAGAGAAGGAAGGAGAGCACTGGAGGGGCAGGGAAGAAACGAAGAAATGGAGTGCAGACAGATTCTCTGGAGACTCCTGACTTGACCCGTTCCACGGGGGGCTGTGGAATAAATAAACCGCAGAAACACCCCTGCCTAAAGTCCGGGGTGGGGGGCGCTGGCCTTCTGCACATCCACCCAGTTGGTTAGCGGCTACGGGCAGCCCCAGGAGAAGAAATGCATCATCTCCTGTTCGAGATGTTCCCAGTCCTCAGAGAAGAGGCAGCTGTGAACCTTCACCAGCCAGTGGAAACTCGGGGACTGCGCTGTGGTTGAGGCACCAAGAGCGACCACTACGACTGTCGCGGAGACTTGATCGCTCATTGGATTCCCGTCTCCGAAAGAGCAAACACTACCGAGTCAACGAAATGCAACCCGTCCCTATCTATACCGGGGCCCTGTTTCACGCCAAGGTTACACAAAAGAGCAAGCCGCTGTCCTTTCTATAAAGAAGGACATACAGACACGTATACACAGAGGAGAATCTCAGATGAGGAGTACCACAAGCAAAAGTAATTAGACCAAGGGAAGAGAATGATTCGTAGGGCAGTGGCTGCTTCAGAACGGGTGGTCAGGAAAGCCCTTTCGGGGTGGGGGGGAGCGGGTGTTGGAGCAGAGACCGAATTGAGTAAGAGAAACAAACAAGCCACCTGAAGATCCGCAGGCACAACTTTCCTGCCAAAGGGAGCAGCAGGTGCAAGGTCTCTGTGTGGAAACAACCTTGTTGGCATCAGAGCACTGAGCAGAAGAGAAGTAACTAAAGCACGGGGCGAAAAATCGAGCAGGAGCCCCAACATGGAAGCGGAAAAATAGAGGAATGACCACAGTCCGTCAATACAGATAAAGACGATGTGTCGGCGGAAATGTTCGACATCAGATGCTGAAAATAAAAAGATGATCGAGCTGTGGTCTCTGCCCTCAGGAAGGCCGCAGCTTAATCCTGAGATATACACATACACTAACACATACTCCTGTGTTTTATAGACATACAGACAAAGATTGTAATTCACAGGCCAAGTGCTGTGGGCTCTAAAAACACAAAGGGAAAAACATTGGATTCTGCCTGATGATGGCAGTAAACACCCCCAGACGGGATGGAGGTTTTGAGTAGGGCCTTGAAGCGTGGGTAGGAGCTTGCCTGAAGGAGACACAGAGGATGTGACGTTCCAGGAAAGAAAATCGTGTGAGCAACTGGTACTACCCTGTAAGGTCTGGAATATCTAAGTACACACATCATCGAGAGAGTGATGGAAAGACACAGGTGGTTAGAAGAGGCAAGATTTGCCAGTTCACCTGGAAAGGCAAACTCAAGCAGCTCTAAAGCAATTGCCTGTTTTATTATTTTCCTTTAACGAAACATCACCAGAAAAGCTTAGCTTAAACTTGGCTCCCAAGACAGCACTTCTCAGGGGTGGCGCACGAGCCGCCTATGTTAGAATCGGCTCCAGCGCTTTTCAAAATGCAGGTTCCTGGGGCACCTGCGTGGCTCAGGCGGTTGAGTGTCCGCCTTCAGCTCAGGTCAGGATCTCACCGTCTGTGAGTTCGAGCCCCACCACCGGCTCTGTGCTGACAGCTGGGAGCCTGGAGCTGCTTCAGATTCTGTGTCTCCCTCTCTCTGCCCCTCCCCCGCTCATGCTCTGTCTCAAAAATAAATAAACATTTTTAAAAAATTCAAAATGCAGGTTCCTGCACCACCCCTCCCCCCTCTTCAGCTTTTCTTAAAAAGGGAATTCTGGGTTATCACCTTTATCTAGATGGGATGTAAATACTTTCCACGATTCAAACATGCCTTCACAGCTAGCAGTGAAATTGTGTCATCCGTTCCGTTTATCTCTAAGACGGATGTATACTTGCTTTCCGTATTCTTTTTTAGAGCAGTAAAAAAAAAAAAAAAAAAAAAAAAAAAAGCCATTTTCAGAACTGGGAGGAGGGAAAAGTTGCTAAGTTCTGTGACTGGGAAAAGTGGGCACCATACAGATTTAGTTCACGCCTCACGACAGCCCTCCGAGTTCTGGATGGCAATTGTTCCCATTCCACGGTTAAGTAAACTGAGACTAAGGAAGACGAGGCAGCCCGTCCAGGTGACAGTGAAGGCACACAGCCGCAGGAATTACAGGGCAGAGGGAGCCCACCCCGTCGATCTTTCTGAGGGGGGTGCTTTCAAGTGGGCACGGACGTGGACTGGCGTCCCCAGCCACCAAGGCTCCCAGGCGTCCCTTACTGACGGTACCCCGGCCAGTCAGCCAGGCCCCACGCCGGCAGGGCCACGGGCAGGGCCACTGCTCCGAGCGCTGCCTTAGGTTCAACATCTGCATGAGACTAAGAGACGGGCTGGAATTGGGTAGACCAGGAACGCCCTCCCCACGGCCCCCGGCCCCCTCCGAGGCCACTCCGCAGGGTTCCCGGTTTCCGGGCGCCCCGAGCAGCCCCGGCTCGCGCCTGCGCAGTAAGCGCCCTGTCGACTGTCCTGGGGCCGCTGGGGTCGCCGGGGTTTGCGGAGCTGGGGCGGGTCCCCGAACGCATCTGTGCCCTTCTGGCTGGAGGCATCCCAGCACCCCCATCCAACCAAAGCTCTTTTTTACAATTTTTTAATGTTTCTTTTTTTTTTTTTTTTTTGAGAGACAGGGCGTGAGCAGGGGAGGGACCGAGAGGGGGAGACACAGAATCGGAAGCAGCTCCAGGCCCTGAGCGGCCCGCACGGAGCCCGACGCGGGGCTCGAACCCACGGACTGTGAGATCATGGCCTGAGCTGACGTCATATGCCTAACCCCTTAACCGACTGAGCCGCGCAGGCGCCCCCACCAAAGCTCTTTGCGAGGCTTCGGCCTCGAGTGGCGAGAGTCGGCACTTCCCCGATTCGCACTCGCGGCCTGATGGGGTCCCGGCTTGCGATCAGGCAGGACCGGTTTCTGAGACGCAGCCTCTCAGCCGCCTCCCAGCGGCGGATTCTTGCTTCCCGGAACTGAGTGGCTTGTGCGCGCGCAGTCCGCACCCGGGCGGCGGTCCTGGAACCTTCGAGGGCGGGGAGAGGCCAGGCACGCGGCGCCCAGGGCGCGCCCCAGACACCCGCACGGCCTTCTGGGTAGGCCGATCCCACGGCTGTAATTCACTCCGGGACGGCAGCCTTGACGTGGCCACGTCCCAGATCCCGCTGGGACTAGACGCCCGGGAGGGTCCCCTGACCACGTCACCTGGCCCTGCCCCACCGAGACCGTCTCGACGCCTCCGGGTCGGCCTTCAAGGGGACTATGCGCACGCAGATACTTCGTACGGCGAGAACAGCGGCGGACGCGCCTCCCTGCCGCGCTGCGGCGTCCCGGACCTCGAGCACACGCATGCGCGGTACCCACCCCCAGGCTCCCTCAGCGGGGGCCCTGGCCCCACACGCCTGTGTAGGCGCCGGGGGCAGAGGACGTGCACCGCCACCGCAAATACTGTCGCAGGGACGGCTTCGAACCCGCAACGGTCCAGGCTCCCAGGTGCCCCTTATTGGAGGATGGCCCAGCTGGTCAGCCGGGCCCCGCCCGGGCACGGCAGCCCGCCTACCTCCAGCCCTGACCTTGAAGGTGACCTTGCGCCTCTGTGTGAAGTTCGGGCTTGGAACAAAGCAGACGCCTTAGGCTACCACCATCCAGCTAATATGTTGCAGCATCTCCACTCACCTGTCTCGTTCCAGATCCTTCTGTGACCTGCAAGGCCTGCGCACGAGCACCGGGCCCCTCGCAGGACCAAGCTCCTTCCCCTCAGCAAGCGTCACGAAGGAAGGAGATACTCCGTACGTAGGAAAATAATTTAGACCCCGGGAGTCAGG
>CM053573.1:146147754-146184622 GCA_028646485.1 Cryptoprocta ferox
CCCCCCCCCCCCCCCAAAATGGGTGAAGGGGAAGTGGAAGGTACAGCACAGGGAATATAGTCAGCGGTATTGTAATAGCGTTGTGTGGTGACAAACGGTGACACTTGGGAGCATAGCATGAATGTATAGACTTGTCAAATCACTATACGTCTTCAACCCATGAAACACCGTATGTCAGCTCTACATCAGTTAAAACTTTTAAATTGTCAAAAACAATTCAGCCAACTGTGTTAAGATGTCACCTTCACTGCTCTTCGGGGAACACAAACTAAATAACAGTGGAATGTTAATGAAGAATGAAAAATTAACTACCAGATGAGTTTTGTGCATTGGATCGGCGAAACATGTAATGTAAATAGACGAAAGGGAAGAGAAATGAGCTCTCACTCTGTTGGTGGACAACGCAGGGAAGAAGGCAGTTGGACAGGACCTACGAAATACAACAGAGACGCACCCCTTGACCTGGAAATTGTATTTCAACCTTGCAGACAGACTGCCACATCACTGGCGACTTGAATTCAGGGCCCAGTGCAAAAAGAAAATTCAGGAACCTCGTTTAAATATGATTGAGAATTTCAATATAGCGGGGCGCCTGGATGGCTTTGTCGATTAAGCGCCTGGCTCAATTTGGGCTCAGGTCGTGATCTCACCATGCATGGGGTTGAACCCCGCCTCCGGCTGCACACCAACAGCGCAGAGCCTGCTTAGGATTCTCTCTCTCCCTCTCTGCCCCTCTCCTACTGGCTCCCATGCACCCTCTCTGTCTCAAAATAAATAAATAATCTTAAAAGCATTTCAATATAGTGACGGCAGAGCATTAAACTAAAGAGGGACCTCTTCCGAGCGCAACGCCTTATTCAAAGGCATAGATCTCAAGTCTATGAAAGCGTCCTGGCTGCCGCACGTGCACAAAATTACATAGTCTAGAATGTTCACTGTAGGCTTGCGTGCAGTAGAAAACAAATGGAAACATCTTGAACGCCCATCAAAAAGGGAATGTGTAAATTAATTTTGGAAGGTCCACACGATTATTTACTTCCATTAAAAAGAATGAGTTGAGGGCACCTGGGTGGCTCAGTCGTTTAAGCGACCGACTTCGGCTCAGGTCGTGATCTTAACAGCTCGTGAGTTCGAGCCCCGCGTCGGGCTCTGTGCTGGCAGCTCAGAGCCTGGATCCCACTTCAGATTCGGTATCTCCCTCTCTCTCTGCCCCTCCTCTGCTCTCTCTCTCTCTCTCTCTCTCTCTCTCTCTCTCTCAAAAATAAATAAACATTTAAAAAAAATTTAAAGAATGGGCTGTATTTAACCATACTGCTAAATACCAAGTGTGCCCCCCCCCAAAAAAAACCAGGTATCATTAATACTGTTTACAAGGGAAAAAAAGTAGAGAGATGTGTTCATAAACATCGGTGAAGCGCAAGGAACGGGGCTGGCTGGACACACGTAACTTCTCACAAGGTCGGCCATGAAAGATCAGAGACAGGCTGCCTGGATGTCTGTGTTCTATTCATTAGCATCCTGGGTATTAGGAATGTGATTGAATACCAAATATTTTTAACAGAAAAACTTTCATATAAAATTCCCCGATAATTGGGAGATATAGAGCTGGAAAAGCTGAACAGGTAGAAGCAGAGGGCGAAAAAAGCTAAAAGGCATAAAATTAAATATTAAAAACTCTAAAAACGTTGTGAGACAAAGATTCTCAGGTGACGAAACCAACAACCATCACTTGTAACTTAAAAGAGCGGAGCAGTTAGAAATAAATACCAGGCAAAAATAAATACATTGAAACAGGCAACAGTGTTTGTAGGGACAAAATATAACTCAAAGCAACAATTATTAGATGGGAAAAAGAATTATTTTATAATGAAAAAGTTGGAAATTTCTAAGAATGACATAAATGTCATTAAGTTTTATGTACCAGATACCATGCCTTTGAAATACGTAAGGCAAAATTATTAGAAATCTGAGAAAATTGTTAAAAACAGCAGGATATCTCTTGCTCCCTAGATTGATGCCATATCAAATAAATATAAAGGCAGACATATAGTAAAATAATAGCAGTGAGAATGCGCATTCAGAGCACTGAATGTATAAAAACCTGAGGCAGGCTTTTGTATATATAGGTATATATATACCTTTTTCTATATATATATGCCTTTTATATATATACACGATAATGCTTAATTTAAACTATATGATGTGCTATAATAATTTAGAATATTTGGTTAAATGTTTGTATTTCAGGGACACTATACATTATCAGAACTGGTGGCAAAGTATAAAGCTGGCCCTTTACTGTAGGAAGAACTGAAAGATTTATCTCCCATAAAGAAAAGGCCTCCATGATTTGTGAATCCTTCAACCGATTCATGGGTAAGTATAAAAAGTCCACTTGAACGTAAGTGGACAGGGATGGAAAGCTTTGAAACTCATGTGTACAAATAAACTCTGATGTGAAAACTTGACAAAGATATTTAAAAAATACATGTGCAATTTACTTGCGAACTTTGATGTAAAATTTCCTAAGGGGAGGGGCACGGGATGGCTCACTCAGTTAAGCCAACGACTCTGGGTTTCGGCTCAGGTCATGATCTCACGGTTTTGCGCGATGGAGCCCCATGTAGGGCTCTGTGCTTGGGATTCCCTCTCTCTGTCTCTCACTCTCGCTCTCTCTGCCCCTTCCCCACTCACACTGTCTCTGTCTCTCAAAATTAATAAATAAACCTAAAAAAATTTCCTAAGGAGCTTAAGAGTACAGTTGTGATGAACACTGTCGTGTATAGAATTGTTGAGTCACAGTGATCTACACCTGAACGGACAGAACACTGCATGTTAATTACACTGGAATTTTAAAATATAAAATAAATACCTGACATATATTTTACATAATACTTTTCTAAATAAAAGAAATCAGTGACGGGGCACCTGGGTGGCTAGTCAGTTAGGCGTCTGACTCTTGATTTCGGCTCAGGTCATGATCTCACAGTTGTGAGTTCAAGGCCCACGTCAGCGCCGTGCTGACAGTGTGGAGCCTATTTGGGATTCTCTCTCACCCTCTCTCTGCCCCTCCCCTGTTCGCTCGCGCTCTCACTCTCTCTCTCTCTCTCCCCCCCTCAAGAATAAATAAATAAATAATAATAAAAAAGAAATGTGACATAATAAAAAAAACCTAATTAATTTAAGCAATGAATTCTACCAATATCTTAGAAGTCTAAAACCCCCATTACAATTATAAGTACTATGTATTCCAAGAAGCGAGCATAATCCAAACATTTAAGCCCACTAATGTTATCATCAGCTAGTATTTACTACAAGACAGATCAAAATGACAATGGTATTATTATACCAAGTTTGACCCAACGAAGTGGTAAACATTTAAAAGAACTAGCATATACGATAAGGTGACATTTAAAACCAACGTACAAATTCCTCTTAATCTAAACTATAAAAGACCACTGAAGTTAAGCCACACAAAGGAGTGAGATGGTGTTTGTAAAGACCCCTGAGCGAAAGAATTGACAGCATTTGAGTAACTGCGGGAGCCCCCCCAGGCCTGGGGTCCCCAAGAGCAAAAGGGGAAGGCGAGACATGAGATTGGACAGGTAAGCAGGGGGCAGGTGGGAGGGCAGAGCTGATATTTCCCAGGCACAGCTTTCCATAAACAGCCCACAGCGGAATGTTTTTTTCTGTGCTAATGTTAATGTGTGTTAACTGAATATTTAAAGTTTGGTGTACAGTCTGATTTTCCATTTTGTTTCACTTTTTCACCGCACATGTTTATAATACACCCTGTCTCCAGTCATTGCACTTCAAAGTTGCCTCTCATTTCTATTTTGCATGAAAGGATGAATTAGTTATGAGTTAGACGTAGGTGTGCCAATGGGGCGCCTGGGTGGCTCAGTCGGTTAAGTGTCTGACTTCGGCTCAGGTCATGATCTCACGATTCGTGGGTTCGAGCCCCGCATCGGGCTCTGTGCTGACAGCTCAGAGCCTGGAGCCTGCTTCGGACCCTGTGTCTCGCTCTCTCTTTGTCCCGCCCCCACTTGCACTCTGCTTCTCTCTCTCAAAAATAAATAAACATTAAAAAAAAATTTTGTTTAAAAAAAAAAAAGAAGTGGGTGCACCAAATCCAAATCACCACTCAGCATAAATCCTGTCAGGAGTTAATTGTCCTAACTGGTTTTTGCAAGGTTACTTGATGTGGGTAGCAGCGTTTTATAAACATCTAGATATAGGTACATAAACATATGCATGCAAATGCCTATATATACATATCCGGGCACACAGATAAATGTGTGTCAGCCCCATGTGCATTATATAAGGCCCTGAAATTCATATCAGCCAGTTGCCACAAATACTTCCGGAAAGCACAACTAGGCACGGCAGATTTTTTATGCTAGGCTGCGCAAGTCATTTGTCAGATTACACTTGCTTGTTCTTCCTGGGACAGCACTTTTTGTTCAGGGTTGTCCCACTATTTAGAAAAGCAGGTGACTCAAAGGACCATTCCGGACATAAAATGTGGGTTCCAGGAAACTGGCAATAAAGAAGTTGAAATTGGCAATTAAAAAACAAGAAACTAAGCACTTGTGTTCCAGAACTTTAATGAGTTTTAACCTGTGGCCTCAAAGACCTGCTGTGGACTAATGGAAACTTCTCTTGGTGAGGAATTAGAAAAATTAAAGTCTTGCAAACTGGAATGGGACTCTGAGGAGCACACCGAGCTTTGATTTGTGAATAGAGTGGTGTTCACGATGCAGTATTTCAGAACGTATAGAATTCAGGGGGAAACTGTAATATTTTTCTTTTCTTCTTGGAAACCTCCCGAGAGCCCTCTTTGACAATAAACTTGTAAAACTATTTAGTGATTAAATTCTTCTTAAAACATTTCCAACAGTTCACCCAGAAGATCTTTGGTTTCCGAAGCACACTGACCATTTCCATATCATTCTCATTCCTAATTTATGGAGTCATATTATTATTGTATCTTGTTTAATTTATATTCTGTAGGTGAGAGTTTCCTAACCTGGGGACTGTGGATTCCTGAAGGAGACTGTGGGTATATACTTGGGGCTTAAAGATTTCAATGGTATTTTTTATTGAGGTATAATTAACATACAATGTTATATTCATTTCGGAATACAAATATTGATTCAACAGCTCTGCACATTACTCAGTACTCACCGGGATAAGCATAGCCACCATCTGTCGTAATATAACATGAATACAGTATGATTGACTCTATTCCCTATGCTGTATGATTCCTCTCCAAAACACGCTTATTTTATAACTGGAAGTTTGTACCTCTTAATCCTTTTTATTTAATGTTTGTATTTATTTTTGGGAAAGAGAGAGACAGAGACAGCACGAGCAGGGGAGGGGCAGAGAGAGAGGGAGACACAGAATCCGAAGCAGGCTCCAGGCTCTGAGCTGTCAGCACAGAGCCCGACGCGGGGCCCGACCTCACGAGCTGCGCCGAGATCAGGACCTGACCTGAAGTTGGACTCTTAACCAACTGGGCCACCCAGGCGCCCCTGTTTTATTTTTTGGGCTCCACGTATGCATGAAATCATATTTTTTAAGTGAATATACAAATACAATTTATGTAACATTCAAACTTCATTAAGACATGTGCAATATGGCAATTTTACTGGGGGGTTAACCCTACCTAGGATATGATTGCTTGCTGGGGCTTAGCAACAGGGTCACACTTGGCCAGTTCACACTTGGCACTAATTAAATTTTTATTAAATAAATACCATGGCAAACAAAATGCATTCAAATGCTTTCTAAAAAAATCAATTTTAAAGGCCTTTCTATTCAGGCTAATGACAAGCACAATAAAGGCAGATATGCTAGTTTAACATAATTGGCTGATTTTATACAGCACTTATATCTTTTAGTCCACAAGTATATCATTAAATGATAGAGAACATCTAATACAACCATTTCTACAGAACTAGGAAATAAATTTCCAAGAAAGAAAGATTTTACAGACCCCATCTTTTATACCCAACCCCAGCAGGCAAAATAGACATGTGCCTTTCTCTCTCTGACTTATTTCACTGGTCACAAACCCTCTAGGTTACATGCACGTTGTCAAAATTGATAAAATCTCATTCTTTTTTATTGCTGGGTTATATATATCACATCTTCTATATCCAGTCATTTATCGAGGGACGTTTAGGTTGCTTCTATATCTTGGCTATTGTAAATAACAATGCCATAAGCATAGGGGTGTATGTATCTTATCAAATTATTATTTTCATTTTCTTTCAGCAAATACCCAGTAATGGAATTACTAGATCATGGGTTAGTTCTACTTTTAATTTTTTGAGGAACCTCCATACTGTTTTCCATGGAGGCGACACCAATTTACATTCCCACCAACCGTGCATGACGGTTCTTTTTCTCCACATCCTCGTCAACAGTTGTTATTTCTTGTCTTTTTAATACTAGCCATTCTGGCTGGCATGGGGTGACATCTCCCTGTGGCTTCGATTTGCGTTTCCCCGATGATGAGTGATGTTGAGCATCATTTCATGTGTCTGTTGGCCATGTGTATGTCGTCCTTGGAAAAAAAAAGTCTATTTGGGTCATCTGCCCATTTCTTAAATTGGATTGTTTGTGTTTTTGATGTTGAGTTGTACAGTTCTTTATATACTTTGGAAGGATAAAGGATTAACCCTTTGTCAGATATATCATTTATAAATATCCTCTCCCATTCCCTAGGTTGCTTTTTTTGTTTTGTTGATTGTTTCCTTTGTTGTGCAAAAGTTTTTTATTTTGGTGCAGTCCCAATAGTTTATTTTTGGTTTTGTTTCCCTCACCTGAGGCGACAGTATCCAAAAATGAGTTGCTATAGCCCACATGAAAGGGGTTGCTGTATATGTTTTCTTTTAGAAGTTTGATGGTTTCAGGTTTCATTCACATGTAGGTCTTTAATCCAGACTGAGTGTATTTTTGTGTATGGTATAAGAAAGTGGTCCAGTTTTATCCTTTCGCATGTTGCTTTCCAGTTTTCTCAGTACCATTTATTGGGGCCATCTTTTCCCCACTGTATATTCTTGCCTCCTTTGTCACAGATTAATTGACCATATTGGTGTGGATTTATATCTGGGCTCTCTGTCCTGTTCTATTGACCCATGTCTGTTTTGGGGCCAGGACCATGACTGTTTTAATTACTACAGCTTTCTAGTATATCTTGAAACCTGGGACTGTGGTATCTCTAGTTTTGTTCTCCCGTTTCAAGATTGTTTAGGTTATTTGGTTCCATAAAAATTTTAGGGTTATTTGTTCTATGAAGAATGCGATTGGCATTTTGTTAAGGATTGCATTAAATCTGTAGTTTATTTTGTGTGCTGTGGATATTTTAACAATATTAATTCATCCAATTAGTGAGGACGGTATATCTTTCCATGTGTTTGATTCATCAAGAAAAAGAAAGAGAGGACTCAAATAAGTAAAATCAGAAATGAAGGCGGGTAAATAACAACCAACGTCACAGAAATACGAAGGAGTATAAGAGAATATTATGAAAAATTACATGGTAACAAATAGGACAAATTTGTTTGTCCTGGAAACATATTAAGTTGTTGTTTGAATACTACCTTAATAGTGATCAAAAAAGGAGTAGAGGCAGACTTATTTTGTAAAAGATGCTTTCAGCATGCATGAAGGCAGATAGTAAGATCACAAACTCTGGGGGGGGTGACTATTCCACAATACTTGTGTTAGAACTGAGTCATCACTCAGCCCATAAGAATGACAGAATGCTGAGCTGGGGGAAAAACAAAACAAAACAAAAAAAAAACACAGCAAAGTGGTCCAAGTTCATTCTAGGCGTCTTCCCATGGTTTCTACAAAACCATGTTTCCTATCATTTTAGATCTGTGATGTTAATTTCATTTTAATTTGTAGAAGTTTTTACTTGCAACTTTAATTTGTTTTTTTATGTGAACAAAGCTATAATTTTAAGAAGTATCTAAAACTTTAAATATTTCTACTTGTTTATACATTTGCAGGTAGCATTATAATAAGACTTTTTTTAATCACACTGAGGGGTCTGAAATACACTATTTTCCCTCAGAGGGGCCCCTGGACTCTTTGGCTTTAGAAGTCCTGCTCCCCTAGATGTGTCTTGTCACTTCAATTCGATCTGAAGCTTCTCAAGGAGAAGCTCTTATTTCCGCCTCGGTATCCTTCAGGTCAACAGTTGTTGTTAACATGCTCGTTAAGTTACCAAGAAATGAATGAGACGTGTTCTTAAAATGTTGTTTTATCATCTTGTGCACGTGAATGCTACTTTTTTACTCATGGGATCTTATGCCTCCCCATCATGTTCCACCAGTAGGGACATATGTGCTTGTCTTAACAAATGTAGAGGGTGATACAAAATTCAGAATAAATGATCTCTAAAGAGTTATCCAGCCTTTTTAATCAGTTAAATTTGTCCCCTATAGAACACTTACGCACTAAAAGGTCTAATTTGTCACAGACATTGATTTCATGGGAGTAAAATTTGGAAGTCAAAACAGCACATTCTTACATGCGTTGGTTTTTCTGGAAAAGAACTTGAACTGTGTCCTACTTGGCTTTCCTGCAGTGACCCCCAAGTCCCAAAGGAAGTGCTATGTTTTGAAATAGTAAAAACCTCTGATTCCAAAGTCCTGACACAGAATGAAATTTCCATGCGGAAAACTGAAACCCACCAATTAAGCACAGGCACAGAATAAAAATAGCTTTTCCATCTCAGATATCATGCTGTAATGGAATATGCTTAAAAAGTTCCCAGAAAGTGAAATAAAAGTATTAGTTACCGAAATCTTAAGGAGGCTGATGAATGATGTAACCTCAGTAAAACTTTAAATCGTGTAATACAGTCGTCCCCTTCAGCAAGCCTCATTCAGGAATGTTGGATAAATTTCTGCAGTGACAGTTACCCACATTATATCCTTAGAATCAATAAAAATACTCCGAGACACATATTTGAATGAAATCAGAAGCCCTCCACTCTATATAAACCTGCTGATATGACATAAACTACAGAAAATAAGCTCTTCCTCAGCAACTAGCCGATGGTTCAGAAATTCTGGGTCTGTTGATCAGAAGCTTAAGCACTGATTTCTTTCTTTCTCATTGCCAAGGAGTATCCTATTGTACGTATAAACTACACTTGAGAAACTTCACAGAAGACCATGGGGGAAGGGAAGAGGGAAAAAATAGTTAAAAACAGAGGGAGGGAGGCAAACCATAAGAGACTCCTAAATACAGAGAACAAACTGAGGGTGGATGGGGGGGCGGGGCAGAGGGGAAAATGGGTGATGGGCACGGAGGAGGGCACTTGCTGGGACGAGCACTGGGTGTTGTATGGAAGCCAATTTGACAATAAATTACATTAAAAAATAAAAACGACAACAACAGACAACGGATTTTTGTTTGAGGATTTTTGTGTTTGTTTTGTTATGTAAGCTAGCGGTGTATGATAATAATTGGATAATTTATTTTATAATTCATCCTAAACGTTCAACTAATACAGGAGTAGATGACGTGAACGTTGCAGCCCCTCCTTTCTCTTCTCCCGAATCCACTTTCCAGAGGTGACCACTGTTTACAGCCTGGGTTCATCTCCCCAGACAACTGAGCACATACGGAAATCCCGTGTGTAGACGCGGGGTCGTGTTCTTTGCCGCAGTTAGAGTCACAGTGTGAAACGGCACCTTCAGATTAAAGTAGGGAGTGGAGTTTAGAAACTGAATTGGGGATGAGGTTGCAACGGCACGAGTGCAGGGAGAAGGCAGTGCCCCGGGGCTTCGAACAGCGGTGCCATCCCCGCCCTGGCACGGAGGGACTCGTTCCAGGCTGAGGACAGAGAGGGCACACTGAGTGGGTGTCCCCGCAGGGACAGGGGACCCCACTAGCTTGCAGGGAGGACGTCAGGGAAATGAACTCTGCCCCCCTGCTGCTCCCCTCCACTCTTGCTGAGCGACACCCAGAACCACAGGGCAAGGGCGCAGGGCCCTGGAGTAGAGGCGAGGAGGGCCCGGCCTGTGGCGACAAGCCAGCGTGTGCGACTCGCTGCTCTGGCCGCATCTCCTGGTTCTCGTGGTTGAGAAGCCGTGGACATTTGTTGCCTGTGGGCTCTGGGGAGTCCCGTCACTCTTTTCCCCTGGCCACACAGCACTGCCTTCTGTGGCCCTGGGCTCCAGGCCTTCGCCGCTTCCAACACAGCCGTAGGGGGCATCTCACAAGGCCGTGTCACACGCTGGTGGGAGAAGTCGACAGCAAGGAGCCGGTGGGCCCAAGGGTCCACTGCTGTCTGAAGAAACTAAAATGTTCTCCCCCACCTTCCTCTCTTAGAAACCAGCGCTCTCAGAAAGCCAGCGGGCCGGAGACAGTGTGCCGAGGGGGTGAGGGCCTGCTGCACCCTCTAGAGATTTAGGCCCAAGGGGAAGAATGGCAGGCAGGGCCGGAGGCAGGACACCGCAGTGGTTGCCGGGTGGCCTCCGTCCCCTCCTCGTGCGGCTGACTTGCCTCTCAGGAGGCGCTGGTGGCCGCTCTCCACTTGTCCTCGCGCAGCGGCCTGGCCCTGCTGAGGGCCGTCTCTGGAGGCCATACTGAAGGGCGCTGCTGGGCAGGGGGGTGTGGGAGGGCCACCGCCCTGGGGGTGCTGCTTGCAGATGGGGAGGACCCCCGGTCAGGACGTCCCCTCGGCAGCACAGATCCCGAGTCTCTAACGTAAGGACACACCTGGGACGGAGGGGAAGCCCTCCCCACTTTTCCCGGCCTTGACATGTTGCTCGGTTAGAGAGGTTGAGGAATGAGCAGACATCCAACATCCCAGAGTTTCCTTTAGGAAACTTCTACGAGAAAGTAGCCCGTCACGGAACGACCTCCTATATTCCCTGTGCCATCACAGTGGTTTGTGTGTGAGCACCTCTGTGTTTTCATGGCTATTTCAACGGGAAGATCATTAGGAGCTAAATCTGCTAAAGGTTGCAAGTGAGGCTTTCGGAGCTTTAGGAGTTATTTGTTGCTGTTTTCTCATCCACTCCTCTGGGACCAATAACCATGAAGTGGATAAAGGGAGGAAATGCAATTATTTTTGGCGCTTCTGTGTTGGGGAAACAAACCTCTCCCATGGCCTTCCTGTTGGCTCAGTGAATCTTCTCTGACAATTCTTCTGGCGTTGAGTTTTGTTTCTCCAAATGCCACACGCGGAACCATCCGAAACCTTTTGTGGTGACAGCTTCCAGAGGCATACTTCCCCAGACACGTGCAGAAGGAGCTCAAGTTCTCGGCCACCAGCAGCCATCCATGATTCTGGGCAAGAGGAGGTCCTTCGCTGTGGTCTCCTCTCCTCTCTCCTCACAGCCCGGGGCAGGATGACCCATAGACAGCGGTGGGACGCCATTTCCAGCATCCAAGATGAAGGCAGGCCTCCAAGCAAAGGATATGCTGGAATGGGTTTTATTTAGTTGGAAAAAAAATACAAAAAAAATTCCTATAATGGCAACGTAGAGACAGGTGAGCAGTTTGAACATTTTCTTGTTCATTTGTAGTCCTTCTATTCTGTGTTATTCACTACAATGTTACACTGTAGGCAGTTTTTCATGAAGCTATGTCATCTTTATGAGGATTGATATACATGTCAGCACGATAATTCATTAAGAGCCCGTTCCGTGGGCAATATCCCATTTGCCCGTGTTTGGGGATATTCAATTTTCTTTTCTTTTCATGCATTATAATAGCACCATAAATGATATGCTCATGTGTGAGTAACATTCTCATAGTTTTAAACATTTTTTTTAGGTTCCCAGAAGCAAAGGACTGAACATTTTTAGAACTACGCAAAGGGATTGTCAAATTGCTTGCTAATACTGTTCATGTTCTCAAACTTTGTGGGGTCATTTCAGCTAACACCAAAATGCTTATTTTTTTCATGAGAGAATATTTTCTCAATGTTTTTATTTATTTAATTTTGAGAGAGAGACAGACAGACAGAGCATGAGCAGGGGAGGGACAGAGAGAGAGAGAGAGAGAGAGAGAGAGAGAGAGAGAGAGAATCCAAAGCAGGCTCCAGGCTCCGAGCTGTCAGCACAGCCCAATGTGGGGCTTGAACCCACAAACCATGAGATCATGACCTGAGCCCACTAGGCCACCCAGGCGCCCCGGGAGCGAATACTAAAAGAGACATTTCTTCTTGGTCCTTGCGCGTGTTTGGTGCATTACTTGTTTGGAGAACTACTGTTGTTCAGGTTTTCATTGTTTTGAAATGATCCTGTTGTAGGAAAAATTTGCACTGGAGGGAGGAGGTTTGTGCAAATGCCACGGGGACTGCTCATGTATTTCTGTCGTTGTAAGGGTGATTTTGTTTACACAGCACGAAAGGGCTGTGCGGTCATGCAGGGTGGAATTGCTCACCATCCGTGAGCTGGGTGCAGGGGCAGGTGCTCCCTGTGCCATAGCCACTCCACCAGGCACTGTGCCTCCCGCCCCAGCCTTACGACCCTGGGCAGTCCCTTCACCTTGGCGTGGGAAATGAAGGTGATTTGGAAAATCAAGCAAGAAACCCCTGTCAAATAGACACACAGTCAACTGTGCTTCCCCTCTCTGGTTGGGTAGGGAACGTTCCTATTTGAAGGAATTATACATAAAGCCTTTCAAATGCTCACACCCTTCATTCACTGCCAAATGCCCGGAGCCTAAAACACTGCCTGGCACACAGCAGGCACCCATCAGCTATTTTCTTGCTCAGGAGTCCAGTGATAACTCATGCCTTACGTCCTGAGCAACAGACACTGTTGACTATTTTCTTCCACCTGGCCGAATATCTTTTTTTATTCGTCACCAAGAAATTAAATGTTGGCAGTGCACTTACTATGGGTCCAGCCCTGGTCAAAGTTGAGCTTCTGCAGCAAAGCCCTCCGGATTCCTGGTCTCATGCACCCCCTCTCCATGCTGCAGATCGTGGAGGTGAGAGAGAATGCTGACGTCCACAGTGACCTCCTCTGAAGGGGGAATGGTGACTCTTTGTCTCACCAGGTCTCCAAGGCTTTTACATAGCCTTACCCATAATTGTCGAGGGACAAACCAGAGACTTCACGGGGCTTCTTGCTTGGGGACTTCTTTTGAGATTAATCACAGCTCTACTTGTGTTTGATTGTCGCTCACGCCTCCCACTTCCTTTGCCATTACGACAGGCTGCAAAAATGGCCTGCACGTAAATTATGCATCAAGCCTTTAACTGTCCCGGCCTTTCTCCTTCCTTGCCCCACCTCCACCCTAGGAGAGAGATCGCGGTGCTTTTATGAAGCACGTGTTCTTTCTGCTGCTAGACTTGCTTTCAGTGTACTAGACCATTTTCTTTTCTGAAAGAAACTGATGTTTGATGAGAATCTTTCTCCAAGCAACACACACCCCGACCCACACACACAAGCTAATGAAATACATTTTTAAACACACACACACACACACACACACACAGGCTAATGAAATACATTTTTTAAATTCAAAGTAGGAAGCAAAATAACTCATTATAGGAATTTGGTATATGATTGGCACATCACATAGAGGCATAGGGCCAAGGGTGTGCAAAGAGGACTTTCCTTTCATTTGTCGTGTTTTATGTCTTCTATTTTAAAATATGAAAGTCTAACAAAACGTTAGATTTTTGAATTCTGGACAGCGTACAAGTATATTTTAGTACTAAATTTTTCCAAGTAACAAATGTTTATAAAGAAAAAAGTGTATTATTTTCACTCCAAATTTCGCTTTATTAAAGTAGGAAGGGGAGGGGCACCTAGCGGCTCAGTCGGTTGAGCATCTGACTCTTGGTTTCAACTCAGGTCCTGATCTCACAGTTCGTGAGTGTGAACCCTGCATCAGGCTCTGCACTGACGGAGCGGAGCCTGCTTGGGATTCTCTCTCTCCCTCTCGCTGTCCCTCCCCTGCTTTTGCTCTCTCTTTCTCTCTCTCTCCGAAAATAAATAAACTTAAAAAAATAAAGTAGGAAGGCGAGAAGATCTATAGACCAACAGTTTGAATACAGGAGACAAACGAATTGGGCCATCTTATCCGAGGAGCTCACACACGTTAAGAATTTGCTGTGTCCCTGGGGTTAGGCCAGGTGTCAGGAACATGTTAGGGGAAGGTCCCTGCGCATCAGTAAAGCAGAGAGTACTGATGCAGAAGGCAGAGGAGCGGAGAGCATAATACTTCAAAGGGCGTAATTCTGGAGTCAGAAACTCCAAGGTTTAGGCACACATCTCTGCCCTTTCTCTAGATAAAGCCCAGAAGAACAGTTTGTAGCACCCCAGAAGCCTCAGGCTTGGTTTTTATTTTAAGGTGTTTCGTATTTCTAAGATTTTCAAACAGCTAGCTAAACTGAACTGCAAAGGCTAAATGTGATTTTTTAAATGTTTATTTACTTAGAGTGAGAGAGAGATGGAGTGTGAGCAGCGGAGGGGCAGAGAGAGGGAGACACAGAATCGGAAGCAGGCTCCAGGCTCTGAGCTGTCAGCACAGAGCTGACGCAGGGCTCGAACCCATGAACCACGAGATCATGACCTGAGCCGAAGTCAGATGCCTAACCAACTGAGCCACCCAAGGTGCCCCTAAATGTGACTTTTAAAAATTACGGACCAACATACATAGGAAAACACAAAAGTTCACATCGGAGTCAAGCCGGAAAAACAGTAACTTGTAGATGCAATTACATGATTGAGTGCATTTTAAAATATACCCTAGATGAGTTTTTCAAAGTGTATGGAAACCATTCAAATAGATACTTCGTGCTTTCTTATTTTAGAACTAGATTATCTTAATGGCAAAGTGAAGCAGAGAAATACTATGGGCATGAAGAAATCGTATTCTCTACGTTTGTGTCTGCGTGTATAGATACATATAGATTAGCGTGTGTGTGTGTGTATTTAATTTAGCTGAACTCAGAAATGCGGTTCAGAGACTTTTTACGAAGAGTTCTAGCACCGCAAACAGCAATAGGCAGACTTAGTAGAAAGGCAAAGATCAGGCCACGTTTTCAAATGCCTTCTCATCAGAATCAGAGATTTAGAGTGAAATTCAGGAAGTCTAAACCCAAACGTCCCACACGGCTGCCTTTTCTGAGCAAGGTTATGCTGCGTGACAGTTTCTAGAAGGAATCTGTGGGAATACCAGACCCCAAACCAGAGTAGTCAGTTAGCTGCAGGCCGAAGCGGGGCCTGGCTGATTGTTGTGTTTCAGACCTGTAGGACCCTCATCTCCGCAGACCTCCCTGAGCACGGCTGCGCCGAATGCTACTCTGTCCTGACAGTCCCTCCGGGGGACCTGCTGGGCCCTGTGAGAGGGCTCCTCTCACCTGTCTAGACACTCAGGCTCCTTTGGCTGATTCTTAGCCTCCTCTTTTTCTCCCTTTCATGATTTCATCTTTGATCAATTTGTGGATTCATATTGCTAGAGCATCTTGCTAGAGCAGATTTCTTTCCTAAGCTCTCAATCCACACATCCAGTTGTCCAGAGCCGGGGGTACCACTCGGAGAGGGTCGTGGCAACTGCAGAGAGATCTGGAAGGCCGGGTTGTCCTTGCTGTCCACCTGCTCCGTGTCTAGCTCAGCTTCCCAACACTGGCCCACAGCCCAGCAGTGGCTCCCAGCCTGTCATGGGGTCCTGGACCTCAGCCCACAGAGACGATGCTTCTCCGGAGGGCGCTGCTTCCAGAGAGATGGGCTCCGCAGACTTCTTCACAAACATGTCGTTTCTCAAAATTCCCAGCACGCTCTGGTCCCCATGTGCTGTGGTCCACGCTCGGGTCGACTCGATGGCTTTCACATCTTACCACCCCCGTTTCCAGACCTTCACTTATACCTGCCAGATTCATGGACATGCTAATTCCTCTCTGCAGTGCCTTCTTCCTGTGATGCTTGGAGTGGTTCTCTGTTCCTGACCAAACCCGGAAGGACACACCAACCTGATCGTCCTTCTTTCCCGACCTGTCCAACATTCCCTTTCTATTTACAGACCCGTCATGCTCTTCACTGCCCCTCACATCCAATCAGGCACAAACCCTTTCTCCTTACGGTCTCGTACGCTTGTTCTCGCCTCCACCTTTTCATTCCCACCTCCGTAGTTCAAACCTTTATCATCTCTTACCTGCTTCCTTATCTGCTCAGCCCCCTCAAGGGGACATTGTCTATTTCATACCCCTCTCGCCTTAATTCAGAAGTGTGACCAGTGCCATTTTGTTCTCCAATGCCACTTCGATGTGAAACATATAAACATTGTTTGCAGGCACTCAGGCAATTCACCTCCCTCCCTCCTGTTCTGAATAAACTTCCGGTCAGCCTCGTCATCAGTCGAAGAATTTGTCACCTTCCATGTCTTGACATCACCCTGGGTGACTTCAGGGTCCACACGGACGGCCCATGAAAACATCCAACTTCTCATTCCTGAATGAACCCATTCCGATGATCTCCCCTCCGCCGCCTCCTCAGTTGCACATCCCCTTGGCCACAGTCTAGACCTCTTCTTTCAGTCCTGAATTCATGATACTTCAGTCTTTCAGCTCTTTTACTCAGTTCCTAAGGCCTCCAGAGTTTCTTGAACATACTACGCGAATAATCATTTTTACAGCTTCACCCCCGCCTACGCCCACCAAGCCCTTTCTGCCCTCACTTGTCTCCCTATCAGTATTAGACCTCGGACACCACCGCGTTAGACAACGCATGTCAGTAACCCCCTCACCCCTGCCGTTGGGTTGCATATCCCAAAACAACCCTAGTCTCCATTTCAGTGTCTACACCCAGCAGAGGGATGCTACAGAAAACCACACAGTCATGCCCACTACGGTTTCCAAACCCAATTTTCCAAAGCCAAAGATACCGACCCTCCTTCCCATGATGCCTTTCTCCACGCCACTCCACGTCGCCTTCTCAGTGGCAGCTTCTGTAACCACCTCCTACCTCCACACCTACCTTCTCACTGTCTGGCTACTTCTTACAGAAATTCAGACACAAAGCACTTCAGCTCCCCGTCAGCCTGGGAACTGAGGCAAGTGCTGAGCTGGGTGCTGAGAGTAAAGGGGAAGCAACATGGGGCTTTGGGCATGGACCGCGTGCTCTGCTGCACGCCTCACCCCACTTCCTTTGTGACTTTCAACCGGAGGACACAACGGTTGTAGGTAACACCGACCTCTTAGGGCACTTGAACGCGTCACGTTAAGCAAGACAGTGTGGAAAACTGCCCGTCTCCATGGTGGTTATTAAACATGGCCGCCCCGGGGCGACTGGGTGGCTCAGTCGGTTACGCATCCAACTTTGGCTCAGGTCATGATCTCATGGTTCGTGGGTTCGAGCCCCACGTCGGGCTCTGTGCTGACAGCTCAGAGCCTGGAGGCCTGTCTTCGGATTCTGTGTCTCCCTCTCTCTCTCTGCCCTCCCCTGCTCACACTCTGTCTCTTTCAAAAATAAATAAAAACACTAAAAATAATTTAAACATGGCCTCCCTGCCCTTGCTGGAGAGGAACCCACAGGCCAAGGTGGGCGACAGAGCCAAGCAAACAGCCACCTGCGCCGTGAGAAGGACCTCTTGGAGGTGTGACCACAATGACGGGAACTCAGAGATGCGGGCCACATGAGGGGGTGCCAAGTGGGAGTTTGTTATGTATTCTTACTTTTGTATCCCTAAACTGTTATCCATGTGCATGGAGGATTTGTTTGGGTTGGAGAGAGAATTCAGGGAAAGGGGGGAAGGGGAGGCTGCTGTTCTAAGATCTGCAGGGGTTTTTATATGATTCAGTTCAGGGAGTCTGGGCATATTTTCCTCAAGCAAACATAACGTGATTAATGTAGCTTGTTATTGGAGGAAGAGGTCTCCTGACTCAACTCTTGGCCCCCCTCAGATCCCGAGAGCTGCCCGGCAGGAAGCCCATCTCGGCTGGTGATGCAGGAAGAAAAAATGCATTTATAAGTGGCAGCCTTGTTTATGAAGAATTCTCTCTGTCTGACTGAGGACAGCACAGCTCTACTTTATTAAACATTTTGTGAAGCATGACAGATGGGTTTAGAGGGACCAATGCAAACCTTGTGTCTTTCGATTTGTCAGGCTTCTCTCGCAGCTCAGGGGTCCTAGGCCTGTCCAATTCACTCCTCTGATGGTGGCCCTGCATGTCCCCAGGATGGGCTCTGGGCTAAGTATGGACGGTGACCAGAAACTCTTTCTGCCCCCAGGGACTGTCCAGTCATTGTCCGGTGTGGTGGATTTCATTTTTAGCAGATTTCCAACATCCTCCTTGGAACGTCACTAAAACGGATTACAATCTATAAAACATAACAACGAAGAGTAGTTCTGATTGGCGCCAGGAAGTAGGACCTGGAGCTGCCTTCTTTGGAGCAAACTTTGAAGGAAACAGGTGTGTGAGTGAGGGTTCAGATGCTGCTGGAATTTGGGGGGAGAAAACATCAAAGAGCGTTGACAGGAAGTCATCAGGTTAGTCTCACCCCATCTGTCCCTTCGTGCAGATACTGTCCCTTCTCTCCAAGTGCACCCCCAGAGGAGGGGTGCTGCTACACCAGATGAAAGCTGTCCATTCATCCCTCTTTCACTCCAAAGTTCGAAGGTTTCCTTCCTTTTCAGGTTACTTTCTAACCTCTCTCTATCCGTGTAGGAGCCTTGGATTCACAACTTTGCTCTGCAGAGACACACTCATACCACTTCCTTCTGATGATTGTGTCTGGGGTCTATGAGGACTTCTGTCACATCAGCTGGCAGTGCACCTGCTGCTCTGGGACATTACAGGCTCCCCCACGGAAACCCTGACCTTCCCTGAGGGCGCGGTCATCCCGTCTAGGGTGGCCATCCCGTCTAGGGTGGCCAACCGTCCACATTTGCCAGGGACTTTTGTGGGTTTCCAGCTAAATGTGCCACATTCTGGGAACTCGGACCTTTAACTCCTCCTCAGTGGTGTGGACCAGGGAATCGGGATGGAACTCTCTCTCTGCCTTGTTCTGCCCTCATAATCACTCCCTTACCCCACTAGACAGGACACCAAGCATGAGCTCTCCAGTCCTGATCATTACAACAAGCGAATCACGTCTACAACAGCTGCCTTCTGCCCCACAGAAACCCCTGTGACAGACAAACCCTAAAGCTGGTTGTCTTTGATAACCAACAGAAAAAGGAAACCATAAGAAGAAAAATAGCCCAACTAATTAGCCTGCCTGCAGTATATGCCAGTCATTCAGCACAATGCCTGATACGTGGCAAAGCGTCACAACGATTATTTTTCCTGTGTGCCAGTCGAGGTAAAGTAACACTCAAGGTGAAGACATTGCACTCAAGGGGCTCACACTCAGGCAAGAAGAGGTGAGTGCGTACACTCTAAGTTCCGACTCCTAGTATTAAACACTTTATCTGGCCTGGTATGTGTGAGAGGGACCCAATTTTTCTGGAGTCAAGAAGAAATTTAATAGAAGAAGGCAAATGGGCTGCCGGATACAGGAGGACACAGCTTGCGGCAGTCTGGGAGTCAGTGTGCTGCTCCGCCCGTGTATCGTGTATGTTCGTATCTTAGGGTTTCTCCTTAGGGATGTCTCCTGCTCACATCGTCTCTCACAGACTTCTAAATCTTCCTTTGTGGTTAAAATGAAGTTCTCCCGCCTGTCTGGAAATGAAGTAAGAGGTTATTTCTCTAGATGCTCGTTTTATTGCTCTCGGTATATGCTGTAGGATTTGGGGACGTCTCATCATCTATAGCTAATGGGGACAAGGGTTTAAAAGTGGCTTGTTCTCTTGCACTTTTCTAATTAGGTCAATAAACAGATATACTCACGAAACGCTATCTCTGCAAGCTTTTGTTAGCTGTGCATCTAGAGACTGCCCTGGAGACCCTCCCTTTAATTAGATTCAGTAGGGGGTCTAGACACTTTCATGGTCTTTAGAATTTCTTGGTGGCCCACTTCAGGCACGCACTTAGGAAACTGTTGCTGGCACACGACTCCAAAACAAAGCATATAAAACCACGGATTTATTTTTCCTCGCTTGGACAACACCCTCGCTGATGCTCTGCTTGCCGCTCTACTTTTCGAATAGCTATTTCCCAAGTTTAGGGAATTCTGTCCTGTTTATCACAACTTTGTTGACAAGAGTGAAAAGCGACAGTAGCCTTGATGTGAAACCGTAGACCATGGGTCATTCATCCATCGAATCCATTACAGCCTATTCAACTTACGGATCTGTGCGTACGCTGAAACAGAAAAATCGATTGGTGGGACAAAACGCATCTACAACCCTGTACGATTAAAAATAAGGATGGACTGTTAACAGCGATCTAGCATTTTGACATCTGAATTACAGGAACATGATGATTTTTGCATATCCGAATAGTCTATTTTCTGAACACTGGTGAATTGCCGGTGTGTGAGGAACTAGTATAAGTAACGCTAAATAAAATAATGTAGATTTGAAGCTAGACGTGATTTTCCGTTATAGCGGATAATTTCTACTGACTCTAGTGCCCAGTGGATCCGGAAGTTGACTCACGTGGCAGGAGGAGCCAGAATCAGAGCACAGCAGATCCAACTGGGCCCCGGAGACCCAGCTGTACTCCCTCATGTCACAGTGAGGTGCTAACGTCCCAGCAGCCAAATGTCTTGCTCTGAACCCTACCGTCCTGCAATGCGGTCACTGGGTTTTCTGCCTCACCTCCGAATTGCTTTCACATGGCTTACAGTCTTAATGAAAACTGCTCACAGAAGGCCATCAGCTCCTTGCCTCATACATGGTCAGATGCTTTGAAGAATTGAGGTTACATTTTAAATGCAGATGCTACTCACACATAAAAGAGTGGAAGGTTTTGGAAATGCCTGGCATGAGCTAGGCTGGGCTTCCTGGACCGACATGTCTGGCTGGGGTTGGGCTGGGATGGTTGGGCTGAGGGGCTCCTCCGTCCACACAGTCTCTCATCCCCCAGCAGCATGGCAGTCCAGGCTTGTTTGCTTGGCTCCAAGAACAGGGGGTGGAGGCTGAAAAACCTCTTGGACGCTAGGCATGGAACCGGTACGCTGCCACGTTCACCACGTCGTGTTAGCCAAAGCAAGTCGCAAGGCCAGCCTGGACTCAAGGCGTAAGGAAATAGTGACTGTTTCTTGATGGTAGGAGCTGCAAAGGAGTGTGGGCATGTACACCAGGAAAGCAGTTCCGACGAGAACAACCTGATGTGACCCTGGGTTCTTCGGAGCACCCAGACGGAAGCCCAGATACAAAGATGAGCCAATTAAACGGTGTATGATCATTGAGTCCCAAAGTCGGAACTTGGACTTGGCCAAAGCAAGGCCAAAATGAGGCTCGTAGCCACACTTCTTTACCGCTCCAGTCAAAGAGCAGCTCGTCCGAGTTCTGCGTAAACCCAAACCAAGCATACCATGTGTCTTCCTTGCAGCCTCCTCAGCAATATACGGTTTATCTGCCATAGTCTTTATCTCATCCTCTATTAGTAAAGTCGTGTGTCTGCCTTGATCCCCAATTCTTAATGTAAGCTCCTTGAGGGCAGGTGCTACCACCTGTCAATCACTGCATCTCCTAAAGCATCAAGCACAGGAAGCACACGGAAATGCATTTGCTACACTTTTAAGACTTTGTGTGTGTGCTCGGGTGTGTGTGTGTAGTTGACACACAATGTTACATTAATTTCAGGTGCACAACATAGTGATTTGATAAGTTTATACCGTATGCTATGCTCGCCACAAGCCTAGTTACCACCTTTCCCAATATATCACTATCATTAAATATTATATGTATTATGCTTTATGAAGCATTATTTATACATTATATATGTATTATATACTCGTTGACTATATTCCTTATATATATTATATAAATCATTGACTCTACCCTTATGCTGTGCCTTCTATGTCTGTGACTTACTCATTCCATTACTGGAAGCCTGTACCTCCCACTCCCCTTCACCCATTTTGCCCCTCTCCCTACCTTCCTCCCCTCTGGCAACCACCAGCCTAGTTTCGGTACTTACAGGTCTGGTTCTGCTTTCAGTTTATTCATTTCTTTTCAGATTCCTCTTGTGAGTAAAACCATATGGTGTTTGCCTTTAGCCTGACTTATTTCACTTAGCATAATACCTTCAAGGTCCATCCATGTTGTCTCGAACGGCACAATCTCACCTTTCTTATGACTGCATACTATTCCTGTGTGTGTGTGTGCGCGCGCGTGCGCGCACTTGCATATATGTATATACACCACATCCTCCTTTTCTATTCATCTATCTTGGTTATTGTAAATAATGCTGCAATATACATAGGGGGTACATGTATCTTTTTGAATTCGTTTTTTTTTTTCATTTCCTTCTTTTTTTTTTTTTTTCATATTCTTTCCAATCTCGGATCATATGGTATTTCTATTTTTAATTTTTTAAGGAACCCCCATACTATTTTCCACAGCAGCTGTACCAATTTACATTCCCACCAACAGTGTATATGCGCATTTCTTGTTCTCCATACCCTCCTCAACACTTGTTATTGCTTGTCTTTTTTATTTTAGCCATTCTGACAGGCAGGAAGTGATACCTTACTGTGGTTTCCATTTGCATTTCCTTGACTATGAGTGAGGTTGACCACTTTTTCATAGTCTCTTGGCCATCTGTATGTGCTCTTCGGAAAAGCATGTATCCAGGTTCTCTGCCCATTTTCTGGTGTGAAGTTGTATGAGTTTGTTATATATATTGGATATTAACTCCTTGTTGGATATATCATTTGCAAACATCTTCAGCTATTCATTAGGTTGTGTTTTTGTTTGTGATGATTTCCTTTGCTTGGGACAAGCTTTCTATTTTGATGCAGTCCCAATAGTTTATTTTTGGTTTCGGTTTCCTTGTCTTAGAAGACATATCTAGAAAAATGTTGCTACTTTAAGACATTCACATTTAAATGTGTAACTGAATTTGTTCTGTAGTTTTTATTCTGTTTGGCTATCTTCAGCAGGCTTCCTAAACAATGTATATCTACTTTATAAAAATAATTTGGAAACTCCTTTTTTTGTTTCATGGAATAATTTAAGTATCATTGGAATGATTTCTTCCTTAAAAGTATAGTAAAATTCTCTGAAACCACTTATACCATATAGGGAGGCAGGCTTTGACAACTTTTTTCTATTTTTCTATAATAATAAACTTGTTCAGGGGTGCCTGACTGGCTCAGTCAGTTAAGTGTCTGACTCTTGATTTCAGGTCAGGTCATGATTTTGTGGTCGTGAGATCAAGCCCTGCATCGGACTCCATGCTTAGCATGAAGCCTGCTTGGGATTTTCTCTCTCCCTCTCCCTCTGCCCCCCCCCAAAATAAATAAATAAACTTTTAAAAGAAAAATAATAAACTTGTTCAAAATTTCAATGTCTATGAGGGTTGGTTTCAGTAATTTATATTTTCCTAGACAATCCTCTTCTTTCAGGCTCTCAAATTTATTGAATAGATATGAGTTTAATTGTCCCCAGTCATTCTTTTAATTTACTTCCCATGTATCTGTGTTGATTTCCCCATTAATATTGCTAATTTTCGATATTTGTGCATGGTCTCTCATTTATTTTAATTGTAATTAGCTAATGATTGTCAATTTTGTTATTTTTCCAGAAGAATCAAATCTTGCACTTACATATTAGCTTTGCCATGTTTCTATTTAATGCGATACTTTTATGCAGTTATCATAAAATATAACAATCATACCTAAAGGTGAAATGTAATGAAATAATGTATAACTTCATAAATTATTATTCAGTTAAAATTTATATAACCATCACTGAAGAAATTGAACATTTCCAGAAACCCAGAGCCCCCAGATATGACCCTTCCAACGTCAATATTATCCTTCCCCCTTAGAGCTAAACACACTGGCTTTTGTGGTAATCATTCTTTGCTTTCCTGAAAAACTTTAGCAAATATGTTGGCAACCTAAAAACCATAATTTAGCTTTGCCTCTTTTGGACGGAATCACACAGTGTGTATGCTTAGATTATTTCATGTAGCTGGATACAACCGAAGACTGTTAATTTTATTGCTAAATAACATTCCATTGTACGAATGTACTTTTTTTTTTTTGCTTAATTATTTTATCTTTTAATGAGAAGGGTAATCTTTCTATCTTTTTACAATTACAAACAACCTTGTGAAATGTGGTCTTCTAACTCTACCCTAATGCTTATCTCTACGAAGATGTCCTTAACCCTTGGATCCATAGATAGAATTCAGAGAATCCATGAACTTCAATGGGGGAAATAATTGCATCTTTATCTTCACTGACTTCTATCTGAAATGCAGCATTTTCTTCCATTATAGATGTAGACAAAAGAAAAACAATACCTATACCTGTAACTTTGTCACAGGCAACTTTGTCACTGATACAAGTGGCAGATGTTTTATACCATGTTATAGTTGCAGGTGTCTAGACGTATGTGTTCATGGTAAAAAATTTTTTTTCTTAGGTTGTCAAACAATTATTGCAGATAACTTTTCTCAAAAGAGTTGAAGACCACATAAAACCACAAGTTTAAATCATTCAAAATTACCACATTTTGAAATCATGGTAGTTATTATACCTACTAGCTGTTATTATTTAATATATTAATAAAGATGGACAATTTTTACTATAGCACAAGTTTGCTGTTTTAATATTTGACAGTGGTTTTCTGATACAGTTGTTTTCCTTTGTAAATCCTAGGTATTTAAAAGTTTTTTGAGTTACTGTGAAAAAGGATTCCTAGTCTTCATCAGACTGCAAAGGGTACCTGTAGTTTGGTACTACAGGGAATGTATCTAGAAGGACAATGGAGTTTATGTGTCAGTCAGGGATGAACTAGGCTAGGCTCTAGTAACACACAATTCCCAAATCTCAGTGGTTTAAACAACAAAGGTTTATTTCTCACCCACTCTGCATCTCCATGTGTCTGTCTTAGGGAGCTATGGATCTCACTCAGCAAAGTAGAAGGCTAGAGTTTCTGTCATCTGAGAAATGACTAGTTGCTGTAGCAAGGAAAATGGAATATGGTGAATTATGCATTCAGCCTTACGGCATTCACACAAAAATGAGTGATACATTTTGCTTTTGCTCACATTTCATTGGCAAAAGCAAATTACATGATGAGACCTAACTTGAAGGTGTAAACAAAGAATTCCACCAACTGTCCAAAAGAAGGAAAAACTAAAAATATTGGTAAATAGCTTTATTGGCTATCAGACTATACATATCTTCAATTTTATGTAATGCCTAACATGTTTCAAAAAAGGTTTGTCAGTGTACATTCCCATCAGCACTGGAGAGAAATTCATCTTGCTCTATACGTCCTCAACAACCCTGGTATTGTTCCACTTTTTTTTCATTTCAGTTATTCAATTTGTTTTAAATTTTCTTTTCATAGATCTTTTTACATATGAGTATTAACCCTTTGGATATCCTGTTTTTTAAAGTGCCTGTTCAATTCTCTCGCCCATTTAAAAAAAATTTTTTTTAATGTTTATTTATTCTGGGGGGTTGGCAGAGAGAGAGGGAGACACAGAATCTGAAGCAGGCTCCAGGCTCTGAGCTGTCAGCACAGAGCCCGAGGCGGGGCTCGAACTCACAAACCGTGAGACCATGACCTGAGCCTAGGTCAGACACTTAACCGACTAAGCCACGCAGGTGCCCCATTTTTAATTAGATTGTCTTTTTTCTTATTTATTTTTCCTACATTTATCTCACTTACATTCTATCCTTTTCTGTTGTCTTGCCCTGTCTTCCTTATATCTTTTGTCTCTTTGTGTTTACAGAGACAATTGCTTCGCTAATGTTTTTTTAATTTGTGGAGATAACTTTGATGACAATTTTCTTCTGTACCAATCTAACATAAATATTTTTTATTTGTAATTTTTTCCCATCCCTTCAATTATCTGTTGGGGTAGTTTTTATTTCATCGGTAGCATTTTGTGAAAGATCTGTTTTGGGTCCTTTTAATTAATTGCTTGCAAATGAATGAGATCAGCTCTCCCTGGACTGGCTAAAAGCAGGCAGTTGATTGAAAAGGCCATGTTGCTGACTTTTCAGAGTTCTCATGAAACAGGGTTGTGTGGACGGGAATGTGAATTTGAAGGCTTAACGTCTTCCAAGACCACCGAGATTGCCATCTCTGTGACTCCCATTGTGAGCCTCTGTTTTTAAACTTCCTCATGAACAGACGATTTCCTGCATAACATAAGTGCTCAACTGTCTCAGATTCGGTACCACTGGAAACCTAGGGACCCTCCTGCTGCCGGATCATGCCCCCAGAACCTGCTGTGACAAACAAGGGATTGTTAGTTCTGTACTAACATCCTGGCACACACATAGGGAAGTGCCCTGACTTGGCTTTTTCCAAGCACTCTCTCTGAATCCTCCCACACCTCCATTGTACAAGAATCCTTTAACCAGTTTATGGTGCAAGTTTTCAGGTGTACCTTACTTCCATCAGTCTCTTTCTATTTCTTCTTGTCCTAGTTCTTATGAATACAAAATAGACAAACAATACCAACGTCACATCATCTTTTTTAAAGATGGATGCTTAACGGACTTACCTGTGCTTTCATTCCATTTAAAACAAAGTTTTCGGGTGCCTTGCTGGCTAAGTCAGAGGAGTATGTGACACTTGGTCTCAAGGTTGTGGGGTCAAGCCCCACATTGGGTGTAGAGATTACTTAAATAAATAAAACTTAAAGGATAAAAATAAAAAATAAAACATAAAGTTTTATCCCGTTTCATAAACATAGATGGATGAATGCACAGATACACCAATGGGAAATAGATCAAAGAGCTCTATAAATGAAAGGTGTGGACAGTGGTTATTTTAGAAATTAGAGGGATTAATTCTGACTCTGAGAATGATGGAGTAGAAGTACCAGATACAGCTTCGTAAAACAATTGAAAATTAAAACTAAATACACAGACAAAATAAATAGAAAAACAGCTTTCAAGACATCTTCCAGGTGACATAAAACAGCGATCCTTGAAAGATCGAAAACAAATTAGTTGAGCTCCACAATGGTCCTACTTTACAAGCTTGAAAAACTTTCCAGGGGCCCCTGGATGGCTCAGTGGGTTGAGCATCCAATCCTTGGTTTCAGCTCAGGTCATGACCTCACAGCTTCATGCATCTGAGCCCCGCATCGGGCTCTGCATTCGTAGTGCAGAGCCTGCTTGGGATTCTCTCTCTCCCTCTCTCTCTCTCTGCCCTTCCCCTGCTCGCACTTTTTCTGTCTCTCTCAAAATAAATAAACTTAAAAGAAAGAGAGAGAGAGAGAGGGAGAGAGAGGAAGTTTCCAGTATGTGGTGCCAAAGGGAATCCAGGCAGAGCCAGCAGGCTCCCTAAATTGAGGGGATGGACCTGATATTCTTGAGAGATCAAGGCAACTAGAATTTTCAGAATAGAGTCACGGAGAGAGAGCTACACAGAGAGAACATGCGTATCTTACAAAGATCCCGCCTTCTATATATTCAGCAGAGATCATTACATGGCATGTGAGGAAACTACCAGAAGAGACAGAAGAAGCTTCAGAGAGGACTGGAGGAGAACCAGGCTCTCCCACCCAAGGCTGAGAAGAGTCTGCCACAGGCTAGACTAGAAAAGCTCGTTTTTCATAGAACAATAAGCCGAATTCACAGAAGGTTCTCACCTTGATGGTAGGGAACAATTAGCCCTAGACTAAATGCTACTCTGGCCCCAGTCCCACCTAACAAATCATAGGAATAAGACATAAAAGGGTCAAACTGTTTGTAAGTCAGATAACTGCTCAGGACAAAGCGTAAGAATATTTACAGAAAGAAAAATATCCACTACCCAACAAGGTAAAATTCAAAATGGTTCACATCGATTCTAAGAGGACCAGGCACGCAAAAACAAACAATCAGGAAAATATGACTCAAATGAGGAGGAAAATCAACCAATCACAACGGACTTAGAACTGACTATGATACTGGGAAGAGCAGACAAGGAGATTAAAATTACTAAAACTGAATTCCAGGTGTGCAAAAAGGTAAAAAGATCCAATTCAAAACTCTGGAGATGAAAAGTATGATGACCAAGCTGAAAAAAAGAAATAGCCTCAATGAGTTTTATGGAAGATTATATATTTCAGGGGGGAAAAAAAGATTAGTGAAGTCTAAGACTTCACATAGCAGTAAAAACTATGCAAAAGGAAATGCAGACAGAAAACACCAAAAAATGAAAATACCTTCAGTCAGTCCTGTGGCCACTAAACATTACAATATATATAGAAGGAAAGGACAGAGGAAGCAAGAAAATTGTATGAACTGATTTTTCAAAATATGATGAAAGCTATAAAGATCCAAGAAACTCAATAAACTCCAAGCACCAAGAAACATGAAGAAATCATAATCAAATTGCTGAGAATCAGTGATAAAGAGAAAAACCTTAAAAGAAGACCGAACAACAACAACAAAAGTTAAAAAAAAAAAAACTACATTATACACAGAGGAACAAAGAGATAAATGACACACTCTCACTGGAACTGATCTGAAGAATAATAGCTCCCCAAAGATTTCCTTACCCTTAGCTCCTAAACCTATGAGTATATCCCTACACATTGACAAAAGAGACTTTGCAGATGTGATTAAGGTTAGGACCTTGAGATGGAGGGAGAATCCTGGTTTGTCCAGACGGGCCCAATCTAATCATGTGAATCCTTACAATCAGAGAAATCTTCCCGGCTGTGATTTGAGATGTGAAGTGAGGACTTACCATCCATTGCTAGCGTTGAAGGTGGAGGGAGTTGCTCACACACGAAGGAGCGCAGTGACCTCTAGAAGCTAAGAGAAGACCTCTTAGTCCAGAGCCAGCAAGAAAACAGTAAGCTTGACCCCACCCACTACCAAAAAGAACTTCATTCTACAAACAACCCAAAAGGGCAGGAAACTCTTTCATGGAACCTCCAGAAAGTAACACCATCTGCCGACACCTTGATTTGAGCTGGGTGAAATGCACGCCAGGCTAATGACTAAATGACAGAACTGGAAAATAAGGGGTTTGTGTTGCCTGAAGTTGAGACTGTGATATCTATTACAACAACAGTCTGAAACCAATATGGAAATGATGCAAATGAGAAGAGAGGGGAGCATTATATTTAAAGTAATTAAAGGGAAGGGTGCCTGGGTGGTTCAGTCAGTTAAGCATCCGACTTCAGTTCAAGTCATTATCTCACAGTCCGTGCGAGCCCCACGCCAGGCTCTGTGCTGACAGCTCACACTCCATCTCTCTCTCAAAATAAAATAAGGACAAAAGGTATGGTCTGCCCTAAAAAAAATAATAAATAACTAAAATTTTAAAAATTAATTAAAGGCAGAAAACACTATCCACATAGAGTAATTCAGTGCCCAACAAAATGTTTCAAAAATGGAGATAAAATAAGGTCTACTTCAGATATACAAAAGCTAAAGGATTTCATCACGAGCAGGCCTGTGTTCCAAGAAATGTTAAAGTGAGTTCTTCTGATTGAAAATGTGAGCCGGCCAAAAGAAAGGAAGATCCCTGGAGATGGTCACTACCTGAGTAACTATATGAGAATGGCTTTCCATTATTTAAATCCTTTAAAATTAAATTGATTGCATAAACAAAAATAACAACATATTATTTATATGTTACTTATTATATTATATATAAAACATGCTCAAGTAAGACGTATGGCAGTGAAAACATGGAAGCCAGAAGAGGGAAATGGAAGTAAATTCCTGGAAGCTTTTCATACAATATGTGAAGTGATAGAATATCACTTGAAAGTACACTGGGAATCCCACATGGGTATTTGTCTTTCTCTGATTGACTTATTTTGCTTGGCATAATACACTCTAGCTCTATTCATGTCATTGCAAATGGCAAGATTTCATTCTTTTTATGACTGAGTCATATTCCGTTGCATATATAAACCATATCCTCTTTATCCATCCATCAGTCGATGGACATTTGGCCTCTTCCTATAATTTGATAATTGTTGATAATGCTGCTATAATCATCGGGGTGCATGTATCCCTTCAAATTCGTATTTTTGTACCCTCTGGGTAAATACCTAGTGGTGCAATTCCTGGCTTGTAGGGCAGTTCTATTTTTAACTTTTTGAGGACCCTCCGCACTGTTTTCCAGAGTGGCTGCACCAGTTTGCATTCCCACCAACAGTGCAAGAGGGTTCCCCTTTCTCCACATCCTCACCAATACCTATTGTTCTTCCTTAAAGACGCATAGTACCCAAACTCAAGGTGCAATAGTTTCGCTTCCGGCCAGCACCAGAGCAGTAGGCATCTCTGGGGACACGTGGCAGAAACGCCCCAAGACGGGGGGCAAGAGAAAGCCCCTCCATAGGAAGCCGAGGTACGCGCTGGGGCCCCCGCAGCATACACACCGTCTGGTGAAGAACCTCACGGTGCTGGAGGACAGCACCCCACACCCACCACGGTTCGGGTCCCACCACGCACTGCCCCTGGGCCACAGGAAGGGGGCCAAGCCGACCCCCAAGGAGGAAGAGATTGCAAACAAAAAACGATGAAAGCAAGTTCAGAAGAATTTTGATGACAGGAAAAAGAATGCCAAAGTCAGAATTTTCTGGAGGAGAGGTTCCCGCCAGGCAAGCTTCTCGCGAGCATCGGGTCAAGGCCACGCCAGTGTGGCCACAGCTACCAGCTGGACGGCAAGGGGCCAGGACTCTATCTGAGGGAAATCAAAGTCTGAAAAAGCAAACGAATCTCCCTCCCTCCTATCTTTGGTCATACAATAAAGGTATTTATTGCTCAACAACAAAAAATGATGTAATAGATCACATGAAGAGTCTAATAACAAAGAAATTGAATTTTCAGGTAAAAATCTTGCCACAAAGCAAACTCGTAGTTCCGTGGCTTCGTTTATATTTCTACAAAAAAATATTTAATGAAGGAGCAGTCAGTACCCGTTCTACTCAAACTCTTCCAGGAAATTACAGGAGAGTAACTACCCAAACGCCAATCAACTGTTACTAGTGGTTATATATGTGCCTAGTGAAATATTACACAGCGATGAAAACAGAGGATCCACAATGAGATGCAACATACTAAGAATTCTTACAAACAAGTGTTGTGAAACAGACTCTATGTTCATTTGCATAATGTATGTGTGACATGGTTCAGTTCAGAACGTAAAACACAGCCAGCACTAATCTCTGCTGTTAGGAATCAGGAGAGTGTTACACTTGGGAGGTCCAGGGTATGTCCGGGAAGGAAGTGTATGCTAGCAATATCCTGTACCTCCATCTGGGCGCCAGATGCGTGGCTGCGCTCATTTTGTGAAAATTTGATAATGCAGACACTTAAAATAAATACAGACGTTTCTATATGTGTACGTATGCTCAATAAAACATTTTTTAAACGGTAGACTTGCAAATCCTTTTTCAGTTTCTGATTTTCTCTGTTGAATGATGACTGTTTTCATTTTTCTAAGCCTAAGGCAACAGATTTTATATCTTTCATGCCCTACAGATAAGTGGGTCTTTCTTGAAAAATGCAACGTTTCCCTCGTTATCTCTGTAACTAGATGGTCTCTCAGTCCACGAGCAGCCCACAGAAAATTCTGTAACGTTAACATTTTTGTTGTTTCCCAGTTTTATGGATAGTTTTATTTTCTTACGTTGGCTCTGCAAGAGTTTGCTGCCACACAGCTGTGCTAAATCAAAGAGAACGTGCCGTGTCTGCTCTGTAAACACAGACAGAGCCAACACAGCTGATGTCCAAGTGTCACAGAGGGTGTTGTGAGCAAGAGATTTAAATCCAAAAATATGAAACAATGAAATCGTACATGAAAGTCTTTGGCTGATCGAAGACAAGAAAAGAAATGATTTTGTTTTCAAACAAGCATTCAACCACGGCCATACGTATTTTGGCTAACTTATTTTGGATTTAGGTGCTGGTTTTGTTGAAGAGGTGTTTGGGTCCTTGCTGACTCTCAGCTGCTCCCAGGGTTTACCCCCCAGTTATGCCAACTGGCATAACTCCCAAGGAGAATGACGGTGGTCACAGCCACCTCACCTCCACGGTCCCAAATCACATCTAGCTACTATTCAACACAAATATGACTGAAAAGATACAGAGGATAAAGCAAGACCAATATATAAACTATGCGGCTAAAAGCCTGAAAGCAGTGATTAATAAGCCCTACTATTATGCCTGAACATTAAGGGCTATAAGTAACTAGGTAGAATCATTGGAATACAACATTGACTTCATTCTAGAAGGTTTGCTCTTTTATTTAGACATTACCACATTTTCCTAATATTATTTAATTGAATGTTTATATATTGGACAAAAGATTACGTATGCGTGCATAGCTTACATGTCCTAGTTTTAGCCCCTTTATAATAATTTGTAGAAAACACATGTTGGACCTTAGTGTATTTTGCTATACTTTCTACATGGTAGTAAGATCTGCATGATGTGCTCCCATATAATTTCTGCATTTTATAATTATTTGGGATTTTCCTTGTTCTTCAGTTCATAACCTATTTTTTATAAATGTCCTAAAAAGTTGGAAAAAGAGATGACAGATTTTTTTTTAGTGGGCAGCAGTGTCTGTTTTAAGTGTGTGTTTACCTCTTGAAAGCAATAATATAAGCCTCATTGGGGTTTGTTTGGTTTTTTTCATTTGGTTTTTTGTTTTGCTTTGTCTTGTCTTTCTATCATAGAGATTTGTGCTCATGTCAAAATGGCAGGAGTGATTTTGTTCATTTATCATTTTATGTTGATGACTTTTGTTTGAAATGTTGATATATTATAATTTTACATAGAACACGTAATCCTGTTTTAGTATTATTGTGGATTTGAATATTTGAACACTATATATGAAGTTACAGTTTTGAAAACAGTTTTGAATTCTAATTTGACTAAGATTTAAAAGGTAAAACCTTGTTTTCATATATTTTTATGGAAAATAAAGGTAATTTAGTTCATTTTTGTCCTCCTTACTTTTATAGACTAATATATCTAAAGTAAATATCTAAATACTTAAATATAAATATACAGTATAAATGTAAATAATGTTATATTGTTATGTTATTAATATGAATTAATTATATGAATAAATATAAATAATATCTAAAATAAATAATATTTTATTTAGCAAGTCAAAGTAAACTTTATCTGATGACATAGACTCAAAATATATAAAGTAAAAATTAACAGCTCCATTAGGAGAGACTAAAAACTTCACCACCATAATAGGAAATATTAACATAAGTTTCTCAATAAATAACAGATTAAGCAAACCAAAAAACAAAACTTTAAGTAAACAATTTGAACAACAACGTTGATAAGATTAATTGATAGACATAGAAAATTCGATGCCACACATTTTTTCCATACACACAATTTACAATGATAGCCTACTTTTACCGCAAGACAATTCTCAGTGAAAAAGTATAGCATTGGAAACAATGTGTTCTCCAATCACCAAACAATTAAACTAGACACAATTTTTAAAAAGGTAATGAAAAAAAGTATATATACATATATACACACATATCTATTTGAAGTTAAGAAACATTTCTAAATAAACAATGGCTTACAGAAGTTAATATAAAAATTAGAAAATGTTTAGATGCCAGACATAATTCAAATACTACATATCAAAATGTGGAATAGACATAAAGCTAACTTTAAAAAAAGAAAATATGAAAATTAGAAATTACTAGTGGAAATTAACAACTTATTTTTTTAAACATTTTAATTTATTTTTAAGAGACAGAGAGAGACAGAGCTTGAGCGGGGGAAGGGCAGAGAGAGAGGGAGACACAGAATCTGAAGCAGCTCCAGGCTCCCAGCTGTCAGCACAGAGCCTGACACAGGGTTCGAACGCACCAACTATGAGATCATGACCTGAGCCCAAGTCGGACACCTAACTGACTGAGCCACCCAGGCGCCCCAACACCGTATTTTTTAAAAAAGAAAATATAGACCATTTCAATAGATGCAGGTAAAGCATTTCTGAAATTAAACATATATTCATGATATTTACATGTTTTTGCTAAAGAAGAATGGAAGAAAAGAAACCACATGCCACGGGCCAAATTGTGTTCCCCCCAAATTCACACTGACGTCCTAATCCTGGTACCGCAGAATGTGAATATATAAAGAAAGGGCCTTTAAAGAGGTGATCCAATCGAAATGAGCCTGTTAGGATAGGCTGTGTCCACTCTGACTGATGTCTTTATATCAGGAGGAAATTTGGACACAAAAGGGGCCCCCAGGGATACTGGAGCACAGAGAAAGGCTGTGAGAGCCTAGGCGACACACCTCAGCAGAAAGCGACCTTACTGGCGGCTTGATCTCAGACTTCCAACCTGCGACAAAATGAATTTCTGGTGTTGAAGCCACCCAGTCTGCGGTATTTTGTTATGGCCCCCCAAGCAAACTAAAACACCACATGTTAAGGAAAAAAATAGAACAAATATGTTCTTTTTTGTTGAAATGTCCAAAGCATTCCCTCTCAGGTTAGGAACAAGGCAATGATAACTGCCATCCACTCTTGTAGTCTGTATTTTATCCAAAGTCCTAGTCAATGTCATAAGAAAGAAACAAAATGGGTAAGGATCAGACGTGTTGCTGATGTTATTGCAGATGCTCAGAGTTGCATATTTGAAAACCCGAACACGTTTTTAAAAGAGATAAGAGATTTTAGCAAGACTGTTTAGCAGGAAAACCATGTCACATTTTATATGCAATGAACAATTGCATGTCATTTTATGTAATTGAAATATAATGTTAAGACATTTACAAAAGCATCAAAAGTATAATATACTTTGAAAAATACCATTAAAATGTTAATTTTCAGAGAAAACTATATAATACTTTAATGAAAGTCATTAAAGAAGAACTGAATAAACAGTGATGCATACTTTGTTTCTGGATAAGAAAAACCAATGCCATAAAGATGTCCGTGCCCCAAACTGTCTAACGGAGTTGATACAATTCTAACCAAAATCCCAAAGCCCTGCCCCCACCCCCAGGTACTGTAAAATTTACAAGGAAAACCAAAGAACAAGGATAGCCGAGACATTTTGTAGAAGAACAAAGAGGAAGATTTGCCCTATTAAAAATCGAGATGGATTTTAAAGGTATAATAATTAAGACAATTTGCTAAAAACAGCAAGATGGACAAATAGAACAGATAACAAGTCAACAACAGGAGAGAATTAAGAACCATACAGAGACTCCCACACGTGTGGAGGCTTCCCGTATTGCCCACTGAGAATTTCTCACCAATGGGAAAATGATTGATGTCTTAATGGCCCTGGGGAAATTAGTTATCTATTTAAAGATTAAAAAATGGATCCTTTCAGAAAGAAAGAAAGAAAGAGAGAGAGAAAGAGAGAGAGAAAGAAAAGAAGAAAGGAACTGAGTCCTAATCATGTGACTTACTTAAAAACACCTCTAAGTGGCTTAAATATGTAAATACGAAAGTAAAATGTATTAAACTTACATAGGTCTCTGGGTAGGAAATGGTTTAGGATTAAAAAAGGAGCAAACCACAATGAAAAGAATATAAAATCAACTGCATTAAAAATAAAATTTTTTATATAATTGTTGGTTTACAGACTGGCCCTCGTACACATAGGGAAGGGAGAGGCTGAAGAGGCAGCCACTTGCAGATTGGGAGGTAGCAGGTTTAAGTAGGGAACTTACAGGCCAGGAAGTCTCTGCACCCTCTGCTAGAATCCTAAGGTTTGTATAGAGGCCTTAGTGGGACTCAATCACATATTCTGTCCAGATGGTCTCAAAAACACCTTACTCTTTTAAGGCTGATGACCTTGGAACAGCTCCTGGTGTGGAAAAGGTGGACGTAGCATACATTCCAAGGACAGCAGAGGAGGCGAGGAGCCTCTGAATGTCAGGGTCCAGCTCCTGGGTCACCTGGGGTCACATGTTCTTGACCTCCTCCAACAGTAATAAAAAAAGGCAGAATATGTTTGCAAAACCAGAAACTGATAGAGGAATAGTATCATAATTAGAAAAAAAGGTAAGAAAAAAATTAGACGACTCGGAAGGAAAAATGTGTGAAAGATATAAACAGATGAGGAAATCCAAATGGCAAATGGGTTACAGTAAAAAAATGGTAAGAAAGAAAGAAAGGAAGAAAGGAAGGAAGGAAGAAAGAAAGAAAGAAAGAAAGAAAGAAAGAAAGAAAGAAAGAAAAAAGTTTTAACTTCATTTGTTCTTGAGGAAATGTAAATTAAAACCACAATAAGATACAATTTCACTCCATCTCACTGTCAAATAATTTAAAATGCACTTATACAAAACTCTTGACATCTCTTGACATTCCCCTTTTAACATATGTATCTTCAAACACAACTACATGGCCAGATACATATGGCCAGTTAAAACTTTTAGGATGCCCTGGTGGCTCAGTCGGTTAAGCATCTGACTTCAACTCAGGTCATGATCACACAGTTCGTGAGTTCGAGCCCTGTGTTGGGCTCGGTGCTGACAGCTCAGAGCCTGGAGCCTGCTTCCGATTCTGTGTCTCCCTCTTCCTCTGACTCTCTCTCTCTCTCTCTCTCAAAAATAAACATTAACCAACTCCACACTTGAAAAACAAACAATCCAGTGAAGAAATGGGCAGAAGACATGAACAGACACTTCTCCAAAGAGGACATCCAGATGGCCAACAAACACATGAAACGATGCTCAGCATCACTCATCATCAGGGAAATACAAATCAAAACCACACTGAGACACCACCTCACGCCAGTCAGAGTGGCTAAAATGAACAACTCAAGAGACTATAGATGCTGGCGAGGATGTGGAGAAACGGGCACCCTCCTACACTGTTGGTG
>CM053573.1:146184722-146392339 GCA_028646485.1 Cryptoprocta ferox
TCCTCAAAAAACTATCAATAGAACTCCCCTATGACCCAGCAATAGCACTGCTGGGGATTCACCCAAGGGATACAGAAGTGCTGATGCATAGGGGCACATGGACCCCAATGTTCATAGCAGCACTTTCAACAATAGCCAAATCATGGAAAGAGCCTAAATGTCCATCAACTGATGAATGGATCAAGAAGATGTGGTTCATCTATACAATGGAATACTACATGGCCATGAGAAAGAATGAAATCTGGCCATTCGTAGCAACGTGGATGGACCTCGAGGGTGTCCTGCTAAGTGAAATAAGTCAGGCGGAGAAGGACAGATACCATATGTTTTCACTCATAGGTCTAACAGGAGAAATCTCACAGAGGACCATGGGGAGGGGAAGAAGGGAAAAGAGTTAGGGAGAGGGAGGGAGACAAAGCACGAGAGACTCTTGAATCCTGAAAACAAACTGAGGGGGGAAGGGGAAGGGGGAAAGGTAATGGGGGGTGATGGTCTTGGTGGAGGTCACTTGTGGGGAAGAGCACTGGGTGTTATATGGAAACCAACCTGACAATAAACTATAAATTTAAAAAAATAAAAATAATAAAAAATAAATAAACATTAAAACTTTTTTAAAAAAACTTAAAAACATTCATTGCATGAGATGTACAAGAATGTTCAAAGCAGAAAAAAAACACTGGAAATCATCCAAGTATCTATCAAACACAAAATGGATTAGCAAATTGTGGTATGTATGAAAATGAATGAACTATAGCCATATGCATCAATACAGATGGCACCTAAAAAATTAGAGGAAAAATGCACATCATGGAAGAATGTATTTGGTTTCGTTCCATATATATAAAGTACACCAGCAGGCAAAAGCTGAGCAATATTTAGCTTAAGTATACAAAAACATGTGTTAAAACCATAAAGAAAACAAGGAGATGATTAACACAACATTTAAGAAATTATTAACCTAAGGGGGGAAGTGGAATCAAATTAAAGAGACATACATGAGATTACCAAAGTACAGTAACATTCTATTTCTTAATCTGGGTCATGAGTGCATACATGTTCATCTTATTATCTAAAATATGTATCATAAAAATTATGAAAAAGTTAAAGACCAACTGCCAACATCCACCAGGCACAGAGAATTTAGGGATTTAAAACCACTCAACCCTTTAAGGAAAACACAATGCAAACACAATTTTTTCCAGAGTATCCAAAAAGAAAGAAACATTTCCAAAATATTTTTTAACCAACCTTATTTGAATACCAACCTGTAAAAGGTAAACTAAAACATAGCAATATGGAAACCCTACCAAATCCATGAATACTGGTACAAAATATCCATTAGAATATCAGCAAACAAAAACCAATGGCACTTTAACCCAATGGTACTTTCCTCCCGTTAATGAAAAGATGGTTAACCACTAGGTAGTCTATGACTGTAAGTCATCAGCTTAATAAGGCAAATGGGAAACAAATTATGACTATATTCATAAGTGACCAAGTCATTCAATAAAATCGAAAAAGGGAAATGAATGAAAATTTTCAGGTTAGGTCATCAAAATGAACCTTCAGCCACCCCTCCCCCCAAGAAAACCAACCAGCAAGTATCCCTAGAGAAAATGCCGTTGTGAAAACCCCACTGACAAATTATAGCTATTGCTTTGTTTTATTTTATTTTATTTTATTTTATTTTATTTTATTTTATTTTGTTTTGTTTTATTTATTTTTAAATGTTTATGTATTTATTTTGAGAGAGAGAGAGAGCCGGGGAGCAGAAGAAAAAGAGGGAAAGAGAGTCCCAAGCAGGCTTTGCCCTGTCAGCACAGAGCCTGACACGGGGCTCGAACTCATGAACCGTGAGGTCATGAACTCAGCTGAAATCACGAGTCTGACACTTAACCTCCTGAGCCACCCAGGCACCCCTACCTCTCATTATTTTAATACATTTGGTTTTTTACCTATTAAACTAGAGCTCTAAGACAATTATCCACCACCATTACAATATTAGCAAGTGTAACTTTCACTATACATCTACCATTAGCAACGAGTTTTAGATATGTGTGTGTTTTTACGATGTTAATCAGTTTTTTTTTATTTCAGCCTGAAGAATGCCCTTTCACATTTCTTATGAAGAAATTAAAGTATCATTTGTATGTGACTCATGTCACAGAATTTTCATGTATATGTTCTTCCTTTGCTCCCCCTTGTGATTTCTAGTTATAGCAACTATTTCTCTGACACTATCCAGGAGACATCTATTATGGGCAACGAAACTAAGCCACACATATAATTGAAAACTTTCTGTATCTTGTACATATTATTCTATTCTAATTTTTAAATTCACTTCAGCCTGTATTTCCCTTCTCTTTTTTTCCCCTTGTGTAGTTGCTATCTTTGTGTTTTGTAATTTCCTAGACTGCCAACATTTTTTTAAATGTTTATTTATTTTTGAGAGAGAGAGAGAGAGTGAGCGGGGGAGGGACAGAGAGAGAGAGAGACACACAGAATCCTAAGCAGGCTCCAGGCTCTGAGCTGTCAGCACAGAGCCCGACACGGAGCTTGAACTCATGAACCATGAGATCATGACCTGAGCCGGAGTCGGACGCTTAACTGACTGAGCCACCCAGGCGCCCCCCAATATTTTATTTTTAAGTCTTTACAGAAAAAGCCATTTTGGCTTCATTGACCCATTTGGTGTCTTTTGCTTCATTGATTTGGTGCTTTTTAATTGTTTGTTTCTTCTATTTTTTTGTTGCTTTTTTTCTCTACCAAGTCCTTTCAGCAACCTTCCATTTTTATTACTTTCTAAAGAATGCATAAAGTATCGTAAACATGACCTTGGCATATGTCCTGTCCTGCACGTGATGGGCTCCTTTGCCTGAAAAAGTTGCCTTCCTTCACCTTCGCCGCAACATCACTCCTCCTCTTCCTCTCCCTTTCCTCCTTCTCTGACTCCTGGCTCTTCTTGCTTTCAATTTCCATCCCTCACCTACTACTCTTCCTTCCTCTATGTCTGTTTTCGTAGATACTACATCTTGTATATTTGTCCTCCAAGCCTTTTAATATTTAAATTTAAATAATATTAATATCTTATGATCTGTGTTTTTGTGGGTTGGCTCTATATTCTCAGATATTTCTCAAACTTGAGTAATAACAATGTCTCCCTCTCTCTTTCTCTCTCTCTCTTTTAGAAAGAGAGAGTGTCCCAGCAGGGAAAGGGAGAGGGGTAGAGGGAGAGACAGAGAATCCTAAGCAGGCTCCATCCCAGCTTGGAGCCCAATGCAGGGCTTGATCTCACGCCCCATAACTGAAATCAAGAATCGGTCACTTAACAGACTAAGCCACCCAGGTGCCCCTGAATTTTCTTTTTAACTTTTGTAATTACACGCCTCAATTTTCATAGCACCCTAATTAGATTTGTTTCATGGAGGTTCTCGATTTGCTCTGAAGATTCCATTTGGAATGTTCTTTAAGGACCTAATAAATAGCAACTTCACAAGTTTGACATAATAAGGAATTTTTGAAAACCAACTTTAAAAAGAAATGTTAAATACCAAATAGGGAGATGGAAGTGTGGCTTCAGGGACAACCAAAGAGACAGTGTCAGGTGCCCTCTATGAGTCTTTGTCTTATTTTCTCCAGCCACATCTGCAGCCTGGCTTTCTTGCTATTCAGTGTAAACACAAGTGTTAAGCATTCCAAAATATACGTAGGATGAAAAGGATAACAAATACAACGAAATAATAACCAGAAGGGAGAGATTAAGAAGAAATAAAACTGCAAACTGAAAATGAAATAGGAAATGAAAATAATTAGAAGCGAATTTAAAAAACAACAAATATACAAGCCCAATAGCAAATATATATATAACTTTAGGAAAAAAAGATAAAAGCTGATCAGGTAAAAGCATATAATATGAATGTGAAATCAAAAGAAGGTAAATACTGGTGTCAGAATATTAGTTAAGTAGAAAATTAAACATTAAGGATTAAGAATCAAAGGACAATTAAAAAAAATTTTTTTAATGAAAATGAAAATACAGTATGTCAAGGGTCCCCCGCCATGCTCAGGCTTCCTGACTCACTAGAGTGGCTCGTGGGACTCAGGAAAGCTGTGGAACTTGTGGTTATGGTTTATTATGGTGAAAGCACAGAATAAAATCAGCGAAAAGAAATGTACGTGGAGAAACGAGCAGCAAACCCCAGCAGCGATCTCCCAGTTCTCTTCTGCCAGCGGAGTTAGTAGATGGACTTAATTCTCCCAGCAACAATGTCTGAGGACACTCAGACAAAGGATTGGCAACCAGAGAAGGCTGAGAGATCTGTGATGCCTAGGATTTTACTGGGACTCCGCATGCGACAAGTGCGTGACTGACCTTATCTACCCTGTGAGCAGCGGGACCTGGGCCATCCAGCAACACTCACATCAGGCAGAATCCCACGGGCCCAGCGTTCATTCTCCCAAGAACCAGCCACTGGGTCTTTCTTGGGAATCTACAAGGCCAGAGCAACCCAGGCCTGCTGACTTAACCCTTTTTGGCACAGCAGGGTGGGGGAAAATATGTAAGAAAACAGGAAAGAAGCAAAAGATGGAAAAACCCAAGAGCTAGAAGAATTAAGTGATAAATCTAAAAAAAAAAAAAAATCAACATACATCTCTGACACTAAGTCTATTAAATCGTGCCAAGATTCTGAATTGAAATAACAATACAGAGAAACAAACGAAGGGAAAGAAGTGAGGGAAATCGGTCGTAGGCAAGCAAAGAGAGATTTGGGGACACTCCTTTCCTTCCACCTCTCTTCCACGTCACATGCCCAGGAATACCCTAAGTTCTTCTAGCATCCATCAGGGTGAACATCCCTGGTCAGAGAAGCCTCCCTCTCCAGAGGCTCAGCCAGCCACCCCGTCACATGCCCACCTTCACCAGGACTCTTCCCAGCTCTGCTGTGTTTGTAAACGACGCAGCGCATGCTTGTAAGCGTCTTGTATGGCAAGTGTAGGCCTTCCTGCTTCATGAGTCACGTTAGTCACATCTCGGCCATTTTCTCCTGGTGCATCACCCTTCTTCATTCTCATGTATCTCCTTGCAGAAATGCAGAGATTGCCCATTAAGGACGTCAAAAAGTCTAATGAACATCATGTCACCGTAAATAGCAGGTGTCTGAAACCTTCCACGTTAACCTTCAAGAACAGGGAGACCAAGAGAAAGAGAGAGAGCCACAGGCTTTGGAGAGCGTGTTCGACTCCACTGCAAAGTGAAAAACGCATTTGCTGAAAGCAAACCATCGCCACTTATGAAAAGCTATCAGGGCTCCGAGTCCAATCAGAGAGGAAAAAAATCAATAGTGATTCACTTCCTTGTTAGAAGAATTGATTTTCCTGATAAAGTTCACAATATTCTTAGAGTTTGTCTTAATCATTTTCTGGCAAAATGGCACAGTTCCAACTCTCCCCAAATTGTACAGTTAAATCGAGATCAGTGGTTTAGCAACGCAGGGTGTTACAAATCAATCTCACCCAAGAGGACAACACATCCCTTGGACAGAAGGTGAACAAAATCCCAGCCAGTCCTGTTCCTGCCAAATATTCAGTTCTCCATTTTGTCTCTCTAAAAAATCTAGGCAGAGACCACCAGCTTCCAGTTTCCATTCAGACTCTAATATCAAAGTGGATATCTGGTTTCATTTTTCTTGTAATGATAAATAAAACTCTGCCCTTGTGCTCAGAAGAGTCACGTCTGCTGCATTCCAGCTCTATCTCTTGCTGGTCGCGTGACCTTGAGAAAATCATTTCACTTCCCTGAACTGCATCTTCATCTTTGAGAAAGAGGTTGAATTTGACAGTGTGTGTGCTACGTATGTGTGTGGCTGTAAAACAGTGACACGTCTTCCCCACGGTCCGAAATTGCTACAAAATCTTCCATAAACTGAAATAGTGTAAAGCAGGGTATCCCTCACTTTTTGAACGTTCACTTCACTTTTACAATAGACGTACATAAAATTTTTCATGAAAATGAAAATCTTCTTTGGATTTCTTTTGGGTACCTGTATGTGTAATTTAGCGATTACATGTAATTAAACAATTACATGTCACATGCATGGGACTAATGCATCAATCCATTGAACCTTTCCAACCACTCCATGAAAAAGCTATCATTATAATTCTTTCTTATATTAGGGCACAGGGGCTTAGAGAACTTTAGGTACTTTGTTCAATCTTAACCCTCACCTAGGGCTACATGAAACAAGCTCTTGACCACTCTGCTCCTAAAAAGGATTCCTAAAAAGGATTCTAGAACCAAATAAATTTGGGAAACACCCCATTCTATATTCTCCTTTGGGCAATTTACATTTCAGATTAGCCTATGAAAAGCTCTGGGGAGTCCTGAAGCAAAGACACCAGTTTATCTCAACATTTCTCCATTAGTTGGATTCTAGAACTTGCTTTTTCGCGTACTTTCTAGCAACATCTAAAGTATAGGGAAAAGAATACTGGACTAAGAATCAGAAAATATTTGAGTTCTTGTCCTAAACATAAGCTACTAAATGTATTACTTGCAAATTTCTGAGATTTCATTATGAAATTTGTGAGATGCCTACCTTGGCAAAGCTGTATGTGAATTAAATAAAATACAATATGGGGAAGCTTTTGTGTAAATAATATAATACTACACAAATGCTAAGTGATAGTATCATTCATTTTTTTTTAATTTTATTTATTTTGAGAGAGAGAGAGAGAGAGAGAGAGAGAGAGAGAGGGAGAGAGAGAATCCCAAGCAGGCTCCACATTGTCAGTGCCCGATATGGGGCTCGAACTCATGAACCATGAGATCATGACCTGAGCTGAAATCGAGTCAGACACTCAACCAACTGAGCCACCCAGCTGCCCCACTTTTTGAACATGAACTCTGAGGAATGGTTTCCCGGCCACAGCCAACACTTTGTCACTCAGTCATTCATAACACTTTTTTATAAGACCCATTTCTTTCTTTAGGTCCCCTCCAAAACATCCAAATAGCAAATAATTGAATCTGTTCAAAGGCCTATTTCTCTCACACTCATTTGACATGAATCCCTATTCAATCTTGATATTTTTAAATAATTGCCCTAAAAATTAATTATATAAAACACACAACTGTTAGTTGAGACTAGGTTTTAAAGTAAGCACATACATAAACCTAGTATTGTTCTAACAAATTGGTAAACACATTACCTGTGTATGACAACTTGTGTTCCACAGCTCAGCACATCACACTTTTTATTCTTGTCCCTCATTTCTTGTTTTCTCCCCTTTTGTTGCTGTCATGTTTTACATCTCCTATACTTAGTCTAAAATACTGCTATTTCACTATTGTGTGATATATTAAGATAGAGAATTCAGCATGAGAAAAATCTCTTGAGACTCAAGGAGTTTCTTTTTTTAATGTTTATTTTTTATTATTTTTGAGAGAGACAGACAGAGCATGAGCAAAAGGGGCAGAGAGAGAGGGGGAGACACAGAATCTGAAGCAGGCCCCAGGCTCCGAGCTGTCAGCACAGAGCCCGACAAGGGGCTTGAACTCACAAACCGTGAGACCATGACCTGAGCTGAGGTCGGACGCTTAACCAACTGAGCCACCCAGGCGCAGACTCACGGAGTTTTAATGTTCAAAGTACCATCAAACATTCTGTGAGTGTGCACGCATGTGTGTGTGTGCGTGTGCGTGTGCACACGCGTGTGTGTGTGTGTGTGTGTGTGTGAACTATGGTCCGCAGGCCAAATCAAATCCTGCCATCATCCTATTTTTGTAAAGCCTGGGAGTTAAGAATAGTTTTTACATTTGTCATGGTTGAGAGGGGAAAAAACGTGTTGTAACAAGGGAAAATTATATGAAATTCAAATATCGGTCCCACAGTGTCACCGGAGTGAAGCCACACCTCTTTGCTTACATCCTGCTTGCATGGCTGCCTGCCCGGTTATAACAGCAGAGCCAAGGACCTGGGACATAGAGGGGAAGGTTTGCAAAGCCTGAAACATCTACTATTTGGCCCTTTACAAGAAAGTTTGCCAACCTCTGCCTTATGCTCAGGCTTTTCATCCAATGTATTTTGGCTGAGACAATACAGTTATTCCACTGAACAGACATTGGGGGCCAGAGTTGGGGGAATAAGCTTAGTTCGCTTTTTAACTTGACTTACAACGGAAGGCAGTGTGGGTCAGCAGCAATCTCATGGCTTTGGGCCTGGGTGTGAACCTCGGCTCGGGGTTTCTTAGCTCTCTGTCGTGGAATATGCCGCTGCAACACCCCCATTCTCAAGCTCCTCGTCTATAAAGTCAGACTCACGAATTTACCCCAGTGGCCACCACAAGGCAGTCTTCCGATCAGCGTCCGATTCTCTCTCTGGGCCCCAGCCTGCTGGGGATACCTTAGGAACGGACCCCAGCAATTCATTTTTGCAGTCCAGACCACAGAACAGTGGAAAAATAAGGAGCAGACTAGCCCCCCAGCCTGCTTCCTGAAGCTTAGTCACAGCACTTTTCGGGTCTAGCCGACTGACAGAGAACAGTTTCAGACAGATCATTCGGTTTAGCCCTTCCTTTTTGTAAACAATTAGCTGGCTCCTCACGCTTCTCTCTGGAAATGGGCTTCAATCCAGACCTCCAGCCAGCGCCCTCCGACAGCCCAGCTCAGAGGAAGGTCCATGGAGAGTGTGGGGGTAGCATCCCTACGATTGGGACAAAAGTGGAAGGTGTGCGCATTTGGAGACTTAGCTTCCTAGGTGCTTAAGGCAGTCGAATGAGATGAACAAGCCCGTCTCAGGCCTGAACACACAGAGAACACGGGCTTTGCCTGGCTCCTCCGCTCAAGTATTTTTATGCCTACCTACTCACACGATGCACAGCTATATCCCTGCAGGGTCAGAAGATGTCAAGTGTGGTGCCTCCCCCAGATCGTCTGTGGCGCGCTGGTGTCCCCAGCCCCAAACGTCTGTGAGTGACCGCTGGTGCTAAGGGGCACAGGTGTCCCGTCTCAGGAGAACTGCCCTCCACCAAAGCCTGGTGGTCATGGACGTGCTCCTGTCTCAGCCAGGGCAGCCCCGAGCTGATGTAACTGGCACAAGGGTGCCCGGGCCTTCACAGGATTGGACGGACCCATCCCGGGAGGGTGCGCTAGGCCAGGACCAGCCCGGCATCGGAACCAGCCCCTGAACACTTCGCTCGACAGGCTGTGCACATCTGCTTAATCACAGGGCCAGATTTGGACATGGGTGAGGCGGGGAGAAACAAGGGGGCCTGTAAGGGAAGGAATTCAAAGATTATTCTTCGAAATTATAATCTTGGAGTTCATGCCTGAAGGGGTGGTAATGGGTTAGAAGCCAGCACAAAAGGAAAGATGGACCTTTGCAAGGCCAAGACGAGGGCCAGGAGAACAGCCCCGGCAAGGGATGAATGCTGACAGAAATGGAGCCCAGCCCATGGTCAAGCCCATGATGCTATCTGGCCTCAAGCGTAGACTAACCTGATTGCTAAGGGGGCTGGGTCACGTCCGTAGGGAGCTTAAAGAGGGCAGAGGAGAGAATGCTTGGGGGTGGCGTGGTGCCCGAGACGACCAGGAGGTAGCTACCACGCCATCGGGTCAGTGCCACATGCACGCCATCACCGGCCTTGTGTCGGGGTCTCAGGAAAGGCAGCGAGCACGTAGTGTGCAAAGCCTGCAGGTGACTGAATGGGTTTTGCTTCAGTGGCTTAAGGCTAATGAAGCAGTTCAGGAAGAAAAGGAAGTTTAAAGCAGATGAAAGGGGAGCTATGGAAACAGGCTGTCATAGTAAAAGGAATTGTGGCTTCAAAGGCAAGTCGGGGATATGTGTGTGAACACGTCCTACAGCAACGGACCCCATGGCAACGGAGGGTGAACCGGTGACAGAGGACTTAGGTGGGAGAAGGGGAAACTGAGAACATGTGAGAAGGCACCTGGTTTCACTGGCAGAGGGGGAACTGACCAGAACGGCCGGCTTGCCAGGGAAACCCTGGAACTTGCTGTGGCCTGGGGTGGAATGTTGGCTACCTGGGAAATGTGCACACGTAAATCTGTGCAACGACTTTCTACACTAGACGGCAAACGGCATGGACTTTCTGGGGAGGTGAAAATATAAGTTTATACAATGAACATACACTGGAAGTGTGCTAATAAAAGGTCATCTTACCTAAAACATTAATAAACTAATCAGTCACAGTATAGATTAAATCTTGGTCTTGAGATCGCAGAACTGGACAAATTGCATTGGTAGCTAATTGAGTAAAAACACTAATTTTCAAAGATATCCATTGATTTGAGTGAAAACGTACCATTTTTGTATTTTACCAACCTACTTTTTTTCCCCTACAACTTCTTTATGAAACAAGTGTCTATTTGTGACCTGGCAGGAGAAATAGCAATGTTTGAACTAAATGTGTGAAGATTTTGAAAACTAAGTTTTATTATTTCCCGGATAGCTTATTTTCCAGTCGTAATTCAACGGTACTGAATTACAGTGGGCACAATGGAATTCGCGAGAAAAATCATTATTTATCACATTGTATTTTCTTTAATTAGGAGCTCTGTGTCTTTTCAATCATTATTTCCTGTGTTTCAGGAATTAATGTGTTTTGGAAAGAGCTTTTAGCTTGACCAAAGCTAAAAGAGATGGGAAAGAGTGTATATGGATGAGGCATTAATAAATGGCATTATGTTTTGAACAATGCTTGTCAACACAATATTTTTCCTAGCTGAACATTAGGAGTTATTTTTCCCCACCTTTTGGCCTGTTTTAGAACCTCATACTGAGGTCTCAGAGTCTTTGGCTTCTCTAGGAAAAGGCGATATTAGAAAAGCAACAGTCTTGCAATATACATTTGAACTGTTTTCTATTGGGAGACTTCATGTTAAAATCTTTTCATTTTAACAAATTTAAAGGTATTAGAAATATGTGTATTATCAAACTGGGAGAGTTACTACTAAGAAATTCTCTCTCATGTGTTCCAAATCGGATTGGAAAAATATTTTAGGCATGTTGTCGATTTTTGTGGGCATTAATCTGTTAAAAGTAAAGTTGCTACAGAATATAAAATTGGAAATGCCCTAAAATATATTTGACTTTTAACCTTAAATTATTTTGCTCTTAGGTGGAATATTAGTCATGGTTCTCTAGAGAAACAGAACCAACAGGATGTATGTATGAGAGACCGAGAGATTTATTTTAAGCAATTGGCTTATGTGTTTGTGGAGACTTGCAAAGTTCGAAATCTTCAGGGGAGGACAGCAGGCTGGAGGCTCAGGAAAGGAACCTCCTTAGTTCAAGGTCGTCTACTAGCAGAATATCTTTTTGCTCAGAAGAGCCATTCTTTTTCTATTGAGGCCTTCAACCCTCTGCATGAGGCCCACTCACATTATGAAAGATAATCTGCTTTACTCAAAGCCTACTGATTTAAATGCTAATCTCCTATATAAAAGTGTATTTACAGAAAAATAACGTTTGACCAAATATCTCAGCACTGCGGCCCAGCCAAGTCGACACACAGGTGTCAATAAAGATGGATAAAGTTATCCATCACAGGTGGGGAGGAAGGAAAAAAAAATAGAAATACACCAAAAATGACCGGGAATCACACATAACAGTATCAAGGGATATCTAGATTTTAGGTAAATGTAAAAAAAGAACTGGAATATGCTATAGCCACTTGTACTTGCAACTTGGGTGACATGTTTTTGGTGGAAAGGCGCAGAGTCAATATTGTCACAGTCACAAAGTTTTATTATAAAAACATTCCCAGCCAAAGTCTTCTAATTTTAATATGGGCTGTGTCTCTCTGACAGTGGAATAATAATAATTCCGTTTTCTGATACTTTCAACTTTGAAGGATTTGGCATAGTGAAAGCTTAAGTAATAGTTACTCTGGGGGCGTCTGGGTGGCTCAGTCAGTTAAGTGTCCGACTCTTGGATTCCACTCAGATCATGATCTCGTGGTTTGTGAGCTTTGGCCCCACATCAGGCTGACAGCCTGCTTGGGATTTTCTCTCTCTTCCTCTCTCACTGACTCTTCCCCTCTCGCATTCTCTCTCAAAATAAATGAATACATTTAAAAAAATAGCTACTCTCTATATATCAGGGCCTCTAAGAAATTGAAATTCAACACTAAACAGTCTACAATAATTTTTTTTAAGTTGATAGTGGCTCTAGTTAAAAACAAGACAGGGAAATGGAAGGAAAGAGGGGCCACAGTTACAGAAGTGGCTCCGTTTATTATCAAGCCCAATCAACTGCTCAGTTTCAAAGGACCCCATTTTGGAAGACCATGGATTCCCGTTTCTCACCATGGACCACAAGAGAGGAGAGAAGAACTAATCTTCAGGTTGCCATCTCCTTTTGATCAATGGTTTAACCCATAACCATTAACTCTCCTGCACTCCCAGCTCATGTAAGCGTGGGTGCCGGCTGGGGTCCATTGAGTCTCATGTCTCAAGTGGCGAGACCAGCAGGCAGCGGCCCTCAGTCCTGGCAGGAGAAGATGTGTGGCCTGGTGTGCATGGAGAAAGTTGCTCAGACCCCACAGGGTCGCAGTCATGGGTTGGGTTCCCTGGGAACACACCCGAGACAGAGATTTACATATGGGTGGTTTGTTGGGGGTGCTCTTAGGAACACCACCACGGGGAAGTGAGTGAGGGAAGCAGGAGGACCCGGGCAGCGCACCACAGCCTCCGTTTTCAGTTAAGTACCACCGTGAAGTGCAACGCCCATGCACAAAATCCCGGCGTCTGGTCAGGCTGAGAGACTCTGCTATGACACTTTAAGGGCTGTGTGACAGAAACCAGTCCTTATGCCATTTGGATATGCTCATACCCCACCGTTACATCTGGCCCCTCTGCTACAACACTTAGGGCCTCTATTTTTGCTAGAACATGCTATCTATCACTTCTTGCCTGAGAAAATACAATTCAGCAGCCCTGAGGTTTACGTCAAGGTTGGAGACCACCTCAATGGTGTAAAACAACAGAATTAGTAGGGATAAAGGTTACAGGAGATGCTGCAATAGCATATCCCAAAACTCAAACAGATATTAATCACTGATTTCTTCCCCACCCATACTGAACGTATTTAATCTCACCTCAGCACTTCAGCTGGCCTGAGGTGCTTGCCTGGTGGAATGAACCAGAACTTAATCCTCAAGGGATCTGAGCCTTTCATTGCTTTATTCTTGCCAAGTGGTGGTCATTCAATTTCTTAGTCGCCATTAACTTAAAAGTACAGGAGACACAGCACTGAAGACATAGTCCACCCAGCCCAGCCTCGCCCCTTGTGGAAAATAGGATTGCACGTGCCTCTTTGCAGAAGAAACAGATAAATGAAAACCTCCGGGAGCCTGAGCCAGGTTCTACCAGCAAAGGAAATTCATTCTGGCTCCTAAATAAACTGAACAAACAGAACGGACTCTCACATCTCACGTAAACCTCTCCAGCAATCTTTCAAACAATCTATCAATAGTGACTTACAATAAAGGACTCAGATGTTCTTTAGACCATGTCAAAACAGGTATCAGTGAAAACTAAATTAGCAAAAGGCTGAGGACCTGGCTTCTCTTGATTGCAAACCACTCCTGGCGACTCCTGACTCTGAGGCCCCCACCTCCCAGGAAGAAGAGGAAGACGTAGACCAGGTTTGTTTTGCATAAACACAGTGTACACAAGTAAATGAGGAATCCTAGGACTGTATTGGTCACCAAGAAGCATCCCTCCCAGCCTGGCTGGGTTTCATTCTTTGGCATCAGCTCACAAATCATTGGGTCACCTGAATCAAAAACAAAAAGTTCAAATTACCTGAAGAATGCGGTCTTTTTAAACAAGTAAATTTTTTTCTACAAAAGCAGACACTTGAGACATGTGGCAAGTGTCTTGCCATTCCTTGAGGCAGGAGAACTCACCACAGACATATTACAAGAAAGTAGGATGTGTTCAGAGATAAGTGAGCCCAACTAGAAGAGAGGATTCACTGAAGTCAAATAGTGACCATTTAGTCACAAAAAAAGGAAAAGAATCATTACAGTCAGATGGAATAAATTGAACCAGAAGAAGGAGAGATTCATCCATAATGATATCCAAAAGAGAGAGGAAGCCAGTTCAAAATGAGTTAAACAATGATTGTATCAAGGCACAAATTTTTGATATTTTTCATTAAATATATGATGAACTGGTAAACCTAGTGTTTTACAAAAAATTCTCAAACATACCAAAAACTTGTAAGAATTTTACAGTGAACATCTGTACCCTCACCACCTAGATTCTAATATTTTACTGTACTTACTTTATCATGTATCTGTATTTCAACCTTCAATGCCCATAGCATTACTTTGCTAGGACCACCGGAACAAAGCTCTACAGACTAGGTGGCTTAAACAACAGAAATTTATTTTCTCACAATTCTGGAGTCTAGAAGTCTAAGATCCAGATGTTGGCAGGGTTACTTTTGTCTGAGGGCCTCTCTCCTTGGCTTACAGATGACTTCTCTCTGTCTTTACATGGTCTTCCTTCAGCTCTGCATCCTAATATATTCTTCTAATATTGGATTAGAACCTACCTAATTACCTGCTTAAACTTTAATGACTTCTTCAAAGATCCTATCTCCAAACAGATACATTCTGAGGCACTGGAAGTTAGAACTTCAACATGTGAATTTGGGAGGGACACAATTCAGGCTGTCACAAAATCCATGGATTCTTCGTATGCTTTTCAAAATAAATGGAAAGCATCAATACTCTTTCTCCTGTAATGGGCTGTTGACTCAAAACTAGCTTAACAAACCCAGATGAATTTCATGTGGACCAAACTCTGCTTTCTGTTTTTTATTTTTTCACTTCTCTGACGCTACTGAGCTTCTGCTCACTCTTCCCCCCACCCCATTTCCTCCCTTTTAAATGCCCCATCACTGGGCTGGTGGCTCAGTTGGTTAAGCATCCTACTCTCGACTTTAGCTCAGGTCATGATCTCACACATTCATGAGATCAATCCCCACATGGGGCTCTGCTCAGATAGTATGGAACCTGCTTGGGATTCTCTCTTTCCAGCTCTCTCTGCTCCCCCCTTGCTTGTGCACTCTCCCCCTCTCTCTCTCTCTCTAAAAATAAATAACTAAACATTAATAAAAACTCTTTAAAAATAAAATAAAATGCCCAATCACCTCTGTACAAGTCAAAATTGAGTTCATTCATGCTGTACTCTTTTCACTATTGTAATAGTATATCACTAATTAGTGTCCAACTGTGTTTATCTTGGACAGAGGGTGAGTTAACACTTAACAGGTTCTGTCATAAACATGGAGCATTTTATTACTATATAGGAAAATAATACTGAGGGGTGGTGTTGGGGAACAGTAAGAATAGACAAGAAACAATCATAAATAAACTTCTTTTTGTATAGAGAAATACATTTAGAAAAACATGGAAAAGATAAGTTCTGTTCAAAGGGCTGTGACAATCAAAATGAGGATTTATTTAATTGGAGGAGGCAAAGAGATTAAGATGACTTAGAAAAATTAAGTGCAAGGAAATGGGTTGGCAGGTTCAAAAGAATGTGTACAAGTTCCCCTGGATGTTGTTACAGGCTGCACTGTGCCCCTCTCAAATTCACATGTTGAAGTCCCAACCCCCAGTGCCTCAGGACCGGGGTAAGGGGTAAAATATTTTCATGTTCGTGGCCATAAGAGTTAGATGTGCCAAGAACAGTCTAGATATGACAAAATGAAGCAGAAGGTCCAACTGAGGCAAAATTGAGGATACAGCACTACTGATTCCATGCGGTAAGCCTCTTCACCATGCTAATGACCACATAATCAGTGAGAAAACACTGTGGACTGGATCGTGTGCCCCCAAAGTTCTCACCCTGTGTTCTAGGATTCCCTCAGCGGTGTCTTGTTCTTCTATAGTTATTAGCAGTTCTTCTTGTGAGGGACAGTGAAGTTAGGAACAATCAAACTATGCTGCCATCTTGGTCACATCACTCCCAGGATTCTTGATTGACAGATTTTTTAGCTTTACCACCGATTAGTGATTCCACTGCTTTCTAGCCTCCATTATTTCTGCTGACAAGTCTGATGTTAATCTTATTGGGTTTCCTTGTGAATAATAAGCCCTTTTTCTCCTGCTCCCCTACCAGATTTTCTCCTTCTCCTTGGCATTTAGTGTTTTTGCTGTGATGTGTTTATTTGTGTATCTTTTCCACATTTATTTCTCAATTCATGGAGTGTATTGAGCTTCCTGGAAAGGTAGATTGGTGTCTTTCATTACATTTGGGATGGTTTTATCCATTGGTTTTTTTTCAATATTTTTCCTGCTCTTTTTATTCCTCTATTTTTGGTACTCCCATTATGTAAACATTGGCACACTTAATGCACCAATGTTTCCCTGAGCCTCTGTTCATTTTTCTTCATTATTTTTTGTCTCTCCTTCAGACTGAGTAATCTCCATTGATCTATCTTCGAGTCTAATAATTCTTCCCTTTGCCAGTTCAAATCTAGTGTGGAGCCCTTCGAGTGAATTTTTCATTTCACTTATTGTCCTTTTAACTCAAAAAATCCCATTGGCCTTGAATATGATTTCTAGCTTGGATTGGATGGAATATTCACATCACACTTTCCTTTACTTCTTTAATCATTGTTCTCTTTCATCCTTTGATCCTTTAACATGATGACTTCTTTAAAGTCCTCTTCCATTGTCTCTGACATCTTGTCTCTCAGAGGCAGTTTCTGTTGCCTGCATTTTTTGCCACTGTGCTTTTTCTATGGTTTATGGGTCAGACGTTCCTGTTTCTTTGAATTCCTCATGAATGTTTTTTTTGTTGTTGGATGCTGGATATTTTAGATAATAACAACTATGGACACTAGTACTCACCTTCTGGGACTTGTTATTGTTATTTGCTTTTTTATTTGTTTAGTGAGGGATTTGTGTGTGTGTGTGTGTGTGTGTGTGTGTGAAGTCTATCCTGCCATCCTGCACTGCCGACACTCATGTTGGCCCTTAGTGGGCTGCAGAATTGGCTATGCCCAGTATTGCTTTGGAACAAGCATGGTTTGGGCAGGGCTCTCTTTGACTGTCTCTTTCCCTGACCACATCCAGGAGCCTCATGCATGACAGACACACTCCATCCAGGGCATTTCACCTTTGCTTCTCCCTGTTCCTGGAAGACTCTTCCTCCACATACTATCATTTCTTACTTTCTCATTTCATGCATGTCTTGAGTCAAATGTTATTTCCAAAGAAAAATCTTCTCTGGCTGACTTATTTCACTTAGCATAATACCCTTCAGTTCCATCCACATTGCTGCTAATGTCCAGATTGCATTCTTTCTAATTGCCAAGTAGTATTCCATGAGAAACTTAACAGAAGACCATGGGGGAGGGGAAGGGCAAAAAAAAAAAAAAACGTTATAGAGAGGGAGGGAGGCAAGCCATAAGAGACTCTTAAATACAGAGAACAAACTGAGGGTTGATGAGGGATGGGGGAGAGGGGAAAGTAGATGATGGGCATTGAGGAGGGCACTTGTTGGGATGAGCACTGGGTGTTGTATGGAAACCAATTTGACAATAAATTGTATTTATAATTTTTTAAATTAACGAATACATACTGTCACCCTATACTAGGCATTAACAGTGGGGGGAACTATGCTCTAGAAAGAAGACTAAGAAAGAGAAAATTGTGGATGAGGAGAGACCAAAGTCAACCTTCTCACCTCTGTCTTCTTGGGCTTGCTCTTCTGGGTTGCTGGGGACGTTATTCCTTATTACTTTGTTGTAAACTTCACACATCTGAAGCCGCAAGGCAGGAGAGAGGGACAGCCAGTACCAAAGGAGAAAGTAATTTGTGATTAATTTTCATAGCACATTCGTTCCCAGGGTTAGGGACATATGTATAAGGACAAGTGTCACAAGGGCCACAGCCATGCCAGGGGAAATGTTACATGTACTTTTTAATTTTTTTTTTTTTTGAGAGAGAGAGAGCAGGAGAGGGGCAGAGAGAGGGAGACACAGAATCCAAAACAGGTTCCAGGCTCCGAGCTGTCAGCACAGAGCCCAACGCAGGGCTTGAACCCACAAACCGTGAGATCATGACCTGAGTTGAAGTCGGATGCTTAACCGACGGAGCCACCCAGGCGCCCCTACATGTACTTTTTTCGGAATGCTTACTTACAGCTCTCTGCAATCAGTTCACTTCTCTGGTTCAAATCCTTCAAAGATTCCCATATTTCCCCCAGGAGAAAGACCCCAGATCCTTAATATGATGACAAGACCCTGTAGGAACTGGCCTCAGCCTTCCTCTCTAGTGTCTATCAAGCCACCTGCTTCCCAACCTTGCTGGGCTTCTTTCATGTCCCAGATGGCTTCTCGGCACCTTTATACACATGGCCCTGCACACTGAAAACTATCCCCTTCAGGCATGGCATCGATAACCTTAATTCATGTTTCAGGTCTCAGCTGACACGTCACTTCCACCAGGCCTCTTCTGACCCTAAACTTAAATAGTCTCCTACGGTATTTAGGGTGAATCCACCTGCTGTAAAAAATGGACTTCAACCCCAAAATGGCTCAAACCCATAGAACTATGTGTCTCACTCACGTAGGCAGTCAAGACAGGATAATTCAAGCGCACAGGTTGATGTGGTCTCCAACTTCTTCAGCACATGGTTTCTAAGACCCCCATGATTATTTCCATCCTGGTCAGCTAGACCAGGGTAAGAGCATAGGGAGTATATACGGGAGTTTTATGGGCCAACGCAAAGTTGGCACACATCGCATCTTCTCACATTTTATTGGACAAGATGTCTGTCATGTGACCATGCCTAACCACAAGGGAGCCTGGGAAATGTAGTCCAGCTGCATTCCCAGGCAGAAGAGGAGAAATTAGATTTGGGGGGAAAGGCGGCAGGTTCTACCATAAGGCTCCCTTCTCCCCTTTCATTATGTATTTTTAGAGCACCCGATATTTCCCTATCATAGAGCTGAATGCCCAGGTTACATGGAAGACATGTAAAGTCTATGAAGGCAGGAACTGGGTCTGCCTATTTCCTCACTATATGCCTTGCAAGTCTGGCACATGGCTCTCAGTATAGATTATATTGAACTTTGTGAAACGGCTGTTTTGTTCGTCATAAAATGTCTAATACCCGCAATTTCAAAGAACCACCTTTGAGACAAACGTTTAATGGCCTGTTATTCATAAGAGCCTCTCCCACACATTAGCGGAAACTCAGAACTCAAAGGCCTTTTAGCTTGCTTCTTTTCTCTTGTCTTAAGCCTTGTTAGGTAATTTCACTCCTTGCCAGGGAAACACTTCTCGAACAATGTGTTCTATGGACTACCTTTGAGGCCAGGCAGCCTGTGGCAGTCTGGGGGGGAGGACTGGGAGGGACTCACACGCAGACCTCCACTTAGGTTGAGGAGAAAGCTTTGTCGCGCATGGTTAATGAATGGCAGACCTTCAGTTCTATTCCAGTTAAGCAAACATTTGTTCAGCATCTACTATGTGCCAGGCACTGGGTCCAGAAGCAAGGACACAAGGACGATTACTGCCTTTGAGCAGCTGATAGCTTTGCAAGGGGCTCCCAGTCAGTTGGTTTTGGAAACACCCCTTTGGCAGTTTTCAAAAGAACAGGCCGAAGAGAAAGGAAAAACCATCTGGGAGATGAATTTAATAATCCAGGCGAGAGATGGTGTCGCATATTGTTTTCCTTCAGGGCTCTGTCTTCCGGTTTTTCCTTTCAGGGGGACAGAAGGCGGGAGGGGAGGTGGTGATGGGAAGGGCGAAGGGGACGGAGAACACAGCTATTCAAGGGGAAAGGCGGCCGTCCTTTGCCTGCTGACGAGGGAAGAGGGGAAGCCACAGAGAGGTGGGAGAAACGAGCCCGCCGACCCAATCGAAGGAGGGACGCTCGGGGCACAGTGAGGCGAGACTTTAATCATGGTTCTTGCAAGGGCGGGGGTCTGAGGGGCAGCACACTCCCGGCAGGTCCAGCAGACCATTTATCTCCTAGCTTGAAGTCCCTCCCCTGGTTCCTCATTGGCTGAGCCTACAGCAGTAAGTCCCTCCCCTGGTTCCTCATTGGCTGAGCACTACAGCGGTAAGTCCCTCCCCTGGTTCCTCATTGGCTGAGCCTACAGCAGTAAGTCCCTCCCCTGGTTCCTCATTGGCTGAGCATTACGGACGTTCTAGCCTTACCCGGATGTTGCCATGTAAGGCAAAAAGTAGTCTGGTTGGAACGCAGGTACATTCCCTGAGGTGAGGCAGAGACTTTCCGTCCCTCCGCCCTTTGTTCTTTGGCGCATGCTCATTGCAAAGCCCTTGAAAATAAGCCCCCCCCCAAAAGGGGGGGGGCAGAAGAATCAGGAAGTGACATGTCCACCGGTTTGGGACTCCACTGTGGGGGGTGGGGGCGGTTCTTACCGGTTTACAACAGTAGGTTGTAAACCTACTGTTAACTGGACAGCACAGCTTTCATTTGGTATTTCTGAAAACGAATCCTCGCCCTTCCCACAAAAAGGGGCTGCGTGCGTGCATGTTGGGGTGCCTGTGCCTTGTTAAATGGTGCTTCAACGAAAAAGTTCCGACTCGTTCCCAATCCCTTGCAACAGAGACCTCTGCCTCTGAAATTAGGAAAACCTGGGATCGCAATGACGTCAGCAACTGAGGCCGCCCAGCCTGGCTTCCTTAATCCTTGGACTCGCCCTTAATCCTTGTGAGCGTGGGGCTGGAGACACGGGAAGGAAAACCCACCCCAGGGTGTGTGCGTTCCATCATCTGTCAAGCAGGAGCAGTCCTTTTGCTGGGTTTTTGTTGCTCCCAGGCTCTGACCTAAAAATAGACTTTCCAAAGAAAGCTCCCTTTAGGTGGTCCCTACCAAAGCAATTTACATTATCAGCCCCGAGCTTCGAGACTCATTTGGAACACTCCCGCATTTGATGTGCTCCATTTCTTTCAGGGGTGGCTGCTTTTTCACAACAGACTCTAAGGAGATGCTCGGCCACAGGGAGCTCAAAATCTGGGGTCTGGAAATAGGACAGGAGGTGGGGGGGCGGGGCTAGCACAGTTTAGGGGTCAGGTAGACTCCAGCGGGGTCCTCTGCACAGGGCTATCAAATTCTTCGGCCCATTTTCTCTCCTAGGTTGAGGTTAAAAATATCTGCCCACATAATTACACTCCACCCAGTGACTTTGTGGGGTCACAGTCCCCTTTGAACGTGCGTGGGGTGACAAGTCGGCAGGAGAGTGGTCTGCGGTGGTCACTGTCAAGGCTGAAAGAGCATTCACATCAGAGCACAGAGATCCTCAAGGCAGTCCTCAGATTGAGTGGCATGTCATATCCGGGTCATTCTGCGGAGTGGCAGAGAGCCACACCACTGTGGAGACCAGTCGCAGCAGGGACGTGCCCGAGCCTTGGGGGAATAATAAGCTGTCACTGCTAGCCCTGGGCAAGGGACCCCTTTCAGTGGCCCGACCCTGCCACGTCTGACTTCTGTTTAGCAAAGGACATGTCTATAACCTGTCACATTGTAAAAGGAGCTTTCAGAAACAATTTTATTATTTAGCATTTTTGACAACTTCATGGAATGACTTCAACTCTAAAGAGGAGGACCTGAAACCTTGGGAGGGTTCATTGACTTGCCTGAGTTCAAACGTGGCCAAATTTCAAGTATCGGAGTCCTGGAAATAAAATTGATGATTATTTTAGTGACCCTCAACATCTATTTGGTAATACGTCCTACCATCCAGAGACAAGGTTCCTCTCGCCATTTGTTAAAACCTCAAGCTTTGTCCTCCAGTTATGGATTCAGCTGTGACAGGCTAAGTGCATACATAGTTTGCGTACCGGGCACGTAGCGTCTTTTACTGTTACTGTTTTATTTCATTCATTATATATAAGTCCTGCACAATATTCTAAAATATATTCCTTAATATTCCTTTAAAGTATTCTTGCTGTTTGAATGTTTCTCACTTATTACAGGGAGAGAGGAAAGCTATTGCAATTTCTGTTTTAAGCGTCCAACCAACCATCCACCTGAACCCTCCAATGATTTTCATGGTCTCCAAGTGAGTCCTCTTCTGATTGTCAAGTAGACAGCCATGGTAGCTGAAAGTAACGATACTATTAATTTAAGATTTTCCCAGATCACTGCCTCGTACTTCCTTCTCTTTCTCGCTCCCCTAACTACCTTCCTTAATTGGACTGTCTTGAACTGGTAGAAAGGAAAATGCTCTCTCTAGGGTGGCCTGAGGGTAGATGAGATTCAGAGAAAAATGTCAAGTTTCAGTATCTCAGTGGCTTTCAGGAGGTGAGGAGAGGCCTAAAAATGGCTGTAGCCAGGTTTTGAGAAATATGCTAAGAGGGGAAGGTCTTTCTGGAAGAGCTGATGGACTAGTGGACAGTAAGGGCCTCAGCGACTGGTACTCCCTTCAGAACCAGAGAACATCTATCCCCTCTTCAGATAAACTCGGGCAACAACCATATGAAGAATTGCCCGGCAGAGAAGCAGACCCCCTGCCCAGCACTACACAGGCCCCTGGTCCAGATGTTCACGTGAGTTGGCTCATCTCGTGTCTCTTGGGGTTGGTCCCCAAGATTAAGAACCACCCTCCACTGAGGCAAAATGTGACACTGTGGCATGATGGATGTGGGTTCAAACCATGGCCCCATCACTCCCTGCCCGTGAGACGACTTGAGAAAATTACCCTTCCGTGCCCCATTTCCTTAGCTCTGAAATGCTGTTAATATTTGTACCTACCTCTCAGGGATTTAAGGAGGACTAAGTGAGTAAATACATATAAAGTGCTGAAAACAAAATCTGGCGTATAGAAGGTGCCCAACAAATCTTAGCTAGAGCTGTGCCCGGCGAGTGAGCCTCATTCGAACTAAAGTTCTGGTGTGCTCTGATGGGAAGACTTCAGGAAGGATGCTTAAAATTTCCCGTTAATCACTCTGAGCCTCATTGCCCTCATCTGTGGAGTTAAGAACTTTGTTTAACTTTTAGGAGAATTACTTGCAAGAAAGTATATAAAACAGCCGAAATGGTGACGAACTCAAGTTGGTTTCCTTCCCATTCAATATCTTTATTAGATCATAAGTTTCATGAGGAGGGAGACTCACCTTTATGCCTAAATACATCAGGGACTCAACTGGATCCAAAGAGTAAAGCAAACATTTGCACTAAAGAAGAAGTTGTAGGATTAAATCCCATTCATCCTTCACTCTGCAACAGAATCATTCTTTTTAGAAATACCTTGACCTTGGTCTTGTCAGTGCTCCTTCAGTAGGATAATTTAAGGAGGGTCAATTTACAAAGAAGCTATTTACAAAGCTAAATTGTGATTTGAGGGCTTCCCGGGGGATAGTAAGTAAAATCAGCACAGGTGTTTCTATCCCTCCGCCTACAGATCAAAAGAAAGCACTGGTACCAGGAACCTGGAAGCAGAGAGTCTTATAGAAAAAGTCTCTGTGAGGAGCGCTGAGCTCCAGTCAAGGAACAAAGCCAGCCCAAGTTCACCTTGCAAAAAGGGAGGCAGAAAAATAAATATTTTGAACTCTCTCGTCTACCTCTTCTCAGTCTCCTGCCGGGCTCGCCCATGGTGGAATGCAACCAGGAAGCAGGTGGGATGAAACTAGGCTTCCCAGATTTAGCAGATTTTTAACATGCAGGACACACAGGTAAATTCCAATTTCAGAGAAACCACAAATGAGTTTTAGCATAAGTATATCCCAAATATTTCAGAGGACATACCTACGCTAAATCCTTATTTGTTATTTACCTGAAATTCAAATTTTAACTCTCCCCCACCTCCCAGTATTTTATCAGGCAATCCTAGATGAGAGGTCATTGATGGTTTCCATACAGGTCAGCCTCCCAGAGCAGAGAGCAGGATGGAAAGTACAGGAGAGGGAGGGAAGGTGGATTTTGAGAGCCAAATGCAAATAGTCATTTCTTTTGCCCCAACACATCCAGTATTTTTTTTTTTATCTAGAAAAGTTTGAAACTCGTAACACAGAAAACACATGCGATCGCAAACACTGCCATGTCATCACTGGGTCAGTTAGGTCACAGCCCTCTCTAAAAGCAGCCTCCAGAACTGTGAGAAGTATATTTCTGTTGTTCAAAAGCTACCCCGTCTCTGTCTCTGATATTTTGTTACAGCAGCCCAAATGGACTGAGACACCACCATTTTCCTTCTCCACTGACCAGTCCTAGGAAATTCCCCCTTGAAGCCATAGGTTGAGGGGAAGACAGTGAAGGTGTTGATAGCATTCTCTTTTTAAGCTGGATCATGTATTTGTACATGAGTGTTTATAATTAATATTTATAATGTCCATTCAGATTATATATCTCGGTTGTATGTGTGCAAAAAAGAAAGAAAGAGCGAGAGGGGGTTAGGGAGAGGGAAGGAGGGAGGACAGAAGGGAAAGAAGACGGAAGATTTAAAAAATATACCCAAGTAAGTAAAACACGTCTAGTTAATTAAGCAAGTGGTAGTTTTCCATATACTAGTTACGAAAGAAAACTCGACTTACTCTTTGATATCAGTCTAAGAAGTGTTTTAGTCACTTACTAAATTTCAATATCGTGAATTTAGAATGGAATTCATAGGACCTGGATTGCAGGATTGGGAGTGAGTTTAGAAACAAAGAACACACAGAAACTAACACGTTCGAAGCATAGAACAATTACTTATGAGCAACATTAAGAGTTCTTACATAACAATGTGTCATTTTAATATATTATATTCTATTGCTATAACACAATTATACCACATGTATTTTTTTCAAATTAATAAGCTTCAATTGTGTGATGAATTGAATATTATAGTCTCACTTGATCTTATGGCTCTTGCAAACAAAAGATGAATTCGAAAATTGCAAATCTCTAAGGATCATAAAGTAGGAATTATAAGGCCAAATACTTATCAGCATTTCAGTTTTAGTTTTAGAGGTTATGTCTACTTTGGGGTTTTTGTTTTGTTTTTGTTTTAGAGAGAGAGAGAGAGAGAGAGAGAGAGGCAGAGGGAGAGAGAAAGAGAATCTCAACCAACTGAGCCACCCAGGCTCCCCAATGTCTACTTTTTGAACTTATTCTACTTTACAGATCTTCCTCTGGGAATTAGTCATTGTGTCTATAATTTTGACAATGCTAATATTTCATATATATGTTCAGTGAATAAATGCCATATTGGGCACCCACACAGGAAACGTCTAAAGAATTTCAATAGCATTTTAATGCAATTATTCTACTGAGAAGATGGGCACATGGGATACTCACATGGGGATTCTTTGTGATAGCGCTTAAGGAATTTGTTTTTAAATTTCAACTAGAAAATTAACCAAGTAGATAGTTGTGGGTGGCGAATGCATCAGGAAACGGGGATAGAATCATAGTGCCAGGATAACGTAAGTAGAATAGCAGAGAATATCTCTCCAAAGGACCTGATTTGACCGGAAAGGAAACGGGTACCAGAGACAATGAGTAGAGTTGCCATACCACGGCAATTATTTTTGGCTTTCTGTTAGCAGCTATTGCAGATGGAAGTCCCTAGAACTTTTTAAACAAGAGTGAGAAGGGGCACCTGGGTGGCTCAGTCAGTTGAGCGTCCAACTCTTGATTTCAGCTCAGATCATGGTTGTCAGATCAAGCCCCACTTGGGACTTCACGCTGAGCGTGGAGCCTGCTTGGGATGGTCTCTCTCTCTCTCTCTCTCTCTCTCCCTCTGCCCCTCTCCCCTGCTTGCGCTGTCTCTTTCTCTCTCTCTCAAAACATAAAAATAAACAAAAATTTAAAAAGAAAAGAAAACTTTTTTAAGGGACAAATACTCTGATTGGTGCAATTTTAATAACATCTGAGGAAAAGACTGCATGTAAAATAAGAATGTTTGACCTGGTGGTACTTGCACGGGTGTGCTCCCAGAAAAAGAAAGGTGTACTTCTAGAAGTGACACCAATAGAAAGAGCATTCATCTCTAAAGTGACAGGGAGTAGACCCTCCTTGATGGTCTGCTGACATGCTTCTTTTTCCTGCTCTTGGTTTCATCACTGGGGTCAGGCGTGTCTGGAAGATTTAGGACAATAAATGGCCGCTGTAAGTTCCTACAAGTTTACACCGGCTGATCCCCCCAAGATAAGAGGCCAAGACACACGGCCAAAGCCAGCTTTAAAAGCATCCAAGTGAGAAAATGAAACAAAATTACATGGCAGCACCAATGGCAAGGTATGCTTGGAAGGAACCGGAACTCAACAATCGTGGCTTTCTGGAAAGGGGTGCTAGTTTAGAAAAAGGACTGGAGTCAGAGCTAGAAGGTCTGGATTTTTAGGCTCATTTCAATGGTTTCATGGGATTTGTAGGATTGAGTAAGGCACTTGGCTTCCCTGAGAGTTAAGTTGGGTTAAGAATGGTGAGATTGGGCTTGGCACACAGTACGCACTCAAAAGTGTTACTGATAGGGCACCTGGGTGGCTCAGTTGGCTAAGTCTCTGACTTCAGCTCCGGTCATGATCTCACAGTTTGTGAGTTCTAGCCCTGCGTCGGGCTCTGTGCTGACAGCTCAGAGCCTGGAACCTGATTCGGATTCTGTGTCTCCGTCTCTCTCTCTGCCCCTTCCCTGCCTGCGCTCTGCCTCTTGCTGTCTCTTGCTCTCTCTCTAAAATAATAAACATTAAAAAAATTAAAATTCAGATGATTAAAATATTTTTAAGGTGTAACACTAGTGAAAAGTTTAAAAACCTCCACCAAACTCATTTCCTGCACAATGACGGCAGCTAGGGAAGAAAACTCTTATGTGTGTAGTTAAGGGCTGAACAGGACACGGAAAAATGAAAATAATGGGATTTGCTAATGGTGGTAGAAATGTGCATCATTCTTTTTTTATTTCTATCTACTTGAATCTGTTCTTTCGATTAAAATAGCTTCAATTCAAAAATAATAAAATCCAGAAAGTTAAGCTCAACGTTGAGATTTACATTAGGGGACACTGCTGTCCTAAATAACACAAATATAACAGTTGCCCACGTTGGGCACCTCCCATGGGTTAGGCGTGGTGCTGAGTGCTTTCCGTGCACAGATCTGATTTTCCCAACAACACTGTGAACAGTAGCATACACATAAGGAAACTGACGCTCACAGATCACTGGCTTGCCAAGGTCTCCCAGCTGGCAAATGTAGAGCACAGAAGTGCCTTGTGTGTAACAGTTCCGAATAAATATTGGTCTCTTTACTCTGGGGAACACAGATGGGTTAGCGTTCTCTCGGCTTTTTGGTGGCATTGGGAAGGATCACGAGTCTCATTCACCCCTGCCCTAGTGTGAATGCGCCCACGTGTCGCCTGGACACACCTACAGAGCGTGCAAGGGCAATTCAAACAGCAGATGAGATAGACAGACGAGGAGCCAGGCCCGGAGAGATAGGGAGGAGTCCGGGTTCGGGGAGGGCGGGGTGGGGGGGGAGAAAAGAACTGGATGGCCCTGGAGGCTCCCACATTAGCTACTAAAAAGAAGGAAAACACAAGCAAAGCCATGGTTCTAAATTTAGCCCTGGGGCGCTCCAGGCAGTATTTCACAATGGCATTGCTATTTCCAGGAACGAAGGAGGGGGTTTCTGAGGACCTGTTTGTTTTAAGGTGCTTTGAGCATCCTTCTTAAGAAGGACAGACAGGGGCACCTGGGTGGCTTAGTCGGTTGAGCGTCCGGCTTCAGCTCAGAGCATAATCTCCCGGTTCCTGGGTTCGGGCCCCGAGTCGGGCTCTGTGCTGACAGCTAGCTTGGAACCTGGAGCCTGTCTTCGGATTCTGTGTCTCCCCCTCTGACCCTCCCCTGCTCATGCTGTCTCTCTCTCTCTCTCAAAGATAAAGAAAACATTTTAAAAAAAATTTTTAAAAAGAAAAAAAAGTTTAAAAAAAAAGAAGCACAGATAAACCGGGGAATCTCAGCTGCACCCCCTCCTTGATGTTACCGACCTGGGTGTGAAGTTGGTTCTTAAAGCCTTTCTCGTTCTGTGCATCTAGTTTTGATTTTTCTAAAAAATTAATGTTGCTGTTATGATAGGAGCTATCTAAACTAAAGAAGAAACAGAGTACTTTTCTAAAATTGGGGGCTCAAAAATTAAATATTCATTACTGCATTTTTCAAAGGACTTGAGGATGTTTAACTGAGGGCGGTAAAGGTAAACATTGCTAATTGTTCTTATCATGACTTTCTTCGGCAAGTTGTTTTCGAGGGCAAAACCTGTACCAGAAACTGGGCCAAGCATCAGGGCTACAGATAACAATTAGACATAATCCTTGCCTCGTCCGGCGAGCGAACACTGTATTATGATAAACGATTCATTACAACGTGATAAATGCTCTCGTGGGTGAATGCACAGAGCGGGGCGGGAGGGAGGTGCCCAGAGACAAGCCAAGGGAGTTGGAGCACAGCAAGGGCTTATCAAACAAAGAGAAGGCAAGGTCCCTCCAAGGTGGGACGGTGTTCTTGGAAACTATGAAGGGATCCGTTGTTGACGGGCACCGCAGGATCAGTGTTAGGGACGGGGCTTTGGAAGCAGTGTTCAGAGCCTGGCTCTGTCACTGACTAACTGATGTCATGCATTTCCAAAAGCAGCCCAAAGCTGGCCTCACAATGTGAAGCTCCCCCAGTCAGAGGTAGAGTCGTGGTTGCCCCTTGCGTCTGGCTTCACCATGTCACTCGCCTTGGGATACGAGCAGACGTTTGACCATCCCTGCGCACTGCAGCCAGTGCTCTGGGTTTCTGGAACATGGAGTCCACCAGCGAGCAGCACAGCCAGATCACCCACTGTTGGCGAAGAGACGGTGAGACCTGGCTAGTAGGTGACCTCAGATGTGCGAGTGACCCCAAGGAGGCTAGCAGTAGAAGTGCCCAGCTAAGCCCACCGCCATCGCTTACCCACACACTTCCGAGCTGAAGAATGATTGCGATCTAAGTGCTACGTTTGGACACGGTTTGTTACAAAGAAAAGCTAACTCATACGCTCAGTGGCTCTGGATAATTTGCTTCACCTTTTGTTTTGTTTTGTTTTGTTTTTTAGTTTATTTATTTATTTTGAGAGAGACCGAGACAGTGTGAATGGGGGTGGGGCAACGAGAGAGGGAGAGAGAGAATCCCAAGCAGGCTCTGCATTGGCAGCGGGACTTGAACCCACGAACTGTAAGATCATGACCTGAGCCCAAATCAAGAGTCAGCCGATTAACCCCCTGAGCTTCCCAAGCACCCCATTCACCTCTTTTAACCTTGGTTCCCTCATGGATAACATGGAAATAATCAGAGTAATCGTCTCCTAGGTTGCTGAGAGTAGTAAATAAGATATTGCATACAAAGCACTCTAGTGCCTGGCACCATAGAAATTGTGACTATACAAGTAATGACTAATAGTGTGATAATATGTTTTTATTATAACCAGATTATAACCAGAATTGGATTTTTCCAGAAGTCACGAGTAGCCCTATGGGATTCTATATGCCCTGTAACTTCTAGAGCCATAAAATCTCCCGTGACATGTTTTAAAAGTAAACAATGGGGATTTTTATTTGTTTGTTTGATTTTGCAGTTTATGTGGGTGTTTCATATGTCAGTTAATAGGTTTTAAAATGCTATTTGGTGAAGTGCTCTGTTTTTATGGGGTTTTTCCCTTAAATTCAACTTTTTCTTCTCTTTTTACCCATTGCCTCTGCACCACAAAGTTGAGCAGCTGAATTTTCTGTTTTCTCTGACTTCATTGGCACATAATGTCTTCCTGATTCATCTCTCATGGGAGAAGCGGGGGGAATATAATATTAACTGTATCACCGGACGGCCATGTGGATTTGCTAATGGCCTCCTGAAAAAATGAAGTGTTAAGTGGTTCGATTCTTTCTCCTGCTCTATTTTAAACATTCAGTCTAACCGAGTTAATTTCCTAAAAATTAAAATTCTGCCCTAATGGAACACAGTGAAAAAAATACATGAATGTTCCCTTTTCAGTAATGTAGATTTAATTTCTTTCAAGTAACTTCAAGTAGCATCTAATAGCCATAAGTGTTTATATTCTAACTGAAGTCAGAAATTGACATGTTTAAGCTAGCTGCAATTACTGTATAATATTTACATTTTGAAAATGTTCCTGTTTGCAATTCCTGGGCCCCACCTGACCCTCAGTTCTCCCCTCAATGGTAGTAATCCTGAAATATGAAACCTTGCTCAGGGTGACATGATTATCCGTCCTGATAGAACCATGAAAAGAATCTTGAGTGATGCCTTTATGAATGGCTGTTTCCTGGTAGGCGGCAGGATCATTCTGAGTTCTGTCGGAACCTAAAACATGAATGTTTGTAAGAACATGCATAAAAGGGCTACAAAAATCAGATTTCCAGCCACAAAGACAACCCTGCGGTAAGAGCCATGTTTATGTGGGTGCATCAGCTCCTCCGATTTGTTTGAACTAACTTATACCATAGGCTCTAATTATCTATGCCTGTAAATGAGAGATAAGGTGTTTAAATCACGAGGATATATCTGATTTTCCCCACTTGTATTTTCAATCCTGGCAGGGGCTCGATTTGGGGCTAATGTAACATACAACAGCTTGACTCTGCAGTTAGAATGCCTCTACGTAATTGCTCTGTGCCCTTGGGCAAGTTGTGTTACCTCTCTGGTCTACAGGGTCCTCGTCTGCAAAGTGGAGATGATAATATTTCCTCCTAGACTTCTTGTCGCTGTTGTGTGGCACATTTGGGCCTTGCTCAGTGTTTCCGGTGATGGAAATGGCATGGCTTAGATCACCGTGTAATGGGTAGGACACAGCGGTCAATGTTAGTGGTATATACATGGCTCCTGTTTAATGAAAATGGTCTTGGAAACCAAGATCTGGGCACGTGGTGTGTTTGTTGCTACTGGGTGTGCTTTCTTGTAGGCCTTCTACAATAGCAAAAGACAAATATGTGTATATATATGTATATTAATAAGGTATATGTTAATGTAAGTTATAAGATATATGAGGTGTGTATACATAAGGTATGTATGTAATATATGAGATATATAACTATATTTGTACATTACTAATTTCCATATGGAACCATCCGTGTCTATATTAAGTTACATATGAGTTCAGATGTCTCCAGCTTTAATCCATTACCATGTGGATCATTCTGGTCGCTTCCTTTATACATCGGTACGCCTGATACCAACAGTGGGAACTCTGGCTCCCACCATCCGCTACCACCTCCTCTCCATTAATGCAATGGTTCAATTTCAGTACACATGTGTAACACTATCAGAATTGTCAACTTCTCTTCCCGTGGGAACAACCTCATCAACCAGAGTACAACACTTCTGTCCTCCCCTTCAGGTCAGCCGAGGGCTCTGGAAAAGTGGTTTTTCTGGAGTTTCTCTGGAGTGTTTGACTTTGTTTTGGAGATTGCCCTGGGCCTACGGCAAAATGGTTATTTTTCCCCTCTCCGTGTCCAGAACACGAGGGGGTTTTCCTGTGATCCTGTGATTGTCACTGAGAATCTGGTGTAGTTCATAAAAGTAAAGGCCATGAAAGCAAGGGTGCCCCCAAGACTGGGCCCCCAGAGTTTCTCACTCTCAAGGTTTTTCTACCCTCGGCTTCCAGAAGTTCATAAAAATTTGTATTCGGTCTTTATTTCTGCAAGGGTACGACTCCGGTGGCTTTGGTTCCAAAGAAGCAGGTCTTAGCTACGCAACATTTGTCATACTTGCTCTAGGCATTACGTTATATATACATGACTTAGCATAGCCCTACTGGTGTTGTCATTTTACCAGCTTGAGTGAAATATTAAAACCTTACCTTCTTTATATTCCTTTCACCCTCCCCCATTCATAATATGTATTAAACATCCTCTCTACATACCTTTCGAACCTTAGACCTGTCACTGCTTTTCCTTTAGCAGTCAAACATAACTTAAACAACTCAAGAAGAAGAGATTGAAAGCGTGCTCTATTCACTGATAAGTTTTGCTTGTTGTGTTTCTCTTCCTTTCTCGTGCATCAAGTTTGCTTCGCTTATCATTGCCTTTCCATTGGGAACGCTTCCTTCAGCCATTATTTATGGTGACCTAGTAACATGGCCTCTTAGTGCTTTCTCATCTCAGAATGTCTTGATGTCCCCTTCTTTTCTGAAGGGTATTTTCACTGATCATAGAGTTCGGGGTTGATGGTTCTTTTCTTTCAGTACTTGAAAAAGGTGCTACTTCTTTCTGGCCTCCATGATTCCTGATGAGAAATCCTTGGTCATTTGAACTGTGTGTGTGTGTGTGTGTGTGTGTGTGTTTTGTTTTGTTTTGTTTTGTTTTCTACTATGGATAAACAAGTATGACAAGGGGCTCAACTTTGTTACCCATCAGGGAAATGCAACTAAAGCCAGAGTGATAAAATAAAAAGTAATGCAGCATCCATTTGAGAAGACAACTGGAACCCATAACCAATGCTCATGCACTCCCACCAAAAGTATATACAGGAATGTTCAAAGCAGCCCTAGTTGTGGTTGGGAAGAAATGAAAGCAACGTAACAGTCCATCCACACACGATGGATTAAATAAATTAGGAGAGAGTCATACATTCAAAGTCTAGGCAGCAAGGAACGAGAATACAGTCAACAACACAGGTCTTCATCCATTTTAGATGATCTTTGCATATCTCACTTTTAAGTTACTTTTCGAAATGAAACTGTTTTTCCTGCAATAAGTTAGAAAGACGAAATATGCTGTAGTGCAGTATGTTTTATGTGATTTAAAACACTTACACACAGAAATTAACTCCACAAATTTCTCAAAGAGGCATATATGTCTAAGGTGTATATTTGCAAAACACGATCATGGGTGTCATTGAAGGAAGGGAATTTTGAGCAAGAAGTGGGCTCTACTTGGGACAATTAATAGGACAAATTAAAATGAGAAAGGGGAATTGTAAGGATTGATGACGACAATTCTAGGTCCCTCCACTTCCCCCAGAGTGACAATGATATAATAAATAGCCACAGAAAACATAAGCAGAGAAGTAGGCTCATATTAAGATGCTAAGAATGGCCTTCCTCTTCTTCTGGAAAACTGCTCCTTACCTTTCAATGATGGTTTCCCCTTTGGTGAACCTTCCCCTAGCTCCTCCATAGAACTACCTCTTTCCTGCCTGAGTTCCTCTCTCTTCCTACTCATGGTTATCAGCTCTGCCTTCCTCAATAAGCAGAATTTCCCTTTGGGTCAGAGAAGAGGCATATACCTCTCTATATCCCTGGAGCTAATAAAGTGCCTCGTACACAGCATGTCCCAGCAACTGTCAATAAATAAATCAGCAAATCAAATAAGGAGTTCATTTATTTAGACATCTCTACCTTGTTTTGTGATCATCTCAAATATCTTTTTTTTTTGTTTGTTTTGGGGGGAAGGGCAGAGGGGTGTGTGTGGGGGGGCAAACCCAAGGAGGCTTAAGGGACGAGATGCAGTCAACAACCACCTCCAAAGGTTTGTCCGAGTACCACCACCGTCAATACTGACTCCTGCACCACCATCACCTGCATCAGGTTATCTGTATTAACTGAGAAGACAAAATCCCCATTTTTCTGGCCAACTCCGCAAGAATAAAGACAGCTGAAACACAGGCATGTGTCCCAAGGGCAGGCTTTCTGGGTAAGTTGCCCTCAGCTAGGGAGGGAAGAGAGTGGCGTTTAAGGCTTAAGGCCTGAGTCATCTTTTCCAAGCCAATTGTCAAGTGCCTGATGGATGGCTCCTGGCTGCCAAGGGTGTTACAGGAGGAACCCAGAAGGTTATAGGAGGCAGAAGGACCAGGCGGTACTATAAACCCTCCCTGGAAAACGGCAAGGAAACTGTGGGACTCATTTACCCCAGTGTGAGATTACAAGGTTTTAGAACATATTTCAAAATAAGTGCCAAGCTTTGCGGATAAATAGGAGGAACTATTATCCATTTTTGGTGGAGTTCTTGTTTTTTTTTTTTTCAATCCTACCACTCACTTCTAGGGATGTCATTTAGGGTACACTGATTAACAGAGCACACATTGGATATTCCTAATCCTCTAAAGGTTGTAAGTGTGCGAGTTACACGTGTGTTTGAATTTTAGGGCCCCACAAACGGAATGCGTAGAAGCCTCCCTCAGCGGGAGTCAGAGCTCTCTGTGTCTGGCTGCCAAGCATGAAGATCCCATGTGTGTCTCTCCGAACGCCGGATGCTGGCTCTTTCTTACTCTGTGACCCATCAAACCCTCCAGAAATCCCTACGATGCTTTTGTCCTCTCTTTGTTACTAACCAGTGCTAGTCCTCCCAAGACTACCTGGGATCCAGTTTTCCCCAGGGGCCATTTGTAAAAGGATTCAAAGTGATTCTTCAAGGGATTTCTCAGACATTTCCCCTTTTTGGAGCATTGTGTGTGAGATCGGTAAATTTTACCCACAAAGAAAAGAAACCGTAGTTTTCTAAGAACGGAACCTGAACGTCCGCGCGCGCGCGCACACTCCCATCTCTGTGTTGATACTGCACATTCTGCGTAAGAGTCCTTCCAGCAAAACCATAGTCAGCTTTCCAATTCCACTGGAACCTTCCTAAACATCCTTCCCACTGGTGGACTTCATCCTCTCCTGCCTGTGCTCTCAGATCATGTTGCTCAAGCCCCTGATACAGCAGCGATCGCACTGAGTATCACAGTTTGCTTATGTGCCTGAAGTTTAGAGTCTGAAGATGCGGGCTGGAATCCCTACTCTGCACTTACCATATCCCGTTAGGGAAGTCATAAAAGGCTCTCAGGCTTCTGATGACCTCATCTGCAAGATGGGTCCAATAATAGTACTTACCTTGGCAGGTTGGTGTTTGGGAACACAAGAGATAATGAGTTTTTAATTGCCCTCTAACAGTTCCTAGCAGAAATCATACACATTCCTTCAAAAATAAATAATGGCACATTTATACAAATGGGATGCATACTCATTAAAAAAAACATAATGTATACTTATATTTATTGAAACAGAACTATCTCTATGGCATACTATTGAAGGGAAAGGAAGTTATAAAACCACTTAGTGTCCTGAGATCATTTTTATGTAAATAGACATAAATTTAAAATATACCTGTATATACATGTGCTTTGAGAAGGAGGCTTACCAAAGGTTACTAGCATTAGGTGGTAGAATTTTGGAAGATTTTTAATTTCCTCGGGATTCTTTTTGATACTGGTTGAATAATGATTTGTCATTATTGACTTGGAAAAGAGTATTTAGAAATTCTTTGCATAATATCATAAAAAAATGAAAACTCAGGAAAGAAGCATGTGTCATTGGTAGTTTGGTCATATATTCCAAATCTGAATAAAGCAATGAGCATTGAGAGTGGAAAGCAAGTAAACAGACACTGGTTTATTGTGCCACATAATAATTGACTTTGCAGAAGTATTCAACCTATGTGAGTTTCAATTTTCCCCTCTACCAACGAGTTTTTCAACAGACCTGTAAGCTTCTCTCCAGAGTGACGTTTTATCTTTCATTCATTTAACAAATATTAACTGAGCACTATTATATGGCCACCTAAGCATCAAAAATAGATGAAGAAGAGGAAACATGAAGTCCTCAACCTCACAGAGCTTAGCTTTCAAAGGGCACTAAATAAGAAAAGAAAGAAACAGGATTCTTTAAATGGTAGGCTCTAAGGTCCAAAACTAGCAGAGAGCTGTCTGGGGAACAGTGGTAAGGGATTCTCAGATGGAGAAAATGGCAAGAAACACCAAAACTGGGAGAAAGAATAAACCAGGCATTTTGAGGAACTAAAAGGCCAGGGTGAAGGGGCTCTCATGTCTCTTAAACTATTACCCTGAACTCACAGAAGAGGGTATATAAAGCTAAATGCTAATAAGTAATCAAAGGACTAAAATCTTTAAGAAATTGTAGCTATCTATTGCATCCGAAGTTTCCAGGGAGGAGCTAGTAGCAATTTTAGAAATGTGATGCCTCCAGCTTGCTGTTACTTCTCAAGGTTGAGTCTTTTGTTTTGCCATACACATTTTTAGAATTGCTTTTTCTAGCTCTGTTAGAAATGCTGCAGGTATTTTGATGGAGATTGTGTTAAATCTGTAGGTTGTTTTCAGTAGTATGGTCATTTTAACAACATTGGTCATTCCAATCCATGAGCATGGGATATCTTTTCATTTGTTTGTGTCATCTTCAATTTCTTTCACCAGCGTTTTACAGTTTTCTGAGTGCAAGTCTTTTTACCTTCTTGGTTAAGTTTATTCTTGGGCATTTTATTATTTTTGGTGCAAATGTAAATGGGATTGTTTTCTTGATTTCTTTTCCTGCTATTCATTAATAGAGTATAGAAATGCAACTGTTTTTGCATTGTACATGCATTGGGCTGTAATGAACATAAAACCCAACTCAAAGTGAATAAATATATTTGACCAAAAGCATATGACTGATGATGATGATGATAAATAATACGAGGTTAATTTTGATTTGATTTCATCCTCAAATCTTTACATAAACTCTATGGAGTAGGGATCATTATCTCATTTTAGACTTGAGGCAACCAAGGCTCAGTCAATTGCCTAGATCTTGTTGCTTTTCAGTGGAAGAGCTAGGATGTTTGAACATTAGGCTCACGGCCCTTCCACTCAATTTAAAGGTTCAGGTCTGCCTCTAATCTCCCAGAGGTTATAGCCAGCTAGAAGCAGCCCACAAATTTGCTTTTTAGAGAACAGATCTCTAAACCAGCTCTATGAGGCCTCCTCTTGTAGGTCCCTCCACTGGGAGATCATTTCTACGCAGTCAAGCAGTGCTATTCAAATATAACCCACTATTATGATTGCTGTCATTGTTATTAATTGGCACTTCAAAAACAGGTTAAGGATCAGTACACCGAATCTCATTCGCCCTGACAGTATGAGTCTCCAAATTAAGTGATTCGCTTCAATGCCGAGGAGAGACTGATCAGGAGTTGTTGTGAGGACTGGAGTCTGGCGTGAACAGTTGCTCAAAGTAGGGGCTGGTGTTGTTAGTGGTAGGACTTTGGGCAAAGCTTTGGGTTTCTCTGGAATGCAGGCAGCTCCCTCAGCCAAGGTGGCCAGACGTGATGACTAATGCTGGCATCCCTGGCGCACTTTACAGGTTGAGTGGCAGCGGTTGGTGCCTCCTGACACATTTGTCTTGACTTCTTGGCTATCACCCCCAAAGCGTAGATGTGGCTATTACTAACTGTTAAGATAAAAGAATGGAGTGGGCAACTCTTCATTCTTTGAGGAATCTCCCTATGCTTCCATTATGCTTCTGGCTCTCAACCTGCATGACTCTTTCATTAAAGGCCTGCAGCCTCCTCACCAGATCCGGGTTCCACATTTGTCTAAGGGGCAGCAGAACAGGGCAGCCAAAACTTGGCCCAGGAGCAGGGTATATCTGAGCCCAAGTCCTTGTTCTCGCACTCACTGTGGAACCTAGCATCATCACCTTATTAAATGAAAGATTAAATGAAATAATACATAGAAAATATCTACACCATAGAAGAAGCCCAGTACAGGTTAGCCATTATTATTATCATCAGTTTAATTGTCAAACCCATGCCCTTCATATATCTCAAGATATTCACAATGACTATGATGCATGAGACAAGGAGAACTGACTTATTGAGACCCTCTCTCCTTTATTCTTGTCAGCTCCCCATCCCCTGATTATGCCGATGACCCTCTGTCTTCCCTGCCTTGCTATTCTTTTTTGTACCCTTCATACGCATGGCATTTAAAAATTATAAATAGTCTAGATAGTATCCTTTTACCAAATGGCTCTAGAAGAAGTCAAAGTGCACAGATTGAAAGCCCCGTCCATTGATCCAGACTTGGATCCGAGCAATGGGAGAAAGTCGAAAGCATTAGACCCTTTTCCGCTCAGCAGCATTACTGCAGGAAGAGGTGGCACGCCACCAGGAGGAGGGCTTTGCCCTCTTTACAAATGAATGAAATGAGTAAGTGAACCAGGAGCGGTAGCTCGCAGGTCAAGTTTGGAGATGGATTCTTGCACCCCTCACACTTCTGCTGGCTTGATACTTAACTAGCAACCAGAGAGAAATGGACCATGAAGGGAATGTACAAAAATCGCAGGGTCCTGCTACAGACTCGAGACTTTGGATAATTATTTGCAACCTGAATTTCCCCAGGCTCCACCCGCCTACAGTAGACCTGAAGAGCCATGGCTAAAATGTCACTGCAGCTTCTGATCCAGGGTCTGTCTTTCTCCGTCCAGTGTGTGGAGGGCTCTCGGAGGAACCGATGCCTGGGCTATCCTGGACCTCCTGGAGTAACAAGGGCAGATGGCTTTCCTTCTCTCACTCTCTTGTTTGCAAACATTGTGCCAAGAGCTGAGGAAACAAGATAACAGGACAGGATCCCTGCCCTAGTGGAGCTCACGGCCCAGAGGGAGGACAGGTCGCTTCGTCATTGGGACAGGATGCCATGAGAGTATGGCATTGCTTTGGGAATCTAAATCAGACTAAAGGGGTCAAGGGAGGAGATTTCAAGAATAGTAAATGTTTGGAGATGTGTTTTGAAGAATAAGAGAAGTTAGCTAGGTACCCAGAAAAATGAGATGGAGAAGGATTTATGGGAAAGAAATACATGAGCAAAGCCTTGATTAGTTTGGGCAAAAAAAGAAAGGTACCTACTATTTATCAGACCAAGGATTTCTGTTACTAGGACAGAGGTGGGGTGAGGAAAGAAGGATGTACTAGCTTCCTTCAAATTTCCTTCAGGGGGACAACATTTAACTTATACTATGAGCTAATGACTACTAATCAGAGCTAAGCGTTTACTAAAATGCAAGGTGATATCATACAGCTGCCCTTCAATTCTTACAAAATAAAATAAGATCCAGAGATGAAAAATTCCTTGTATTTAAGTCACAATGTGCCTCCCCATCAAGATTGGACTTGCCCATTGACCTTGGGGGGAGGGGAGTCACTTCCTCGGAAGACCCTTCTCTGTCCACACACTTATTCAGTCCCTGCATTTGTGTATAGTCATTACATTCCTGTACTTTTCTTTATCACAGTTCATAAAATGTGTGCGTGTGTGCGTGTGCGTGTGTGTGTGTGTGTGCGTGTGTGTGAGTGTGAGATTTAATTAGTCTGTCTCTCTCAGCAGGCTCTACGTTCCAGGGCAATAGACTGAATCTGTTTCCTCTCTGCTTTATCATGATTTTCTAGCAGAAAGTCTGGTACAAAATAGATGCTTGATAAAGACGTGTTGACACTGTTGCTCCTGTCGTCCTGTGCTCTGGTTGTGCTCTCGTGGTTTTGGCTGTTACCATTTCGTATCTGTTGAGCAATTAGGAGTTGCATTTCGAGAAGGAAAGAGCTGTGGCCATTCGGGTTAGCCAATCCGGCCTGGTCCAATGAGAAGTTAGGGGCCACTCAGGTATTTGGATAGAGCTGAGAGCCAAATGCCCATTAAGAGCCTGGCACTTGGAACACGAGCTTTCAGTTGATGTCTATGATAGGAAGAGTAATAGGTTCTTTCCAAAGGACGCGAGCTAAGGCAAACATGCAGGGCCAGATACATAATTCACAGGGTCCAGTACAAACTGAAAATGCAGGGCCCCTTGTTCAAATATTATTCAGAATTGCAAACAGACCCATAACTACAGAGAGAAAACTGGTGGTTGCCAGAGGAGGGGGAGGTAGATGGGTAAAAAGGGTGAGGGGGAGTGAAAGGTACAGGCTTCCAGTTAGGGAGAGAATGAATCACAGGGATGATAAATACAGTAGAGAGAATATAATACAGTGAGTGGTCCTGCAATGCATCGTGTGGTGGCCGATGGTAGCCATGCCCGGGGTGAGCACGGCATAATGAAAAGAGATGTTGAATCACGGTGTGATTCTGTGTAACTGATGTACCATTGTGTGTCGACTTCAACTGAAACAAACACAACTATTAAGAAATAAAAGAATTTCAAGATGGTGACAGAAGATCATCAAACCAAGTACAGCGGCCATGTGAGACCGCACAGGTCGCGTACCCACGAGGCTGGCCTTGCAAAATTTACAGTTAATCAGGAAAATCTGGACATACGGTTACAATTTTCTGCCCGACAATTGAGGGAGGTTTGTATTTATGAAAATTAAGGCCTTTTACATGGCCCGACGTATTTCCTTTCCCCGCATACTGAGGCCGTGTCTTGGAAAAATAATGGATCCTTCTGTCCCTGTACCCAATGGGGCCATCTCTATGTTTCCAAAGGTTCTGTTGCGGCAGACCGGTTTGTCCCTCGGTGAAGAGCCCCGAGCTCCTACCTACGCTGCAAAGCCCGCGGGCCCTTCAGCCGTGCAGACCCGCTGCCACCTGAGGTTCTAGAGTCCCAAAGACGCGGATTTTGACGCCCACACGGGTTCCAATCCCAGCGCCACTATTTGTATTTCAGTGACTTAGAGCAAAGTACTTGGCCCCCCCCCCCGGAATCTCGGTTTCCTCCTCTGCAACACGGAAGTGATGGTCCCCAGCCCAGGGGGCGGCTGTGAGGATTAAATAAGGGGGAAAGCCCAGAGGGCCAAGCACTGGGGCGCACGAAATGAGGACACAGCCTCGCTGCCTTGTGCTTCCGCTTTAGTCCGAAGCCGAACGGGGGAGCGCAGAGTGCCTTCCAGCAGGGGAACCCCAGCTCTCCCTACGCTCGTCACTGAGCCCTATAAATAGCTTAGCTAAGTCCCCGTCTCCGCTGGCGTCGCTGTGCCTTAGGGCGAGGAATAAGGCGGGTGTCGTGCGTGCTCCCTCCTGGCGGAATCCTTCTCGGGTTTCTCTTCCTTCCACAGCCCCTCCTGGGCACCCCTGCAGCGACCCCGGGCGACGCGCGTGCGGCCAGGCAGCAGGACCCCCGCGCCTGCCCCAGCCCGCTCCCCCTGCCCCCCTACCTGCCCCCGGCCCGCGCCCCCGGCCCGCTCCCCCTGCCCCCTGTCGGCCCCCCCGGCTCCGGCGGCGGCCGCGCAGCCCCGCCCCCGCGGCCCCGCCCCGCAGCCCCGCCGCCCCGAGGCCCCGCCCCGCCGCCCCGCGGCCCCGCCCCCGCCGCCGGCCGCCCCGCCCCCGCCGCCCCGCCGCCCCGCCCCGCCGCCCCGCGGCCCCGCCCCGCCGCCGGCCGCCACTCCCGCCGCCAGTCCCGCCCGTGCGCTGGGCCGGCGAGGGGCCGCGGGGCGTGCGCACGGCGAGTCCGGGGGAGGGCGCCTGGGCGGCGGGGCGGGGATGGGAGTCCCCGGGACCCGCCGCTGAGCGAGCCGGCGTGCGGCTGGAAGGCCAGCCGCGCCGTTCCTCCGGGAGCCCGACAGCGTTCCCGCGCCGCCACGATGATCCCCCCGAGCGGCGCCCGCGAGGACGGCGTGGACGGGCTGCCCCGGGAGGCGCCGAGCGCCCAGCAGCCGCCCTCTCCGGCATCCGCCAGCAGCCAGGAATCCAAGGTACCGCGCACACTTGCCCCAAGAAAACACGAACTCACTCTCCTCCTGCCCTTCTCCGGGTCCGCCGTCGTGTCCCGGAACGGGCGCCCGTGCCGTGCCCCCAGTGGGACCCGGGCTCCCCTGAGACTGGAGTGTCGGGCGGGACTCGCGGGGAGGCTGCCGGGCCACGTCGCGCGGACCCAGCCGCCTGCCCACGCAGACCCGAGGCTGCGCTGGCCTCTTCCCGGGCGCACACGCTGGGCACTGCGCACTGACTCGGGGCTCAGAGACCGCTTTCCCGGGGGGTTGGTGGCTGCCTTGGCGGTTCTGTGCTTTCAACCTGCGGGCGCCCAAAGCGCGTGTCGGTGTTGAGCGGCTTCCGAAGGCTGATAGACAGCGAGGGCTACACTCCGGAGAAGCTAGGGCACCCGCGGCCAGCGAGGGGCTGCCTGTATCCCTGGGCTCCCCTAGACTTTTTGCTGAATTCAAGGGCTCGCCCCTAACTTCGGAAGAGCTAAGCAAAGGGCAAAGCCGCGTTCCTGGCCAAGTTGATGTTCCTCTTGGGGAACTTAATACGTGAAGAGCTTACACTTGCTTTTGTGAGTTCCACTAACACACATACACAGAGCCGCCCCCGCAGCAGCTCTCTGCGCGGTTCCACTTCTCCTGAGGCTCTAGTGGGCGCCAGGCACATGTTTGGAAATCTCGCAAGAGGACCCCGTAAAATGTGAGCGCTGGCAGCGACGTGCCACATGGCCTCCCAGCCTGGGGTGAAGATCGTAAGACGGAGCGTGTGGTTATATGGACTTCTTTAAGTGCGAGGCCCCGGGCTCTTGACACACATCTGCTTGTGACTCCCCAGGCGTCTTTGGAGTGCGGGCAGCTCCTGTATAGGAGGAAGGCAAGGGGCGTGCGGGTTTGGAGAGCAGGTCACACGGGGCAAAGAAAAGTCTCATCCCTCTCTCCCTTGACATGCATCCCTCAAAGCCATTGGCAAGTAAATCAACAGGATCAGTGTCACAGCCAGGTGGCTCTTGGTTGAAGTGATTCTGGCTACTAAACGCATCTCAGCCCCTGCGAGTTAACTGTCAAAGAGAGATTCGCATTATCTTTCTTTTCTTTTCTTTTCTTTTCTTTTCTTTTCTTTTCTTTTCTGGTCAATGTCTGATCTGGGACATGTGTATCAACTTTTCTAAATCTCAGCTGGAAATGGGGCAAAGCCTCTCCCCCCCCCCTTCCAGAAGCACCCTGAAGAGCTGGTGAACTGACCCAGTACAACGTTCGAACTCAATCAGTGTTTTTCCTTTTCCTTCCTGCCATGAGGCGGATCCACACCGCCACAGATGATCCACTTCCTAGCGGTCTCACGTTTTGCACACACACACACCACCTCTCCTCTTACTGGAAGTTTCTGGGCATCTCACTGTCTGTCCTTGACCATCGGCTAGCCGCCTGAGGGGGTGTGGGTTAGTGGCCGTTTCAGAGATGATCTAGAATACTGTAAATGAATGCGGCACAACTCAAGAGTGAAACTAGTACTAAACTTTTTGCGTTGGGCGTGTGGCTCCCGCAGTAGGTGGTTCTGGAAAGGGCTCAGCATTTGCGTATGCACCGTGCTTTAAACACACTGTATGGATGTGCTATTTATAGATCTCCCAATGCAAATCCTTTGGCAGAGGGAACACTACATATGCGATACCCATAATTATCCGCTGATTTCTCTGTGGTTTCAAATTCTATACGTGCCAATTTTTCCCAAAGTGGCCTACGCACCTGAAGTGTGTGTATACGTTCCGAAATTCATTGTCATGGCTTAGGGGTTCTTAGCAGTGGAGATGGGCCGTGGGGGGTCCATGAACCCCAGGAAACTGAATGCAAAATAGTGTGCCCGAATGTGAGGGTTTTGTTTTTTTTTTCTTTTGGGCGTAGCATTGGTGATATTCTCAGAGTCCGTGCCCCTCAGGAAGGTCAGACCGGGGGTCTGGAGGAATATGTGGTAAGGGAGCAGGAGGGTATTAAACAGGAGCAGAAGAAGGCTCTGTTTATGCTACACCAGGAGCGCCAGACTTGAGAGCTCACTGCCGTTTGCAGGGATGAGAAGACAGTAAGGAGAGTATGAACGAGGCCTTCGTCGTCATTCCCACCTCCCTCCTCTGAAGTGGTCTGTGAAAATACCACATGTTCTAGGCCCCTCTGGGCATTAAGCTTCCTCAAGAAAGACTTTTAAAATTACCTCCTAAAAAAAAAAATTTTTTTTTTTTCATCTCTGATTATAAGGGTAACAAATACCCTTTGTAGAAATTTGAAAAGCCCGGACAAAAAAATAAAGAGAAAGAACTGGCTCCCAGTCCCAAGGCAACTGCTGATAACAGTTTGATCTACGTCGTACATCTTTTTTAAGATCTACTTTTATATTTACGTAGTTGAGAGAACTGTGGTCAGCATCTGCTGAATGGGTGCTATGTATCGGGTACAACTTGACTCTTCACAATCACCCTGTGAGAGGGACTGCCTGTGTCTTCCAGCTGACGAATAAGGAAGGAGAAGCTCAGAGAGGTTAGGGGACTGGCCCACCATCACAGAGCTAGGGGAGAGAGGCAGGCCCGAGCGCCAGGCAGTGTAGCTCTGGAGCCCAGCCCTCCACCTCAACTATGGGTCCTGCTTGCACACTGTTTCCCATCCTCCTGGGCCCCCGAACATACTAACCACGGACTCCGCACGCCACCCTAAGTCATTTACAGCAGTATTTCGGCCTTTTCTTCAGAAATCTTTGAAAATAAATTGAGCCACATTATCATGTGACATGATTAAAAACCAATTTTTGTCCAGCTGCTTCGCGTTTGGTTTTTCTACTCTCCCCACCCCACACCCCAAAATATACTTATGGAAACAATTAAGTGGAATGTCGCAGAATCATCTAGAAAGGGGGGGGGGGCCACAATAAAGCCTGTAGTCCAGAGAGTCCATTAAGAGAGGACGATGATGGTTCGGTGCCCTGGGCCCATAACATGTTTCCGGAAGTCCGCTCTTTTTTTGCAGATTCTTTAGAATGCTACATCGTAGATTATGGGCGTTGGAAACATTGGAGATCATCTACTCTGAGTGTTTTTTAAATTATGGATACTTTCTGTCGTGTAAATTGATTTTTGTACGGAAAATACCAACATACGCAAAAGCAGAGAAAACAGTATAAAGATCAATCGATCATGTAACTAATCACCTGGCTTCACCAGGGACCAATTCATGGATGATGTCGTTTCATGTGTTATCTCCCGCGACCACCACCATCCCTCCTGACGCACACTGGACCGTTTGAAAGCCAGTTCCAAACATCAAACCATTTCGTCCATAAATATTTCAGGCTGTATCTCTAAAAGCTTTTTTGGTGAGCGTAACTTCCATTATCACATACTCACATGCTCTTCTATCAAAGGCCAGTATATTCTTTGGGAGCCCACGGATAGTCTTTGGAAGGTCCACGATCAACCGGAACGGGCATTCAGAATTGTGGCTTTTACGTGTAGATGGGCAGCATCTGGGGAAAGGATCCCTGGCTTAGATCAGACCGGTTAAGTATCTGTCACCCTCAATGGTTATTTAAAATGTCCTGTCCTTTCTTCTCCTGAGGAAACAGAGGCCAAGAGGAAGAGGAAATGACCTGCCTAAAATCACCCACGTCGTTAGTGGCAGTGCTTTTGCTTAAGAACCCTGTCCTCGAGCTGAGTACCCCAGTATGGTTTCCCCCCCTCCCCCGAGCATATTCCTGTAAACAGAAGTAGTAATGCACTTTATGTGGTTTTCTTTTTCATAAAATTAGTTGCATTGAAAGAGTCTGAAAGCCACTAATGAACCTCCCCCGTCTGTCTTTCCATTAACGATTCCAGAAAGACCACAACCTCATTTTTTTAAGCGCTGACAGAGAGCATTGAATACTAAGAAAAAGTATCACGTTTCAGCGTCTCTTATTTCGGTGAATATCTCTTCTCCTACTGGCAACACAGAAACCTTACTAGGGTCTAATATGAAGGTTTAATATGGATGCCCTTTGCCATCACTTATATGACCCAAGGTCACATTTTGATGATGTGGAGAGATTGTAGGTTTTGAGGTCAAATGGACGAGAGTTGAGATCTTTTCTCGTCAGTTGCCCTGTGACTGTGGGATAGCTGCCTAGCCTCTCTGAGCCTCAGCTTCCTAAGCTCTAGAATGCGGATACTAAGACCCAGATGGCATGTTTTTTGTTTTTTTTCTTTTTGGTAAGGCCAGTGACCTCATACGTTTTAAGCATTTATAAGCATGTAACATCATTTCCTTTCTCTTCCTGCTTCACATTAGATGACTTCTGTCACTAGCCAGCCCCAAGTATCATCCCTGGAATCATTTCAGTCACCGAAACTGATACTCCAATGGTATGACTGAGCTTTTCTCCCTTGGGGCTCTACTGATGCGGTCGCCTGCAGAGAGTGCTCACCTGAGCTGTTCGGTCTCCCCAGGAAGATAAGCCATAGACTCAACCAGCCTGTGGCTTCCATTTTGGAAGGGTGATATAAGCCGCCCAGGGGCCCATTGGAGCCGTGAACCAAGGACTCCCCTCATTTCTGGATGGTTCTCTCTGAACGTGGACCACCATCCAAGCTAGGGAGAAGAAATCTCTAACCATGACAGTGCATCTCCCGGAAAGGTCTGTGTCCGTCAATCAGCAACTATCCATTGAGTGCCTGTCCCATACAGATAGATGAAGCTATTATTGGTAAGGATGTTAACTTCCGCTCGGGGGAGAAGGTGGAACCTTGGCTTGCATGCAGATCTCTTGGCGAGTCCAGTCCACAGGTTAGACTGCTGAACTGAAATCTCTGACTGAGGGTCCCAGGCATCAGTATTGTTGTAGAACTTCCTTAGCGATTTCATTGTACGTTGTACAAACACTGGTTTAGACCGTCAAAGAAATTGAACAGAGGATAAGAATTGAATAAGAATTGTAGATTGTCAAGATTCTCTTCTTTCCAACCACCGCACCTGAAAGAATCACTTGTAATTACTCTCTCCTCTTCCCTTCCCATTTATCATTCATTCCAAAGAAATGGCTCTGGCAACGGTGACCTGCTGTTGACCTCCACATTGCCAAATAATCTTAAGCGTTTCTCCGATGCAGCTGGACTTACAAGGCACACTATGCCCTTATTATGTTATTTTCATAATCAAAAATAAGAAGTACTCATCGAAAACTGGAAAACAGAATAACATAGAGAAAAAATTTCTTTATCACACAACGACCTAGAGATAAGGATGGTTTCATTACTTATTTTTTCATTTACATTTCCTTTATACATGTGCGCACACATACTTGAAACAACACTGGAACCGTGCACACTACATAAATGCATGTTCCACTTTTTCTTGAACCTGATGTTACACATAAATTTCCCTTATACTCCTAGATGATCAATACCATGAATGTTAAAAATGGCACAATATTCTACTTTATTGTTATGCCACATCTATTTCATTAGTCCCTTCTGACTGCATATTTAGGTTCTTTGTCCCTTTCACATATTTTAAAAACATCGAAATTTATATCCTGATACATAACCATTTGAATAGATTTCTGACTTGTTTTCATAGGAAGTAGAGTCTTTGGGTCTGGATATAAACACTTCTGAGGTCTTTTATTCTCATGGACACAGCGCCCTCGAGAAAGACTATTACGTAGCTTTTCATTGCTTAGTAAACTTCTTTACTGAAACATGACATCATACCAAAAAGTGCACACATCCTAAGATTCCAGCTTAATTGATTTCCAAAAAATAAACTTGTGACCCATCTGTAACCAACGCAAAACTCAAGAAATAGGATGTTACCAGCACCGTGGGATCTCCCTCAGAGCCCTTTCTACCTCTCCCTCCCCAAAGGTAAACAAGATCCTTCTAACAACAGAAATTAATTTCTGTTATGTGAACTTTATGGAATCGTTTAATATATACTCTCTTATGCCTGGCTTCTTTCACTTAGTATGTTGCGAGCTTCATCTATGCCATTGCATGTAGCAAGTGTTTTCATTTTCGTTGCTAGGTAGCATCCCGCAGCATGAATTGTTCACTTTTATCCGCTCTACTTGAGGATACACATTTGGATCGTTTCTTGGTTTTGGCTGCTGTGAGTGGTACCGCTGTGATCATTCTTGTACCCTTTACAAGCGCATCTGTTGAGACGACATTGCTGGGTTGTAGGGCAGACATGTGTTCAGCCTCGGTAGATGCTGTCAACCTCCCAAAGCCGCTGTACCAGTTTACACTCCCTCTAACAGTGTAAAGAGCTCAATCTGCTCTTCATCCTACCAACACTTGGTATTGTCTGTCTTTTTCATTTCAGCCATCCTCATAGGAGATTAATGGCATCCCGCTGCGTTTTGAACTTGCAGTTCCACAATAAATTGGGCAGTTAGCAGTTTTTGTGCTCTTGGGCACAACATTTGAATCTTCTCTTGTGTGAGGTCGTCGTTCGAGTCTTTCGTCTATTTTCCTATTAGGTTATCTGTCCTTTTCTTTTTGATTTGTAGGAATTCATTACATAATTCTAGATACAGCTACTTTCAGAGATAAATGTCTTGGAGATATCTTCTCCTACTCTGCACCTTACCTCTTCTCTTCTCTTCCTAACAGAGATTCTTACTCAAGTAGTCAGTGTATTAATTTCCCCTCTTATGGTTGTTAGCGCTTTCTGTGTTCTGCTTATGAAATCTTTGCTTACCTGAGAGGCATGAAGATACCTCCTTATATTCTTTCCCAGAAATGTTACTGGGAAATTACATGCATAGCTTTATAATCCATCTGGAATTGCTTTTTCGGTATGGTGTGAGGGAGGGGTCAAGATTCAAGATAGCACCTTTGCACTCAAGTGTGTCTGTTGCTGCAAGTACCCCAGGGTATCATTAACCCAGAACCTAATTTTAGGTTACTTTTTCAGTCCGGGGGTTCTCAGACCAAATCATATTGTATAAATTCAAGTCTCAAATCTATGTAAAGCCAATCTGTGATTATGAATTCTCAGGAAATATGTATGTACGTGTTTTCCACTTTAAGGCTACGCTAAGGTTTCTTTATCTTCAACCCAAGTTGGTGAGAAATTTTCTAGTTCCTTCTTTCTTTCTTTTTCAAATCTCCACTCTATTTAGCCATCAAAATCCAGTCCCCCCAAGTTTTATTTTTTAATTGGTGGTAAAATACACATAACATACACAACATACTATTTACCGTTTTAACCATATTTTTAAGTGTACAGTTCTGTGGCATGGAATACAGTCGTGCTATTGTGCAACCCTCACCACCAACCATCTCCAGGACTTTTTCACCTTCCCAGACTTTGGAAACTCTGTACCCATTAAACAATTATTCCCCATCTGCTTTTCCCAGCCTCTGACAACTACCATTCTAGTTTCCAATCCTATGAATTTGACTACTTGAGGTATCTCCTATCAGAGGACTCACATAACATTTGCCACTTTGTCATGGGCTTATTTCACTTACCATAAATCTTTAAGTTTCATTCATGTTTGGATTATGTCAGAATCTCCTCCTTTTTTTTTAAGGCTGAATAATATTCCGTTATATGGATATATCACATTTTGTTGATCCGTTCACCCATCACTGGACATTTGAGTTGTTTCCACCTTGTGGCTATTGTGAATAGTACTATTATGAACTTGGGTATACAAGTATCAGTTCGAATCCCGGCTTTCATTTCTTTTATGTATATGACCCAAAGAGTGACTGCTGTGTTACGTAGTAATTTTTTTTGTTTATTTTTTGAGGAATCATCATATTGCTTTTCCTACTGGTTGCACCATTTTAGGTTCACAGCAGCAGTACGCAAGGGCTCCAGTTTTTCTGCATCCTCTCCAACAATTGTTATTTTCTGTTTTGGTTTTTTTTTGTTGTTGTTGTTTTTTATCCTAATGGGCGTTAAATGGTATCCCATCATGGTTTTAATTTTATATTTCCCTAATGGTAAGTTGAGCATCATTTCATGTGCTTATTGGCCATCCGTACATCTCGTTTGGAGAAAAGTCCATTCAAGGCCTTTGCCCATTTTTTAATCAGGTTGTTTGGATTTTTTGGTTTTTGAGTTATAATATCATAGCCTCTGACATCAGAAAATGTGAAAGACAAAGACGTATGGGACTTTCTTACTGTTTGAATTACACACAGGGTTAGTTTTGTGTTTTAATCAATAGTCGTCTTTTTTCTTTTGCATATGATCTGCTCATGCCCTTGTCCATTTTAATAGAACATTCATCCATTTCCTGTTGATTTTCTTAATTCTTTATAAATATTAAAATGATGATCTTTCATAGATGTAACATTTTCCCAGACTGAAATTTGCTTTTTGATTTTATTACATTTTCAACATAGAAGATTTCTTTTATGTTGTTAAATGTCTCAGATTTATTTAGCTATGACTTCTTTTTCCCACATATTTAGAAAGGTCTTCCCCACCCTGGGAGCAGATAAATATTAACCGGTTTGTTTCTCTAAATCCTTAATATATACTTGTTAATTTTATCACCTTAGTCCATCTGGAATTTATGGTGTTATGTGGTATGGAAGAACTCTTAATTTTTTTCCTAGTGATTAATAAGTATTTCTAAATCATTTACTGAATAATTCATCCTTTTGTCACTGATTTGAAATGCTACATTTATTATGTAATAAATGCTAATATGTACTAAGTTCTCCTTGAGAGTCATCTGTTAAATTCTAGTGATTTTGCATATATTACTATACAGTATTTTGGCATTACTATTATAAGGTTTTAATTATTGTAGCTTTATAATAGATAATGGGTAATGCAGGTACCATCCTGGGCATTTTATTTATTTAGCTGCGTACCTTTTTTGTTTTTTCATCAAGTCATAAAAATATATTTGAAAGTAATTGCATGGAACTTTGAAGATCATTTCAGTGAAATCTTGACAAGTAACGGGATTTCTTACCCAGGGACATAGTATACATCTTTCATTATTGATGTGTCTTTTATGACACTCATAAGTGGTTGGGAGTTTCCTCAAATACTTTTTGCTCAACTCTCTGTTAGGTATTGTCTGGGTATTTTATACTCTGGGCTGCAGTTATGAACCATCCCTCTCACCATCCCTGGTGAGAACGGACATAATAGGAAATTTGTTTTATATTACTTTTATAATCTAAGATCCTTTAGATTCCATCTCTTATTCATCAATAAAGAAATACAGTGTCGCTTAGTGTTCCAAATCCCACGGTGCCACTTCGAGATGCCACTTAACAAGCTTCCCTGTCCGTCACTTTCCTGAGCCTCACTGTTCTTTCCGGAAAGTCGGCATAATCCCGTCTGCAGCATCATTAGGGTTAAAGTAATGAGGGTGTGCTAAGTACTTAACACAGTGTCTGTGTAAGTATCTAGAATAAGTAAATTCTAGCTATTTTTATTAGATTATCATAATCCCTGTAATAATCATTTAGCCTCTCTCAATATAACTTTGATTTTTGGAGGCGGGGGAGTAGAGTAGGTTTGGGACAAGGGCTTATTGCGTTAGAACTCCCCAAATAAGGTAAACATTAGTGGAGCTTTGGAGCTCACACCTGGCTTACTTGAAATGCCAACAATGTTTTGCTGTGAACGTACACTGTCTGTAAGTGTTTATTGTACGGTGTTGGTGCTAAGGGGTGGCCTTAGTGCTCTCGCTTATCATAAACCTACCGTGAACGTGACTGCAAATTTACATATTCAGCCTAAGCAATATAAGGTGGTGTTTTGCAAATTTAACTCCAAGACAAATCCATTTGCAACTAAATCATTCCTTAAGACCTCCTTCTATACAAATTCCAGACTTCCCACTCATGTTCACAATTAAACCGAGACAGTCTTTCTTGAGTTAAGCTGGGTAACGTTCTTAGCTTACGAAGAATTTCCATCAGGAATGGATGTGGAATTGTTTCCAGTGATTTTTTTTTTTGGCAAGTATCAGAGGAATCATGTGATTTTTTTTTTCTTGTCCTTTGGCCTCTTTATGTGATGGATTATATTAATAGATAGCCTAATATTAAACCCTTCTTACATTCCTGGAAAAGATCCTACTTGGCCATGAGGATTTTCTTTTAATAAACTGCTGGGATCTGATTGCCAATACGTTATTATTTTTACATCTATATACATAAGGGAGATTGTTCTGTAACTGTTACTTTGTGTTCTTGGTCAGATTTTATTTTTAAGGATGTGCCAAGTTTTAAAAACCAGTTTGAGAAGATGTCCATGGAGACTTTTGTTTGTTTTGTTTTTATTTTTTCTGTGGAACAATTTGTAGAACCCAGAGCCCCTCATTTAATGTTTGGGGGGAAAAAACCTGCTAGTAATATCTAGACCTAGCTAGCACCTACTTTCAAGTAAATTTTGAAGACCTTTTTTCCGATTTTGTTCTGTTCTCTCTCGCTCTCTTTATTTTTTTTCAAATTGGCATGATTCAGCTTTGTTAATTTGGTTTTTTCCATAAAATTATTCATTTCCTTTAAATCGTAATGACATCTCTGGATGAGTTGCCATAGAACAGCCCTGCACCTTCCCTCCGTCTCTTCCTATCCTCACTTTCTCTAGCGGGGTCCCCATGTGCTCCTGTGCTGTGCACACCCAGTTTTGCAGTTCTCTGCGTCTCTATAGCATCCGTGCCTTGATCTGGGCTGGAATCAGGAGCGTTAAACACCAGTGCTCCCTCCTTAAATGTCTCACTTCACTGATGGCCAGAACAGCACCTCTCTGGCCCTTCTGGCTGTTGCTTCTCCTCCGACCATCGCACAAGTGTTGGTCTTCCCCGCATCCTGCTGTCAGCCCTCAGCCCTTCTCACTCTCCACAATCTCTCTGCCTCTCTCTCTCCTGGCACATCTTACCTGTTTCTACCTCACCCACCTGCCTGTTGCTTCCAAATCTGAATCCAACGCAGACATCAGTCTTCTGAGCTCTGGATGGACATCCAGCTGCCTTTTAGACAGCCGATCTTGCTGCCCTCCATACCTTTGAAATTCAGCCCACTCTCAACCAAGCTCCTCATTCTCCACTCCAACGCCAGCCCAGTTCTCCATGTCTTCTCATCCATTGGTGAGCATCATCCACGAGGTCAGCCAAGCCCGAAAACCTGAAGTCATCTTCGATGACCACCCCCCCAGGGGTGCCCGAGCAGAGAGGTTGCTTGGCAGCAGGTGGAGAGGAGACAAGATGTCCCTCAACCCCCAGGGGGTGCCTCATTGATCTGAAAACCAAACTTGTCTGTGCTGCCTGTTGCTAACGGCTCCATAGCCAAAGGTCCAGTCAGTATGTTTTCCTCAGGTCTGGCTGCAGCTGTGACCACAGCCTGGTGGACTGAGGTCAGACACAAGAGAAGGAGGCAAGAGGAAGGATCTGGAACAGGAATGCCCACCAAACCAACATGAGGGAGAGTAGTAAAAAGAGGTACTAGAGGACCATGTGCCCCTGGCAGGACCCCCACCAGCCCAACCTCCATCTCCAACACTCTGAGGTTCATCAGAGCAGGGTAACTTGGAGACCTTGAGGAGGAATCCCCACAATCCCTTGTCCCCAGTGATGCTGGTCACCAGAGGAAGCACGAGGCAGAGCCCCATCCTGTCACACTGTGCCTGCCCTCCACACAGATCTGCACGTCTGCTGCCCCAACCCTGTCTGCCACCCTCCCCAGGGTCAGCACCCCCCACTCTACCCTCTGCAGCTCACTCTCCAGCAAAATCTCCTCTCTTCTCTCCTCAACTTTCTCTCTGGTGAGCCCTTCACCTCTTGCTGTGACACTTAGTCCTCACAGGCCTCCGGGCAGTGGCCCTTCCCCCCCCTTCCTTCGCCCCGGTAGCTGGGGAGGCACCCTCACTACTGCTTCCAGACTCTTCTCTCTCCTCCTCTGAAACTCGTGGCTTTAAAATCCACGTGCTCAGGCTCTTGCTCCCACCACTACCACCCACAGTCACCCGCCTGCCCCGTCGGTCTCTCTGTTCCCCACAGTGACAGAGCCAGGCCCTCTCTCACTCATCCCAGCCTCACTCCTGGCCTGACCATCGGTGATGTTCACGCACTACAGATGACTCTTCCAAATACCCTGGATGTTTCAGTCTCTAAGCTTTTCTCCCCCTAAGGTCTCGTCTTCCATTGTCTTCTACGTCACCACCCGCTTCTGTGATCGTTCCCAGGACTCTGTCTGCCCAGCAGTCTCCCCTGCAGCCTTCCCATTCTGTGACCACCAGCTGGCATCTTTCCATCTAATTCCCTCTGACACCTCTACTCCAGGAATATTCCAGCCCGACCAGAGCATAGAATCCATTAACTGGCAAGCTCACTGCCTTTTCTTTGTCCCTCACGCATTTCAGGTTCTCAGATTCCTTTTTGTCATCATCGTAATTACTGCCTTGCAAACACGCTGAACTCCTGTGCCCTTCTGTCCCTTTGTTCGGAATCACCTGAAGAAACCTCAACTCTGCCTAAAGCCAATTTCCCACCTACTCCATACCCACACTTCTGGAGAAAGTAGAGAGACAGATAATAAACAAGGTGACAAAATGCATAATGTTATTTCAGGCAGTGCTCAGCCTCCGTGGAAGAGTGCAGTGTGGGAGCGCGTAGCCTGAGGAGCTATTTTACTTTTCTGATCAGGGAAGGATTCTGTGAAAAAGTGCCCTTGAGTCTGAGACTGGAATGGAGTGAGGGTGTCAGGTGTCATTTCAAGATCTAGGGGGAGAGGAGAGGAGGGGAGAGATCTGGGCAAAGCCTTGGGTGGGAACGAGTTTGCATTTTTGAGGAGCAGCAAGAAATCTTGGGTGCTTGTCGCTGAGTGCTGAGTCCAGAAGGCGATACTCACCTCTAAAGAGGTAAGTCCAAGGGCTAGAACTTTACTGTCCAATATGGCAGCCATGATGTATGTGTAGCTGCTTAATTTCAAATTAATTAAAAACTCAGCTCTTACATCATACTAGCCGCATTTCAGGTACTTGTAATCTGTGGCTAGTGGTTCCTACATTAGACACCATGGATTATGGAACATTTTTATCATTGTAAAACATTCTTAGAGACAGCGCCAGCTAAGTCCTATGGGTCTGTAATGGCCATGCTAAGGAATCTGGATTTTGCTCTCACTTTGAGAGACCACCACTTGAGAAAGCCCAGGAGGAAGCAGATCTGGACGGTACGGGGTTTACACTGTAGAAAGAGGCCTGTGGCTGCTATGGGCAGTGTGACTACAGCATAGCAAGAGTGGAAATAAGGAGTCCGGTTAGAAAGCTATAGCAGTCTAGATCAGGGAGGATGGTGTGTTGACCCAGGTGTTCGTTGGTGGAATATTTAAGAAGTGACAGGTTTCAGGATACATTTTGAAAGGAGAATCAATGAGATTTGCTATGAATATGATACAAGGTGTGAAGGAGAAAGAAGAATTAGGGATGCTTCCCAAAAAGTTAAAGAGAGGACGCCCTGTGCAAACATGACTGGGTAGCCATCACAGTGACTTCAGGAACATGGAGCATGAATTTAACTTTATGGATGACCTTTCAACGATGGAGACAGTATGATTGGCTTGATTGATTTTGCACAGGGGGAAGAGTGAGTCAGGAAAGTTGGCGAAGTCAGATGAACATCTTAGAGGCTAGGCAGAGGAGAGAGTTAGCGTTGACGCGTGAGAACAAGAGGAGCCATTAATGTTGCAGCAGGGAAGTGGCAGGTGGATCGGCATGGAGAAAACCAAAATCAGTCTCCAGAAAATGCAGGGGGGAAATGGGAAGGAAGAGGAAAGAGCAAGCACGAGAGGGCTTTCAAAGACAAAGGTCAGTGTCTGGTCCCTCCGCAGAGAGCCAGATACACAGGGGTGGAGGCTGGGTTCAACCAGGAGGACCCTTAACTGGCCAGAGACTCCACAGTCAGAGTGAATGGCCCAAATAATTGAATAGCAATTCCAAGATCAGAGCCCGAAACACGGAGACAGGGACCAGCCCAAAGGGTGGGATAAGAAGGCAAGAAAGAGAGCATAGAGCTGATGTCAGCAGTGAAAAAAGAAGGTTCAGGATGGAATGAGGTGCAAAGTCATCAAGAATCAAGACTGTGAACTTCACTCTTCAGTGAAGCTCTTCTCCGCGACCATTAGTTGTGAAGATGGGTTGTTAGTCACCATAATCTACATTCACATCTCCTCACGTGACAAGATCACAACAAGGGCCAGAGTCATCCCACAAGAAAATACTTTGATTTTTGGCTTCTCTCCACAAAACTGAAATCCAGGCGAGGAGCGAGGAGAAAGACCCCGGATTAGAATAATCCAGGGTCTGTCTCATAAATAATAGTTGTTCTCGCTCTAATAGAAAAACCTCACTCATTGTAGTTTTGCCAGAAGTCTGTTTCCTCCCTTCCCCCATAATCTTACTCTGAAAGCTCAATGGAAGCCCCCACCCTGAAGTTTAATAAGCTTAATGAGATTTTCAGACTGATTTCTTTAACTACATCCTTTTAGATGATATGAGACCAAGGTTCCTTCAAGTAGGGTACATGCGACTTAGATATACATACAAAAAAAGCAATTATAAACTGGATCTCTGTTCGTCGAACAGTATCTTCCTACTGACTTTTATTAAGAAATCTGAGATGAAGTTCTTGGGAAAATAATAATAATCCCACAATACAAATGCAATATGTCTTTTAAATTAGATTTATGATTGAAAAATACCAGGGATGTTTTGCTGATAACATTAATACTACCATGCAAACTTAGTTACTACATTTTGTTCCAGAAGCATTTTCTTGGAGTTCCATATTTTGGGGGAAGTGAGTTCCTTCCATCTCAAAGAAGTACCGGGAAACCTTATCAGGCTCAGAAAGGAGTCATTGTGGACAGTCAGGCCTTCCTGATAACAGAGACATGTCCTCTCATGTGTCAGGCATTTCCCTGTTGAGAACGGTGCTTGCAAATCTCTCTGTAATCTGCTTCACATCACCCTGCTTTCAAAACCAGAACTTGCCACATGGAATTTCATTCACATGTGACAGAGCTGCACATGCTCTGTCAGTTTCAGAGCAATTATATTGTTTTTGTCATTTACTTTTCCTAATTACTCGGGATTACCGTTTAAACACAAGTTATTGAACTTTAAGCATGTGGGAGAGTTTTTGTTCTTGTACAAAGGACTCTATACTACTGTGCTCTCCTGGTTGTCGTGCCTGATTCTAACATTTTTCTGACTCTTCCTTCGCAAAGACCATTTCTCTCTGCAGACTGCTTTGAGGTTTTCAACTTGTTTCTTTTTTTAAGAAATATGGTTTACTGTCAAATTGGCTGACATACAGTGCGTAAATTGTGCTCTTTGTTTTGGGGGTAGATTCTCGTGGTTCATCGCTTACATACAACACCCAGTGCTCATCCCAACAAGTGTCCTCCTCAGTGCCCATCCCCCATTTCCCCCTCTCCCCCACCCCCATCCACCCTCAGTTTGTTCTCTGTATTTAAGAGTCTCCTATGGTTTGCCTCCCTCTCTGTTTGAAACTATTTTTCCCCTTTCCCTTCCCCTGTGGTCTTCTGTTAAGTTTCTCAAGATCCACATATGAGTGAAAACATGATCTCTGTCTTTCTCTGACTGACTTATTTCACTCAGCCTAATACCTTCCGGTTCCATCCACGTTGCTGCAAATGGCATGATTTCATTCTTTTTCATTGCCAAGTAGTATTCCATTGTGCATATAAACCACATCTTCTTTATCTGTTCATCAGTTGATGGGCATTTAGGCTCCTTCCATAATTAGGCCATCGTTGAGAGCGCTGTTGTAAACATTGGGGTCCATGTGCCCCTATGCATCAGCACTCCTGTGTCCCTTGGGTAAATTCCTAGCAGTGCTGTTGCTGGGTCATAGGGTAGTTCTATTGTTAATTTTTTGACACTGTTTTCCAGAGCGGTTTTCCAGAGCGGTTGCCCCCGTTTGCATTCCCACCAACAGCGCTAGAGGGTTCCCGTTTTTCCACATCCTCGCCAGCATCTGTCATTTCCTGAGTTGTTCATTTTAGCCACTCTGAGCGGTGTGAGGCGGTATCTCAGTGTGGTTTTGATTTGTATTTCCCTGATCATGAGTGACGCTGAGCAGCATTTCATGTGTCTGTTGGCCATCTGGATGTCCTCTTTGGAGAAGTGTTTATTCATTCAACTTCTTCTAATTTGTTTTTGTACTGGAAGATCAATCATCAAACTAGTTGGAATTTCATGTTCCTTAAAACACAATGGAAACTGAACCCTAAGGGACTATCAGGGAGGTAAATAGACTATTTTTGGTTTTTAGGGGTTTGTTTACTTGTTTTTGATTTCTACCTAGTGATTGGTTCTGGAAGTTCATCAGGCTTTTGCTTACACATCCCAGTTCTTGGCTGCATTTTCTACAAGCCAGTTTCCGAGTTCCTGACAGGTTTCATTTTTCTTAATTATTGCTTAAAAGACAAAACTGGTATCCATTTGTTTCATTAACACATTTTTACTGGATGCCTCATATGTTGGTCAATTTGTTGGTAATCACCTCCGGAGGACCTGACCTTCCAGTTAAGACATTTGAAAAGATAAATTCCTAAATACAAGGTTTCATTATTGTCAATTTCTTTGGTATGGATTTTTTTCCAACTGCTATAGTGGACTCTATATACAGCCTGTAGATATAGCCAGGCAGATATATAGCCTGTAAGCGAAATGATCAAGATAAATGTTCCATGAATAAGTTACATGAAAAAAAAAAAAGAGCAAAAGGAAAACACATCCAGCTTACAAAATTAAAACATGCAGTTACGGTTCTTCTGGAAGAACACGAGGAAGAACACGATATAAAATCAGGAGGCTTCACGTCAGATCACGACTCAACCCACTGAAAACCCCTGAAGCCCTCAAATATGCAGATTCTTGCTGTGAACGCTCTTTTTTCCAGAAGGAATAAATGCAGTCTGGTTCTGATAACCTCCAAGTGCTCTAGAATTTCATGGGTTTTATGAACTTGTCTGAAAAAGCAATATGCCCTGTTTCCTAGGTGATTTGTTTGTTCCTGTGGTTAGAATTACTTTGGCAAAGTTCCTTTCATAGGCTGCCCATAGGATGACCTTTGCAGACAGAAGGAAGTGAAGAAAAAAACCACCTGATTCTCTAATTTATATAAATCATAGGGTCAAAGACGGGAGACATTTTGAACTGCTTACTGGGAGCCAAGAGCAAAGTACCAGGCCCTCCAGCTTCATGGAAGGACACCTTCTGGTTCTTAATTGGACCTTCACTTGTAAGTTTGTCCCCAGCCTGGTTGCACAGCTGCCCAGAGAGCCTAAATCTCACTCCTGAAGCCCGTGCACCTGGTTCCCAGGCTCTGGACAGCAGCTGTGAGACAGACAGAGGCCAAGGAGGAGGCATGCCTTTGACCTCACCCCCAGTGGTCAGATCACCAAATCACAGAGAGCCAGCTTGGAGGAAGCCCACTTCCAGCACACAGAGTTGCTGTAGCTGCAGAAGTTACCAGGCTTCTATTTATTTTTTATCATTCCCTTATCTTTCACCTTCAGTTGGGGTCTCTAGAAGCAAAGCATGGCTTCAGAAGCATGTAATTTATTGAGGGCATGCCGTTAAGGAAAAACCTACAAGGAGGAAAGGAAGCAGGAGACGGAGCTGAACAAGGATGTAGTCGAAGGTGAAGTCTTCCCTGATCCACAGCGGGGCCTCTGCAGGACCAGCTACACCACAGAGTGGTCCCTGCCGTAAGGCCATAGGACCGGACTGCTCCGCTCTGCATCAGTCAGTCTTTGCCCGGAAGTGGAGGGGTGCACTGACCGGAAGTGGAGGGGTGTGTTTGGGTGCTTGCATGATCTCCCAGGGGAGACAGTTCCCAGTAGCCGAGGGCAATTCCCAGAAGAAAGAACCATCCACAAAGCAAAGCAGCTGCGATGGGGGCTCAGTGGGGTACCAACGACACCCCACCACCTCTACCTCTGTTGTAGCCAGAGCAGCCCTTTCCCTCTTTCATGCTCCGTCTAGTTTTGCTAACATTTTTGGTCAAAAAAAGAGTGCTGCATTTGAAAAAAGTCTGATAGACACCAAATTAAAGCTTCTAAGAGCTGCTGGCTGGGGGAACGGGTTGCTTACGCAGTTAATGACGCAGGCGGCGTGTAACAGGAGAGGAAGCCAAGGATCTTGGTGGGAATGAACACTGATAGAACCCCCATATACCCCACCCCAGAAAGAAACGGCATTTAAAGGAGAAGGATGCCACTTGTTGGCATTTCACTTGGCCAATCTGAAGTGCAGAAATAGCCAGAGGTGGCCCCGGGTGCCTTGCTCCTCCAGGACTACCTTAGTGGTCTTATCCTCTGATAGGGGCAAACTTTTAGCCTCAGGGTAAAGACTCCCTAAGAAACTGGCCACCATGAGGTAACAAACTCCAGACTCTGAGAAAGATGTTAACTAACGTGACTCGCACACATTTGCAGGTGTTTAGAGAATTTCTTCCAGCTGATTTTGAAGTCACGGACAAACCGAAGTCCGACCTGGAATCAGGGCCTGGGCCCATCTACCTGGATGGGGACTCTAGGTTTTGTGGGTTTGACCACAGAACTGACAGTTCTGTGCCTCACGCAGCCCCACAGGAAGTAAGAGCACTCATGCTCAAGTGTTGGGGAATATTGGGGGAGACGGATAAGGAAAGAAAGGGGTTAATATGCTTTCAACGGGGGTGGAGGTAATGCTCCCGTCTGTGGGGGTGAGGCAACAAAGTAACCATGGAAGCTTTGGAAGCTTTCAAGTTCCAGACCCAATGCTGGACACTGTATACCCATCGCCTCGAAGTTCCAGACCCCGCGCTGGACACTATATTCATCACCTCCCTTTCAAGGGAGGCCATCTCCCAACTTGACAGATGATAAGTAGCTGGTAAATGTCAAATGTAGGCCATCTGACTCCAAACCTGGGCTACCATGTTCCAGATTCAGATAGACAATAAGATAGGTAAATAGATACTGAAATAGAGATATATAAATAGATACGTTGTAATCACTGTTCATCTGCTGTCAAATGACCATATGTCCACGTGTTCCACAACTATTTGAGAATGTTACTGGATCGTTTTGAATCCTAGAGCATAGAGAATATCATGACTTTAGGGTTGGGGAAACTGAGGCCCTGAGAGGTTGAATTATTCTCCCACTTCCACAACAAGAAGAAGCCGCACGACAGACCATTTAGACTGGGTTCGGAAGCCTTATGAATCCCTCCAAAGAGAGCAGTTGGTTGGAAATGTGAGTGTGCCCCAGAATCACGCTAGGGGAGGCTGTGAAAACACAGACGACGAGACCCTGCACCCAGAATCTCTGATCTGGTAGGTCTGGGGGAGGCTGGAGGTTTTATGGCTCCAACGAGGTTCAGGTGATACTGACACTGTGTGTACAGAGACTTTTCGAGAACCGTTGCCATTGAACCACCCGCCTATCTGCACGCGGGCGTGCCTGTGCTCTGGACGTACCGCATTGGCTGGGATTATATACAGGGGTTCCCTTGACTCAAGATAATCTGGACGTATGCAACGGCTCCGGCTGTAGCCTCTATCAACCCATAAATGGCCCAAATTAATTCACTGGCGGGAGGGAAGACCAGGACCACGCCTGTGACCCAGCGTCTCTCAGCCTCCCGTACCCGCTGTCCCCTTCACTGGCCGTGGACTTGGATAAAGCAGTTGCAAAGGAGGTCAGCTTCATGGGGCTGAGATTAACTTGCCGAAACGTCCAAACTTGTGTGTCAATTTGGAAACCTCCAGGAAATCGAGCCTCTAAGGAGGTTGCCATCCCTTCATTTCGGAGTCATATTGGCTCGTGAAAAGCAATCTCTGTTCCCTCTGGAAGCAGAGAACAGATGGCCAGCTGGAGGTTCAGGAAGGAGGCAGGGGAATCTCCCAGCTCTGCATTCCCTTGGCAGGGATTTCACAGTCAAGGCCATGCACAGCACGAGCCTGCCTTTTCCAGCATATTCATGGAGGTTTTCTTATGCTCAAGAAATACGCTTCCCTCTCAAAGTCACTCCTGAAGTCTCGCAAAGAGATCCCTTAAGAACCCAGACAGAGAATACCAAGTGTGTCCAATTGGAGCCGTAGTTACAGCCGCTGCAGGGAGCCCAAGGAAGGCTGTACCGGCCGCTCTGGGGACGTGGCTGGAAATGAGACGGGGAGGGCTGTAGCCACAGCCACCGACAGCCAGAGGACTCCGTAGCTGCTGCCTGGAGGCACCTGGGGACCTGCTTCCTCTGTCCGCTGGGAAGACAGAGGTGTGGATCCTCCCGTGCCTCGTGTCACAGCGAGCAAGGCCAGCCACGTGGCGCACGCATGGGGTCTAGTGCAGAATGAAAATAGGAGCTCCTTGTTCACACACGATGAAGAACGTTAAGGCCACAACAGAAGAGAATTAAACCAAACGCAGGGCCCTTGTAAGTGCAGACCCCGTGCGACCACACCCAGCTTCACCGACGAGGCTGTCCCGGCAGGAGAGCGGGCAACGCGGTGGGGGGCCGACATTTCCCTGGGACTTGCTGTCCAAGGCGATCTAGGCGCATCAGTTCATTTCTCCTCATTCCACAGCGGAGGAAGCTGCAGGTGCCCAGCCCGGGACAGTGAACTGGCTTGCCTGGAGGCGTGGGGCTGCTAGGCTCCAACACCGAAGTTCGTGTCCAGTTCTGTGGCTCTAAGTCCCGGGTGGTTGACTGGTTGGCTGGTTTTCCTTTTTATCCACGTTCTTAAAGCAGCAACAGCTTGTAGGGAAAGGCTTTCCCTCTGTTTTCAAATGTTATTCCCTTCAAAGCCAAAGTAAACTTCTAAGATATTTTTTTTAATGAATCAAAGGATTAACAAGTGGTGCAGATCCGGGTTCCTTTAAAAACGACGACGACAATAATAATAGCGGCAAGACAGGAAGAGAAGAGGAAGGGAGGGAGGACAGAGAGAGGGGAAGAGTGAGTTAGAAGAGAGCAGAGAGAGCGGGAAGGGGGAGAGCTGGCAAGCACCCACCCACCACGACATACCATTCCCCATGCCCTGTTTTATTTAATCCTTACAGCAACCGTCCCAAGCAGCTCTGGTTTCTTTGCCACCTTACGGATGAGGAGCTAGAAGCTTCCAGCAGTTGGTGAACTTGCCTGAGCTCCCCGCTCCGGCCCCCGCAGTCCACATGTAGCTGACACACCACAGGCCGCCTGTCCTCTGTCAGTGAATCTCACAGCCTGACTAGTGGCCTGTCTACCAGTCCCCTCCAGTGAAGTCATTTTAGTGCAAATAGTAATAGCGGGTGCCGTTTGCTGAGTCCCTGTTCACGGATTGCTTGCTACTGCCTGTCTGCAATCCTGAGAACAACCCCCTTGTTGTAGGCTAATATTCGGTCTAAGCAACAGGTAACCAAACTGAGGCTGAGAAGGTAACTTGTCCAAGCAAATGGTCAGCCTTGCTTTAAAGGTCATTCAAGACCTGGGGCACCAGGGTGGCTCAGTCAGTGAAGTGTCTGACTCTTGATTTCTGCTCAGATCATGAGCTCACAGTTCGTGGGATCAAGCCCTGCATCATTCTCTGCCCCTTCCCCGCTCTTTCTCTCTGTCTCTCAAAATAAATAAATAAACTTAATAAAGACCATTAAAGACTCGTCATTCAGAAACCAAACCAGGTGTAGGTGTTTAATTGTCTTTCCTCTCAAAAATCCCATTGGTGGAGCACAACCCATACGTGAAAAGGTTACATCGATGACAACCGCAGTTGACAAGAAAGTCCATCTGTTTAAAAGAATCAGTTGAAACTTATGACTAATAGGATAACTCAGTACTCCCCAAGCTCAAAATCAAAACAAAATCCATTCGTCGTGTTTGAACCAGCAAGTGCCACACCTCGCAATATCTTTAACAAGAAATACGCGCATCCAATGTGAAGGACCAGGCAAGCAGCGTGGAAAGACAAATGAGTGTACTTAAGTAAGCGAAAAGACAGGACATTTTTATTTATCTATTCATTTTAAGTAGGCTCCACTCCCAGCACAGAGCCCAGCGCAGCGCTTGAACTCACGACCCTGAGATCAAAGACCTGAGCGGAGATCAAGACTCGGATGCTTAACCGACTGAGCCACCCAGGCGTCCCCCAAGACAGGACGGTTTTTAGAGGAGAAGGACTTACAAGATATTGTAAAAATGTCAGTCCACCTCAGGTTAGTTCTGGTCCTATCACAACAGGACATTTTTTAAAAATGAAACTTAGCGGGACACCTGGGTGGCTTGGACGGTTAAGTGACCGACTCTTGGTTTCGGCTCAGATCATGATCTCAGGGTTCCTGAGATCAAGCCCCACTTCAGGCTCTGAGCTGACAGTGCCGAGCCTGCTTGGGACTCTCTCTCTCCCTCTCATTCTTTCTGCCCCTCTGCGGCTCTCTAAACAAACAAGCAAACTTTAAAAAAATGACAGTTAGCAAGTCCGGTCCACTATCCTTCTCGGGGGATTAGTGGCAGTTTCCTTACCCTCCCTCAGGCACAGTCTCTTCATGTGTAGTATTGGGATCATAATGGAACCAACTTCAGAGGGTAATTGAGAGAATTAAATGAGTAACACGCGCAAGCACTTAGCACCATGCCCGACCCACAGCAGAGCACAGAAATGTCAGTTGTTATTATTGGTACTAAGTGTGCCTGTGCATTTGTGTATAGAAAAATACATATGGTAACGTTCATTGCTTCAGTGCTTACAATAGCAAGAATTGGAACAACCCCAAATTGCCATCAGTTTTATACTGATTAAATATAATACACTGTATCCGTAGCATGGAAAAATATTAGTAAAATTTATGATGCATATGTCCGTAATCTGACACGGGAAAGGGCAAGTCATGGAACAAAATGTAAGATAACTCATGTATTTAAAAAGTATTGAAATAGGGGGCGCCTCGGTGGCTCAGTCGGTTAAGTGTCCAGCTTCATTCAGCTCAGGTCATGATCTCGGGGCTTGTAAGTTCGAGCCCCGCGTCGGGCTCTGTGCTGACAGCTCAGAGCCTGGAGCTGCTGCAGATTCTGTGTCTCCCTCTCTGGCTCTCTCTCTCTCTGCCCCTCACCCACTCAAGCTCTGTCTCTGTCCCTCTCTCTCAAATGTAAATAAACATTAAAAAAATGTTTTTAAGGATTGAAACAGTAGATGAATAGATAGATGACCGGAATTTTTAAGTAACAGTGTATACTGGCAAATTCACACATCTTGTTTTGGCCCTACCCACGCCAAACTGTTACCAATTGTTGTTTGGTGGAATATTAAGAATGGTTATAGAGAGGCACCTGGGTGGCTCAGTCAGTTGAGCCTCCAACTCTTGATTTCAGCTCAGGTCATGATCTCACGATTTGTGAGTTCGAGCCCCGTTCCAAGCTCCGTGCTCATGCGCTTGCTCTCTCTCTCAAAATATATACATAAACTTAAAAAAAAAAGAATGGTGATAGAAATTATATAAAGTAACTTTCTTTATTACAAACACAGCAGTCCCCCTTTATCATGGGGAATATGTTCCAGGACGCCCAGCGGATGCCTGGAACTGTGGGTAGTAGCAAACTCTCTATGCTGTGTTTATTCCTACACATACATATATTAATTTACAAAGCAGGCACCTTAAGGGAGTAATAATAATAACTAATGATAAAACAGAGCAGTCATAACAATTTATTATAATAAAAGTCATGTGGATGTGGTCTGTCTCTCCCAAAACATCTTAGCGTACTGCTTCTGGCAGTACCCTTCTTCTGGCGACCACATGAGAAGAGGAAATGCCTCACCGAGAGGAAGTGAGAATGACGTGGGCTGTGACTCAGCGCGAGGCCACTGTTGACCTTCTGATGATTTGTCGGTAGGGGGAGCATCTGCTTCTGGACCGCAGGGAAGAGCAACCATGGAAAGCAAACCATGAATAAGTTGGGGGGTGATGGGGGAAGCTCCTGCCCATCCACGTTATTTGGAATTTCTAAAGATCATATACTGTTCATTTTTTAAAACTGTAAAATAGAAGAAAAAAGGTTTTTATTGTTTTAGAGAAAGTGTGTGTGAGTGGGGGAGAAGGGAGAGAGAGAGAGAGAGAGAATCCCAAGCAGGCTCCACGTTCAGCACAGAACCCCATGCAGGGCTCGATCCCCGAACCCTGGGATCGTGACCTGAGCCAAAATCAAGAGTCAGGGTGCTCAACTGACTGAGCTGCGCAGGCGGCCCCCGAAAAGGCATAGGCAGTTTGTATGGGTCTCATTGGGCTTTAGGAGATCCTGGTGCCGGAAAAGCAGGGCCTTCCCTTCCTCGAATGTCCCCATCCACATCCCCACCCCTCACCCCTCTCCCCCTTGGTTTCGAAGCCCCCATGCACTTAACCATGACCGCTGTGGTGAAGACACATTGTCCACATAGCAGGCCACCAACAGAGAAGACTGCCGGGTCCCCGGCTCGCACTGCGGCGTCATCTGGGCCCTCACTGGAGAAGCAGCCTTCCCCCCAGGCTCATCACCTCCCTGCTTAACCCCCGGGGGCAAGGCCTGCAGCCACGCACGCTCCCTCTGGCTTCTCCACTCTGGTCCAGGCCTCTGAAGCCTGAAGCATGGTGACCATGCCCATGCGGGTCTTCCTGCTTCCCCCATCGGGTGGCCCCCTGAGGCCAGACTTTGCCCAAGGCCCAGCCAGCTCCCTGCAGCACCCCCCCAGGCTGGCCCCTTAGCCTCTACCCCACGCTCGGTTGTAAGACTGCTTGCTCTCGAAGCCTGGTGTGGTCTTGCCCCTGCATCCTTCTTGGCCTCAGGTCACACTCCAGCCACTGAACCCCGTCCAGTTCCCGGAATCTATCCTGTGTTTCTCGTTTCCGCATCTTGGCCCTTGCTGTTCCCTCTGACTGGAAGACGCCTCTGTCCCCCCTACAGCCTCTTTCCCTACCCCTGCTGCCATCCCTTCCCTGCACACAGACTCTGAGGTCACAGTCACATGCCCGGAGGTCACTGAGCGGCGCCCCTGAGGACGATCCCGGGAAGACGCGGAGGAAAGCAGGAGTAAGCCGAAGGACGTGTTCAGTCTCGGTGCAGCGACCACAAAGGCCTTGCCCCCTCCTTGGGGAGCTTGGAAGCTGTGGTTGTTTCAAACTGAGGAAAGAGCACATCATCCTCCAGGCCTCCAGGGAGAAGAGTGTCCTGAGACGAAGAAGATCCCTTCCCGGAGAGCCTGCAGCCACCCGCGGCCGACGGCAGCCCGGAGGAGGAGGCGGGCGACCAGGCCACGCGCCCTGCCTCCCAGTGCGGGCCCTTCTCCGTGCCCCTGTGCACCTACCTCTCTGCACTTACCAGGCTGTGGCACAGTCCTCCAGGCTTCGCGCCACTCCAGGGAGGCAGCCACCCCCAGCCCGCCAGCCAAATCCGGCCCGTTGCCTGTTTGCCTGACCTGTTATCGGAAGACATCCGTGCTCCTTCGCCTACGCATCTTCTGTGGTCATTTCACTCTATACCACAGAGTAGCTGTGAGAGATGGATGGTCCCCAAAGCCTAAAGTAGTTTTTAAATGGCTCTTTGCAGAAGAAGTTTGCCAACCCCTGCTCGAGTATCTCATGTATCACACCGGAAGTGGGGCCTGGAAAAGGAATTTTGGATGAATGAGAATGCGTGTCTGGATGAATGAGTCACGTGGACTTGGGTTTGATTCCTGGCTTTGCCTTTCAAAAGCTGTGATCTTAGGCGCACTGTTTAACCTAAGTCAAGTTTCTCATCAAGAAAGTGAGATTCATACTACTTCCTTTTCAGGGCTGTGGTAAACACTAAGTAAGAAAGCAGATGTAGACTACCAGCACAGTACCTGGTGTTTACTACATGCTCATTTAAATGAGAGCCATCAGGTCCATTCCAAAGGCTACATGACATTTTTTAAAAAGCCTGGAATCCTACTAGGGTAGTCCAGTTGGTAGTGTGTTTGTTTTATTAAAAAAATAAAGAGGGGCGCCTGGGGGGCTCAGTCAATTAGGTGTCTGACTCTTGATTTCAGCTCAGGTCATGATCTCACGGTTCCTGGGATCGAGCTTTGCATCAGCTCTGTGCTGACAGCGCAGAGCCTGCTTGGGATTCTCCCCCTCTCTCTCTGCCTCTCCTCCCCCTCTCAAAATTAGACTAGACTAGACTAGACTAGACTAGACTAGAATAGAAACCTTAGCACCTGCCAAAAATGTAAGATCTTTTCTGCTTTGGCATAAATGTGACAGACAGACCTGATGATTATCATGCTTTATGTATCTGGCCTGGATTATAATGAATTGGAGCAAACCAGAACCCATAAATGAAAAGTGATGTAATTTGGAGATGACAGCTAATAAGTCGTAGCTCTTCCGAATTCCATTTCATTAGCAGGTACAGCCATGCTACAGGCCAGCCCCAGGGGACTGTCTCCATGACAAGATTTCCAGACGAGACAGTCCCTGATCATTTGCTGGGGCTTTTACTGCCTTTATACGAGCAACCTTGTCACTACCACTGTGATTAGTTAAGGGAGCGCTAGTTGCTACGCACCACCAAAGCTTAATGGCTTACCTTGTGAAGAATTAGTTTATTTCTCGCTCATCCAAAAGTCCAAAGTGGAGTATTCATTTCTATCGCGTGACAAAATACCACAAATTTAGCAGCTTAAAACAGCACAGATGTATCATCTCCCCGTTCCTGTGGGCTGGGAGTCAAGTCACAGGTTAGTGGGCTCCTTTGTCCTTCGTCGTCTTACCAGGACAAAAGTGGGGTGCCCGCCAGCTCTGCAGTCTCATCTGAGTTCCAGGCTCACTGGCTGCTGGAAGAACTGAGTTCCTTGCAGGTGTATGGCTGAGGCCCTCATTTTCTTGCTCCCCACAGGCCAGCGAGACGACCTCCGTCCAGTCGGCTAGGATGGGGTTTTACATAACGTAGGAATTCTGGGAGTGATTACCCCATCACCCTTCTCATATAATGCGTCCTTGCCAAGGCAGTGCCTCATCATATTCACAGCCTGCCACACCCTGGGGGAGGGGTTATGTATTTACACCCCTAAGGCTTTGCTTTCCTCCTCCATGTCTCCCCTCCTTCCTGTGTGTTTAGGAGGTCCTGCTGGTTGCCTACCCCACAGCCATTTACTCCCCTTTCTCCTTCCGTTTTTTAATTTTTTTAAGTTTATTTATCTATTTTGAGAGAGAGAGCATATGTGCATAGGGAGAGAGGCAGAGAGAGAATCGCAAGCAGGCTCCATGCTGTCAGGGTGGAGCCGACTTGGGGTTCAATCCCATGACCAGCAAGATCATGACCTGAGCAGAAATCAAGAGGCAGACGCTTCACTGAGGAGCCACCCAGATGCGCCTCCTCTTTCTCCTTTCTATGAAATGCTAATATTGCTGTAGTAGTTGCCCTACTTCTGGAAACACTGCACTCAGCACACCTATCAACGAGGCAAGTCCTGATTGATCTAAGCCAACCTTGGCAGTTTCATTCTCCTTGCCAGTGATTGGTGTAGAAGGGGCGTGTGTCACTGTGCTGGCCAATGGGAGGAGGGCAGTCTGATGACGAGCTGCTGGGGAAGGTTCTCCAGGCCAGTAAGATCAGACATAAGGGAAGATGTCTGTTCTGCTGTTCAATAGTTGCGAATAGGCAGCCATTATTTGACCATGAGGGAAGCTAACGTTAAGGCTGGGATGAGGAAGGCAAAGTAAAATGATGAAAAGAACTCAACTTCTTCCTGATATTATTCTGCTGCCGAATCAGCCATCCTTAGTGACTCCCTGCCTTACAACCTCTTGTTACATGAAGCAATATCCTTATTAGGTAAGCCAGGTTGAATCTAGGTTTCCTGATACCTGCAGTTACAGATAGTAAATAATCTGTGTGTGTGTGTGTGTGTGTGTGTGTGTGTGTGTGTGTGTGTTAGTCTTAAATTGTGGCACCTACCCTACCTCACAGTGAATCAGTGCCAAATATTGTTATTTCCTTCATTTACTCACATACTGTAGTTGCGAATATTAGTAACAACGTTGATGGTGATGGTGATGATGATGATGACAACAGTAGCATAGAGAGGCGGTACCTCTGTCCAGGAAATGATGTCAGAGTCAGTCACCAACATGAAATTTGCAAACTCCACCGCCTGCACATTTCTAGTAGTCATCCAGATTCAGTGCTGCCCAGTTTGAAAGTGCAGAGTGAGTGTGCCAAGACGGATTTTGGAGGAGCTGTTGATTTGGTATCTAGGTCTTGATCGAATGACTCTTTCCAGTCCAGATCAGGGAAGCAGAGTGGTCTAAAATCAGAATTAGTTGGTTTATGCATATTAAGATTGTAAGGAGGTAAATAGAATTCATGCTAGGATCTATTAGCATTGGGACAAGGATGTTGATTTTCCCAATATAAAATGCATTCTAAATATTGTGATGTTTTTGTTTTTGTTTTGCTTTTGTGTTTGCCATAAACACATGCATCCCAGCAGTATGGATGATGTGAACTAAGTGGTCCTTGACCCTAAAGGTCAAGCAAACTCTTTTGTACCATCAAATGTATCCATCAAATGTTCAGTTGGCTTAATAGTGCTGAGAGCAATTCCTCTGCTTCTACTTCTACACAGTGACTGGGACTTGAAAAGTATCTTGTACACACTCAGTCCATTCGGCTGCATCTAGAGGAAGGAATAGAGAAAGCAAGTCACGCCTTACACTATCAAGGTGAAATACTCAGGTAAATGGCTCCAAAAAGCCAAACAGAGCGAACATTCAACTGGCAGAATATGGAGAGAAGTGTCAGTCTTACATTTATATTTTATGTAAATCCAATAACCAGATGAGACGAAACTAGGGCATTTTTCAAAACAAAAAAAAAGAGAGAGAGAAAGACTTGTTCATTTTCGTAGAGTCACATTGCTCGGGATAGGTTAGCAGTAAATCTCTAAAGAGAATGGAATTTTTCTTTGCAAGGTGCATGGAGATGAGACTTGAAGGTAAAGATCATCTGGGGTGGTCTATTTTTAGAGAAAGTGATTTGCTGACGGTATTTGTCATTCACTGGGGAGGACAGCCAGCTGTGAACCATGGCAGGCATCCGTAGTAAAAGCCAGCTCTTGGGGGAAAAAAAGAAAATAATCTTTCCATTCTTAAAAAGCATTGAAAAGGAATGTTATCAAGTCAAAGGCAGGCGAGACAGGCAGTGAGGGAATGAGAAAATGTAAGGCATCTTCTGTATATACGCGTGCGTGTGCTATTTACTGGTGTGTGTTATCAGTGCATGGGCGTGAAGCTATGTGTTTAGTAGGTTATGAGTTACATTTCCATAAATGTAAGCAAACAATGGCTAGTATTTATTAGGTTAATACTTTGTCCCAGACTCTGTGCTAAGAGCTTCATGGAGATTCTCTCTTTGAACGATCTCACCAGCCTATGTTTTCGATGCACAGAGGAGCTAATGAAGCAGTTAGGAATGAGAACCAGAATGCAGACCCGGGTAGCTTGACCACGGGCAGAAGTCTGCTGCCCAGAGCCCTGGGCACTTACTCCATTACCATTGCCACACTGCACAAAGTGTCACAGCCGTGTTTATGTGTGCGTTTGTATGTTTTTTATTTATTTCAGAGAAGATCTTAAAGGGAAGCCGTTCTCTCTATTGTCTGCATGAAAATACAATCAGTCCATTTCTCAGGCTGAGGCAATTGACCGAACAAATAAATACACCCATCTTTTGGGTCACGTATCAATGGGCGCAGCAGCAAAATGAGTTGCAAGGCTAAAATCTCAGGATGTGTGTTTGTAATTCCTCACTGATCTCTGTCTTCAGCTTCAAGCACGTCTTATAACCTATGCGGTTCAGTCTGGTGCCTTGCCCTCTGGCCTCTGGCTCACCGCAACCAGAGGTGATGTGATGTGTGGGACTGTAAATGCAGGCGATTTGACCGCTCTGTATGCCACATCTTCACACGGGTGTCTAATAGTCATCGCAAAATTAAGCCAGCAAAAACAAGCGCCCGGTATCTGTCCCCTCCCCCGTCGCATGTGCTTCTCCCCACTGTCTGTCCGCTCCTCACATGGTGACAGTTCAGGACAAGATCTTATCTGTATCCTTTTCCTCCCCTTGTCCTTCCCTCAGTTTGTTCTGGTCACTGATGCTCAGGCTCTTTGGGGTTCCTCAGACACATACAACAGACTCCCATCTCAGGTTGGGAGGATGGCCGGGAGCAAAGGGTGCTGGTGGGGGATGTTCTAAAGGTGCTTTTAAAGAAACATCCAGGAAAGGCAGGCAGTATTTGGCCAACAAAGTTGTGTCACCGTTGTAGGAAGTGACACCATGGCATCTAAGCCTGGAGAGAGTATTCCTCCAGGGGGAGGTCTTGAGACGTCTGCATGTGTCCGTCAGGCCGCGGAGTGTGGGCTCTGCAGACTGCACGAGCGGGCACAGGCATGGGCTTTGCTGCCTTGAGGGACCTGAGTTTGATTCTTGACTCTGCCGTTTGCCTTCAGTAGACACTTGACCCCTCTGAGCCTCCGTCTCCTCATATTTCAAAAGTTTGCAGCGATTTGCTTTCCTACAATAATATTTTGGGTTTGTCAAAAATCTGCATATTGGGGCGCCTGGGGGGCTCAGTTGATTAAGTGTCCAACTTCGGCCTGGAGCATGATCTCATGGTTCGTGAGTTCAAGCCCTGCGTCGGGCTCTGTGCTGACAGCTCAGAGCCTAGAGCTGCTTCGGATTCTATGTGTCCCCCTCTCTCTCTGCCCCTCCCCTGCTTGCACTCTCTCTCTCTCTCTCTCTCTCTCTCTCAAAAATAAATATTTTTTAAAAAATCTTCATATAATCTTGGGAGCATGGTATATATACTCGGTACCAGTTAAAGGTATCAGCTGGATGAGTTAAAGATAATTTTGGCTAAAAGTTACAAAAAAAAAAAAAAAACCAACCCGACTTACAAGTGATAAACAGCAATGGGTTTGTTTTTCTCACGTAGCGAGAAAGCTAGAGACAGGACGTTGCTGGCCTTAGCACAGCTCCTCAGCAAAGCTGTCAGGATTTTCCCTTTCTCTGCTCTGCCACCGTGGCCTGTTGCCTTATGTCCTCTTGTTTAATGTCCTGAGACAGCACGATGGCCCTGCAATTTGAGACACCATGTCTCTGTGTAAGGCAAGAAGGAAAGAGAGAAAGGCAGGGACAAACAAGTCTTCCCTCCTTTATCAGGAAAAGAAAACTCTCTGGAGACACCGGATCATGGCCACTTCAGGCTGGAGGGAAATCTGGGCACCCTGCTGTGCCAAGCAAAATGGAGGCTTTGCAAGGAAAAGGGAAGCAGAAACCGGAAGTTGGGTGCATCGCTAACGGAGTCTGCGGGCGAAAAGTCTCACAGGGAGAACAAGACTGGATGCAGCTCTGAGAGAGGCACAGTTGAGACCTAATCCAATCTACAAGGAATTTCCAAATCTTGGGTGGGGAGACACAAAAAGGGAGTGGATTATAATATACTACAAGGTGAAATGAGAACTATACTTGGAATACAGGCCTTAGGTTATAGTAGACCCAGGAAGCCATTCGTTCTTACTAGAACGATGGAAGAATCTTCGTTGATCCAGGAAGCAGTGATCTTTGAGCAGTGAACAAGACAGAAAGCCTGCCTGCACTTCCGGGGTTGAAATTTTCAGAAGGGTATAGACGAGGAACAAACAGATTCCAACTGTGACAACCCCGATGTATCAGGTGGCTTTCTGAAAGGGTGAGAGGGTGTTCCCAGGCAGAGGAACAGCATCAGCAAAGGCTCAGAGGCAAGAAAGTGCACCCTGCCAGTCACTCATAGCTGAACTGCAGAGTCTGGGCATAGAGGCACATGGTAAGACCGGGCTGTCTGCAAATGTCTGGCTTGGTCGGAATGAACAGAATTGATTTCTGGGCTCACCCCTTACTTCTACCCTGTGCTTTACTCTGGCCCTCAGTATCGTCATCTATATTGGAATAGCAGTCTGTCATAGAGTTGTAGAATGAGTTCAGTGGGAGAATGTATGTAAGTGTCTGCCACACAGTAACCTCCTCACAAATGAAATCTGGTTACAAGCAATACTGCTCTGTTCATTGTTCCTCTTCTTTTGAAAACTGCTAAACTAGCCATCCCAGTGACGCCACTCTTTTCCCAGTTAATGGAACATTTCCAGTTATATGTAATGATATAAGACTACACAATAAGTGGGGGGACAAACCTCATTCATGCTGATTAAAAGAGTCCTTTGAACTAACTTGCTTATTCATTCTTTCCTTCAACACCTTTTAGCACCTGTAATATTCCAGTCATTACTCTAGAAAGCATTGTATGATAAAAATATAATGCAAGGCGCATATGTACGTTTAAGTTTTCTAGTTGCACATTATTAAACATTTTTAAAAAGCAGATGAAATTAATTTCAATAACATATTTTACTTAACCCAATATCTAAAATGCATTGCCATATAAAATCCATATAAAAAATTTTTGCAGAGAGGTTTCACATTATTTTTTCCTTTACACCGAGCCTCCCAAGTCAGGGTGTGTTTTACATACAGCACATCTCAGTTCAGACCAGCGACATTCTAAGTGTCCCATGGCCATATGTGGCAGTTGGTCCCAGACTGGGCAGCACACCTCTGTTCATTGGGCAACCGGGAATGAACAAAACAGACAAAAGTCTTCTCCTGAGGATTTTACGTCCCAGTGAGAATGACCAAACTTGCCTCTCTAGATTTGTTTGTTATTAATTGGGGTGCAGAACTTATGCCTGCATTTTGGTATGGTAACACTAACACTACCCAGCGGAGAATGTGTTCTTTGTCTCCTCCTATTTCTAGCAGAGTCACCTGCTAGATATTCATTAAAATTCTAAACACTGATCTGCCATTTCACTCTTAGACATTCGCAGCTCTGTTGTACAAACATAAATCCCCAATGTCTTGCCAGAGCCCCTTGCAATTAATACCAGACATAAGCCACACTAGCCTTCTTCATTTTGGTTTGCTGGTTGCATCGGTCAGTTGTGTAACTACTTTAACAACAATCCCCAAATCTCATGGTTTATTGTCACAAATGTTTACTTCTCACTCCCATCCAAGAGCCATGTCAAGCACGCGCCAGAAATTGTGTTAATGTAAAACCCACGAATATTTTCCTGTATGGTTTATGATGACTGGGTCTGTTTAAGAAGTTTTCCCTACCCCGTGTGCCAAGCTATTCTCCTTCATTTTCATTTGTTAGCTTTATTCTTCCACATTTAGATTGTTTTATGTTTATTTTATTTATTTACTTATTTTTTGAAAGAGAGGGAAGGGGCAAAGTGAGAGAGAATACCAAGCAGGCTCCTCACGGTCAGCACAGAGCCTGACACAGGGCTCGAACCCATGACCTGAGCCAAAACCAAGAGTCGGATGCTTAACCAACTGAGCCACCGAGGCACCCCCACGTTAAGATTTTTAATTCAACTGTGAATGTGTGTGTGCTAAAGGAGAGGAAGGAACCCAATTTGTCTGTCTCTGTGAAGTGCTAATGTTTTCCTGACAAACTGTTGTAGCATTCACACAGTTCTGCACACGCCCACACCCTGTTTCAAGGTTCTGTGTTTAATTTGAGTCCTTTGCTTCATATAGTTCTACATAAATATCACATATCTTTTTATTCCTGTGGCTTTGTAGTATGTCTTCAAATCTGGTTGGGATATCACCAACTTTACTCTTCTTTTTAATAGTGCCTTTACTCTTTGTTCTGATCTTTTCGTCTGTAGGGTAATTTTTATACTGTATTCAGATGTTAACTTGTTCAAAATATCCTATTGGAATTACATTGAATTTTTACATTGAATTTTACATTCAATTGCATTGGATTAGTAAAAAAAAAAAAAAAAAAAGTTAGGTCGTGCCATCCATGAACATGGAATACCTTCCTGTTTATTCAGGTGTTTTTAGATGTCCTTTAATAAAACATTTAAATTGCCAGTATCCTTGCTGCTGCCAACCCTTCTCTTGAGTTTTGTATATCAGCTTTTAATATTTTTATATTTAGTGTCTCCACATCTCTAATTAATTCTCTGTGACAGCTTGCTTATTCCTGCATCATGCTAACATTGTCCCTTAATTCTTTAGGACATTTATTATGCCTGTGTTGGATTTGCGTTCTATTCTGGCCCATTAATTTTCTTCACTGTATTGTGTTATTTTCCCGTGTGAGCTAATACTATCCTGGGAGTATTTGCTGCCTTGGCTAGTGATTTGTACCTGATGGGAAGTCCATCAGGTGCAAAAGCCCAAGCTGTAGAGCATGCCCCCGGTGAGTTTTAGTGAAGGATACACCAAGAGCAGAATGCCTCTGGTATTGTTATCTGGACTCAGCCATTTCCATTTTACACCCCCCTCTCCCAACCAGGTCACTCTGCTCTTCAGGAAACTCCCCTGCATCTCCGCACTGGGCACGTCTTTTATATCAAGAGCTGCCACACATCCTACATGTAGAGGGGAAGTCAGGGAGAAGTTTGGGTGAGTCTTTGGCTTGCCCATGCTATCTCTGCCCCAGGTGGCAACAGGCGTCCGGTGATCCCTGATGTTACCCCATGCCCCCAGCTGCTTCAGTGCCCTGCATGGACAAGACTGTGGGGGGACATTGAGCTTCCTAAAGCCCTGTAGGAGAGGAAAAGGGCCTAACAAGTGTTTCCCCATGTGTCTCATGGTGCTCAATTCTCTTCCAAGTTTAAGCTGTTTGCTATTTTTCCAGTACAATGATGGAGCCCAGAGGCCTGCTGGCTTCTCTGTTTTCCTGTGTTGGGGGAGCCTTCTGTGTGTGGGGGGGGGGGAGCACACCCAACCCCTGGGTGTGACTGCAGGGACTCAGGTAGCACAGTCTGGGTTTAGTCTTCCTTTGGTGAGAAATAGTATACTTTGTGCACACACATAGACATACAGTGACACACACATACACGCTCACAAAAATTTCCTATTCTTTGCTTTATTGTTTAGGGCCAGAATTTTTCAGAGCAATGTAAGTAATAGTTTGTTCCTAGAATAAGCCCTCATTAACCACAGAATATAATCTTTTCAACAGATTTATTGGATTTCCTCCTGTTGTATTGAGAATGTTCCCCCTCTGTTTTTAGAAATGAGATCAGTTTGTAGAATGTGGATGTTTGTACACTTTGGGGACCATTCTCCTCATAAAATTCTAGAAATGGTATTTATAAGAGGGTGAGGAAAGAATGGATTAGAAAGTCACCCATTTGTATTTATACTACGGTGTAGCTCACAACGCATAGAATTTATTTGTTCCTTAAATTTGGCAGGGGAGGGGAGAAACTTGCCCATTAAATGCTGGATCCAACACCTTTTTGCAGATGATTGTTTAGAAATCATTTTCCATATTTTCTATGGTAATTGAATTCACCGTTCTGCCATTTCTAAATCAATTTTAGTGATTTCTTTTTTCTCAGAAAGCTATCTTTTTAAATTTAACCAAATTTTCAAGTGTATTAGTAAAGGATTGCAAATCACTTGCATTTGTGATTATGCCTCCTTTCTCATTCTACGTTTTGTGTATTTAGTGGAGAATCTGTCTTTTCCTCTTGATCAAACTAAGCAAAGAATTTTCTATTTTCATATTTTTAATAAACTAGCTCTTGAATTTATCTATTCTGATTTTGCTTTAACTTCTGCATTTATCTATTTATTAAACACTGTCTGCAGGTTTCCTTGTACTCATTTCCTCATTCTTTTTTTTTTTTAAGGTACGTTCTTAATTTGCAAATTTTCACTATTTTATTTGTAACAATGAAGTCTTTTATGGCTTTGGAGTAACGCCTGAATATAAGTGTGATTTTATTCCTTAAGTATTTATAATTATTATTCTCATCATTATTTTCTGAGTGATCTAAAACAGAAGCGGGTGTGTGTGCACCTGCAAGCTGGTGAGATGGGGAGGGGGAAGGGTTCATTTACAGATGTGTGGATGTTTTTATGATGTCACTTATTTACCTTCTGGTTATGAAATTCTTGTCCTATAGCTCTGTGTTCATTGTATATGCCCTGTCTAGTTATCTATGTTGAAGAACTCATTGAGGATTCTTTTGTGGTTGCTTATAATGTTTGTGAGTGTTTTGTGGGCCCTTGAAAAGAAAATGTATTTACTGACATGTAGAGAACTTAATACTCCCAATTAAATCAACATTATCCATCCACTGTTCAGATATTTTGTTTCTTTCACAATGTTAGATTTATCATGGAGTGAAGAAAATCTGGTAGAGTATGGATTCATTTCTTTCTTTTTAGAGTTTAAAAGTTTTATACCTTCTAATGTCTTATTATTTGGTGCATAGCAGTTCACAACTGTTTAAACCTCATTATGGATTGTGTCAGTAACACTAACTTCCCATTCTGTCCCACTAACTTTTTTCTTAACTTAAGTTCTACCCTGCGTAATATCAGTACTGCAAGTATCCCTTACCTTTGCGAGCATTTGCCATTCTCTTTGCTCATTCTCTTACTTAATCTCTAGGAGGTATTTTTGTTTGGGTAGAGCTCGTCTAAAGTTATTTTAAATTTAAGAGGAACATAATCTATTAGCATTTATTTACATGTGTGTGATTTTATCTCTGTCACTTTATTTTCTCTTTCTGCAGGTTTTCATGCTCCTTGCCCTTTTCTTTTCCTTTTTTTTTTTTAATTATTCTTTGCTGTATGAATTGTTTTTCTGGTAAGTTGAAAACAATACAGCTTTAAACTATACTAATAGTTACTTTTTAATTTTTGCTCACATTTATTGCAACTATGTGTGTTGAATTATTACTGTTGAGAGTAGAATAGCACCCCAGTCTCCTTTTTAGCCTTAGGATAATAATAATAATAATAATAATAGTAATAGTAATAATAGTAATAATAAATAGCACCCACCTGATAGGGCAGATTGGTAGATCAAAGAGATGGTATGTGTAAGTTCTCTGAACATACTGAGTATGCGACACATAGTAAGGACTCAAATGTCAGCTATAACTAATACCGTTGTTGACGTCCTTGTTACTTTTCTCCATATCGAATAAGGAAATTAACACAGCCCATTATTCTCCTCCAACCCCCCTCCCCCTGGCCTCCACTGCTTGTGTTTTTTTTACTACAAATCATGGTATTTTTGTTACTGTTAAAACACTTCTGAGAGCACCTGGCCGGTTCTGTACGAAGAGCATGCGACTCTTGATCTCAAGGTGGTGAGTTTGAGCCCACATTGGATGTAGACATTACTTAAATAAATAAATAAATTTAAAAAAAAATTCTAAATCATGTGTCATGTGTTTCATTATATACTTATAACAGGTGAAATTTCTCTGTGAACTGTTTATACCAGTCATTTTAACTTAACCATGTTTAAATTATTTCAAGCAAAGTCCTTTTATGCCTTGTGTTTTCCATATCTTCCCAGCCTTCGCTTTCTGTGCTCATGAATGGTCATTTGTTGGCCTTAAGAATATGTGGCTCATAATTTTGTCTTATAGTGTTTCATGTGGTAGAAGAGAGATCTGAAGTGAGACTAAGGTCTCTTTCTTTAGGGATGACCCCTCTTCCTGCCTGTATGCTCAGATGTCCTTCTTTACTTTTGACACCTCACCCTTCTGACAGGATACTTCAACCTTCCGGCAGGAGGAAGGATGTCTCTTTCCCCTAGGCTGACCCGGTGCATGGTGATTCCCTCATTGACAGATTTGGATCTGTTTTCCTCATTTAGCCAGGAACTCGCTCTTCTCTCTGAGCAACACAGCCGCTCTAGTCATTCCAAAGCATTGTTCAGGATCCAATTAGTTCTTTATAGCTTTTCTGATACTATCTTCTATAATGATTTTCAACTTACTGTAGCCTCATTTTGTTTTGTGTGGGAGCTTCTCAAACATATCCGCCCCACCCCCACCCTGCCATGTCACTAGATCACCTTTCTACAAAACTAGTTTTTCTTGCTTTTACTTCTTTTGCTGTTTTGATTTTACTATGCTGTTACTGATTGCTACAGATTCTTTCTTTAACTCTTCCAAGAGATCCCTCCCTTGCTAATCTAGTTTGGTCAGTTCAGCTCACAGATCTTACTTTGCAGAGATTGTATTTCCCCAAATGGGTGGCGAGCACAGAGTAGAAAGTATGTGGCATTTGCTTTTTATTCCAGTAGTAAACAGTTTTATAATTATGTCCTTTGCGTACTACCTGAGTGTTATAATCTTTACTGCTTTTATGCTTTAGAAGTTTTCACAGGCACCATATCACTGATTTGTGTTTTATGGCCTTTCATTTCTAAGGAAAAAGAGTTTTTCAGGATCTGGAGTTTGTACCTAAACATAGTGAAGAAAGCCTCCTGAGATCACTTCAGTATTAAACTTATTTTTTGTATCTTATGCTAGAAGGGAGGTCAGTGTAAGTATATATCATGAGTTAGGTGATCCAACAGTCTCAAGGACCACAGAATAGGCCAAGAGTAAGTCCTCAGAACATGTAGGCCATTAGCAGCAGCAGATGATGATGAACTTGACTCCAGAAAAAAATTTAGTTCATCCGCTGTAAACACATTCTGGGAATAAAGTCAAAGACAAATGATGAATGGAGAAAAATATGTACTACACAAATATAAAGTAAATTTATAAATCTATAAAACATTTATGTATCAATAATACGGTTTATAATCTACTAGAAAAAAAATTGCCTTGAGCATTTAGTTTCTGCTCATTTATTCCACATAAATCAGCTTCTCAACATAAAAAACTTTAGTCCTACTGATCATTAAGATACGGAAGGTTTTTAAAGTGTGTATACCATTTGCCCATGAAATTGGCAAATGCTTAACAAATATATAACAAGTTTGGCTAAGGTATGGAGAAAAAGACCCTCTCTCATATCAACCAACGGGATTGTGAATTGAAAAATACTTATTTGTCCATGCAAATCTACCTCCAGCACTAACGGGCTTAGGTATCTTTGTGTATACATGCAAAGGTGTATGCACAAAATGTTCGCTCCAGTATTGTTTGTAATCGAAAGTACACGCGTGAGGGTAAGGATAGGCTGCTGTAACAAAGAAGCCCGACAAATACTCAGTGGCTCAAGAAATAGTTATTTCTTTCTCTTGTAGGTTTCAAGGAAAACTGTTCAGGTAAGCAGGGCAACTCTACTCCGTGTGGTCGTTCAAGGACCTGTTTCCTTCCACGATACGTCTCTACCATTTTCTAGCAGGGCCACAACCAGATTGCAGCTGGTGTGGGAGGGGAAGAGAGGACCGAGCAGGCGTGCACACAGCCTGCCCTGTTTCAGAAGTGATATACACCGAGTCGTTCTACTCTGTTAAGAACACTATCCCACGTGTGCAGTTATCTACCGAAAGCTTTGGGAAATGTAACCTAACCCTATACTCAGGAAGAAAATGAAAATGGGTTTTGGTAAACAAATGCGGTTCTCTTCCTTGAGGATATGCTGGAAACAATCAAATGTCTATCAAAAGAGAAAACAGTCTGGCAATCCCATTTGATGGAATATTAGATGGCAAGTAAAGAATGAGGTAAATCTCCCATTCTGTTAGATACACGTAATAGAAAGGTCCCAACATACGTTATGCAATGGAAAAGCGAGATCCAGAAAAATGTGAACAATATATTCACATTTATATTTTTCAAATGAGGATGTGCTACACACTTACATGCAGGTATATGCACAGAACATTTCTGGAAGAAGAAGCTGTTAACATTCAACTCTGAGTTGAACGAGGGGTCTAATGTGAGAAGAAAACTTACTTTTCAGCAAGTCCCTTTTTGTATTGTACGATATTTTTTTTACCATATGTATGTATCATTATTAACATTGTCAAGTGTAAACATATACATACGAGTAAGTTCTTCTCTTGTTAATACTTGCCAGCAATTACCTGTTGCTGTAAGATAGTGTCTAGGCTTATTGGCATGTTTTTCAAGCTCCTTTCTTCGTAGGGTCCCTGTCGGCCTTCTTATGCCTTGAACTTGAAGCTCCCTTCCTGTGCTGTTCCCCATTTTCTTGCCTTTGCCTATAAATAGTCTATCAGCCTAAAATACTCCCCCCGAAATCCTGCATTTTACATTATTTTTGTTTGTTTGTTTGTTTGTTGGCTTGCAAGACTGAGTTTAGTACCATCAAACTAATACCATGGATGGTCCATTTATCTCCCCAAGACGAAAACAAGGTCAAGGGCCATGTTGTACCCCTCCTCATCCCTAGCAGAATGCATGACAGATAACACAGAGCTAATCAATATATGTTGAAGTGACAAGATCCTTTCACCCACTTAATTTAAAAAACATTTATTAAGGGATGCCTGGGTGGCTCAGTCAGTTAAGCGTCCGACTCTTGATTTCAGCTCGGGTCATGATCTCACAGTTCCCAGGCTGATCGCACAGAGCCTGCTTGGGATTCTTTCTCTCCCTCACTCTATCTCCCCTAAAGTATAAATAAACATTTAAAAAAATTTTTTAACTTTTTAAATTTATTTTTGAGAGACAGAGAGAGAGAGCAAGAATGGGGGAGGAGCAGAGAGAAAGGGAGACACAGAATCTGAAGCAGGCTCCAGGCTCTGAGCTGTCAGCATAGAGCCCAACGTGGGGCTCAAACCCATGGACCGCGAGATCATGACCTGAGCTGAAGTTGGATGCTTAACCAACTGAGCCAGCCAGGCACCCCAAATAAACATTTTAAAAAGCATTTATTAAATGACTACAAGATTCCCCTCTTAAGTAGCTTCTCTGCTCCTTCATTCTTTTTCCAATTTTTCTCTTTTGTCCTGCATATTTTCTCCCAACTAATTTCTGTCCCCTCTTCCTCAAGGACACTAACTTCAGAGTCCAACCATGCACATACTCACCAGGGAACAATGAAACACTTTTTTTTTTTTTAACAAGGAAGGGAGTGCATCTATATGAACTCATGGTTTTTAATAGTTATACAGGTATGTTGATATAAAAATAAATATAGATATGTGTGTTGAGGTGTATGAGTACTCATGAATATATTTCCTAGTTCTGTCTACTGAGAGAGCCTCAGATTAATGTCCTCCCAGTAGCAATGAATACATCTCGTACCTAGACATCAGTTTGTAAGAACCATTACAAAATAAAACTAACCAGGCTTCCTTAGAGAAATGGCTGTCTGCAGAACTGGAACAGAGAAAATACAAGCTATGTCCAGAGAGTTCTGCAGTGTTAGAAATTAAGGAAGGATTCAGAAATAATTGGGGCATGTCCAAAAGGACACAGATGCTAAGGAGCTCCCAATGACGATACCTGGGACAGTTTGAGCAATAAAATAAATAGTGATACATAAATATGATAAAGAAATATGATAAAATAAATAGTGATACATAAATATGATAAAGAAATACAAATAGTAGCAAATCATTACTCATGAAATAAAGCACATATTCTTCAACCCACACTAATAGAAATGAGTGAGTGAACAAATAAATGAAGGAGAAATTCACAATAGACTAATTAATTAACTAATTAATAAATACAGAAGGACTGATGGAAATCAACATCACCAGTGGGTAAACACCAGCTAATAAGTTTTGCAGGCAAGAATCACCAATAGATCCTGAAGTTAGAAGGCAAATGTGTGATGAGAAACAGGATATTTGCACAGTCTCCAAGTATTTCTCCTACACGGAACTCATTCATTATGGATATAGAAATATGCAGTAACTTTACAGTGGGGCAGCTTGGCAAATATCACCTTAATCAGTGACCAAAGTTAGTATCACCAGCAGTGGGAAATATTTGACATCAGGCACCTCCTAATATGTTGCCCTGAGACTAATGTATTATTTTTGTCCTATTGTTATGAAGAATATATAGGCTCAATCTAATAAGAAAACATCAGACCCAAATTGAAAGACGTTCTACCAAATACTGGCTAGTAGTCTTCAAAAGGGTCAAGGTCATAAGAGATAGGCTGAGAACCTAGTATGGATTGAAGGAACTAAGGAGACATGACTAGATGCAATATGGAATCCTAGATTGGATCCCGGGCCAGACAAAAAGACATTCCCAAACACCTGGCAAAATTCCAATGAGGTCTGTAGATTAGTAAGTACTTTTATATCAGTGTTAATTCCCTAGCTGCCGTTTACTACGATTGTGTAAGATGTTAATATTAGGGAAAACTGGGTGAAAGATATAAGAGGACTATACTATTTTGCAACTATTTTGTATAGATAAAATTTTTAAATAAAAAGTTGAAAGAAAGAAATAGGTCATGCAATTTATCACTGGGTTACTCTCTGGTAGGTGAAGGAACCCAGAACCTTGAAGCTGAAAGTTCAGAATAATTCTTCAACACCCAATGGCTAATGTTTAAAATCAGTTGTTTTTTTACCCCCGTCGTTTGGTGTCATCTAACTCTGGGTTTGTTTTTGTTTTTTGGGTTTTTAAATTATCCAGAAGAAGCAACCTCTTTGTTGTTCATTTGGCAAAGGAAATTGCCCTTATCTAATCTTTAGCTAGATAGATTGCTAAGCCCAGAGAAAATGCCAGATGAGGCTCTAAACGGAGTGGGATTCTTGCTACTTGCTGCTCTGATTCTCCAAGCTGCCTTTAAAGCTGCAAGTAGTTTAATCGAAAACCATTTACTCAGTCCCTGTAAATCTAATGGGCAGCTTTAGAGGTGCTCTGCAGTGGTTTGGAAATGAAAAGTCAAGGATTATACATAGTGTATGAAATACACGTAGGATTCAGCATATAAACTGACTTAATCTATTAGCCACTTTTTTTGAAGTTTTCTTTTTTCAAATTTTCAACTTACTTCATAAGGAAGTTTTTCCTGAGTGAATATAATACAAAAGAGCAGAACCAGGCTATGGGAAAGCTATTCAGGTGGGAACTCAGAGCTTGGGTTCAAGTTCCAATCCCGCCACTAATTATATAGCATATATGAAAACAAGTCTTTTTTTTAAAATTTTATTTATTTATCTTGAGAGAGAGAGAGAGAGAGAGAGAGAGAGAGAGAGCACAAGCAGGGGAGGGGCAGAGAGAAGGAGCAAGAGAGAATTCCAAGCAGGCTCTGGTTGTCAGCACAGAGCCTGATGGGGGGCTCAAACTCAACGAACCGCGAGATCATGATCTGAGCCGAAATCCCGAAGTCATACGCTTAACCAACTGAGCCACCAAGGTGCCCCTGGAGACAAGTCTTAAATAGGGACAGGGACACCAGTTTATTAGGTGTGCTGAACCCAGTACGGTGCCCTCAGCTCTCGGTTTTATTTTTCTTCTTACCCTCCTCTAACGTGATTGGTTGGAATTCTGTTCATTGCCTCTTGACAACATTTTGGGCAGATGTCATGGCTTTCATTGTTGGTCATAAGAGTCTCATTTTCAGGTAACAAAAATCCACTCCATCTGAAGCACAGCGTAAGCCTGACCATTACTTCACTGCCCTTCCACTTCCCTGCCTCCACCCACAAACACCCCGGCTAAGGCCTAGTTCAGCTTTGTTCGAGAACTTGCACTGGGAAAATGAGCTGTGGTTTCTTCTTTCGTTCGGTCTCCATCTTGTTGATTTCCTCCCCAGCCTTCACGCGCACTCTTCCTCTTCTGAATCAGCAGGGAATTTTGCACACAAGAGCCCCGGGAGGCCTTCAGTCATGTCCCACTCTGACAGGTGATGAGCAGAGCAGACCCTCTTAATGCTCTGAGGGCTGATGGGGCCGATTGGGAAGTCTGTGAGCCTGGGGAGCACCTCTCCCCCTTCCACCTCCGTGAGCGTCACCTGGCGTGACTGCCCGCACAGCCTCGAAGGCCCTCCCCAGCACCACGGCTCCCTGGGCCCTGCTCTGCACAGCCTCCGGTTAGCTTCTGCAACATTCCTACTGGGTCAGTTTTGGAAATAAGTGCCTGAGAACCCTAAGGACACATTTACGGGCCACATCCTGGCCGCTCAAGGTGTCGCAAGGCCACCTGGCATGGTGTAACTGCTCAAGAATATGTAGGATAAGGAACATTTCCTGGAATTCCTTGGAGGATGCTGGGGTAAGCAATTTTTCTGGTTTAGAGGGAGCCCCGCCTTTCACTATTTCTTGAGCCCCTATCATATGCCGGGCTTTGTTTGTGGTTCTGAGACACAGGAGTTAATGGAACAGTCAAAATTCTCTGCCCTCTAGTTGGGGAGGCAAATCATCAACAAGCAAATAGATGAGTATGTCATCCAAACTATAAAGTCACAACGAGGTATCACGTGGTTCCTGATACGATATATCGAGAACGTCCTAGCATCACTTTTGTCATATTTCTGCCAAAAATGTATGATCCAAATCTGTGACAACACATCAGACAAGCCGAGGGTGAAGGACATTCTACAAGACCCTTATTCTGTACTGTTTCACATAGAACTGCCACAGAAGACAAAAGGTGAGCCACTACTCCAAATTAAATGAGACTTAACTACATTTACCATGGCGAGCGCTCAGTAATGTGCACAGAAGTGTTGAATCACTATGTTGTACACCTGAAACCCAGATGATATTGTATGAAACTATTCTTCAATTAAAAAAAATAACACGAAAGCTCAAAGCACTGCATCCTCCTAGATTAGATCCAGAAGCAGATTGTTTAATGCCCCGAAGGGTATTATTAGTATAATTCTCAAAAGTTGAATATGACTTGCGTATGAGAGAATGGTATCCCATCAATGTTAATTTATCATGCTGCAATCACATAACAAAATGCAGATCTTTGTTCTTGGGAAATACACACTGAAATATTTAGGGATAAAGTGTCATAGGCATCTGCAGCTCCTTCCCAAATAGTTCAGTATCGAAAACAAGAGCAAGGATGACAACGACCGAAATAATATCTGTTTTGGAAGGAGAATCATAAAAAGCAAATACTGCAAACATTCATAATTGGCAAGCCTGAGTGGAGGGCATGGTCAGCGTTCCTGAAACTATTCTGGCCGATTTCATGTGGGTTTAAACGGTTTCAAAATAAAGCTTAAAAAGTAAAATAGCAGAAGCATTCTGAAGAGGGTGGGGGGGGGGCAGAGCGTTGGGGTCAAGGAAAGTCTCTTGCGAAATGGCCTTTTGTGCAGAGAGCTGATGGAGGGGAGGAGGCGGCTAACTGTGCGGAGGAAAGAGCATTGCAGGAAGAGAGAGAACAGGAGCAGAGACCCTGATGCGGCAGCGCTCCTGGGGTCTTTGGGCAACAGCACGGAGACCGGGGGCCCTGGGGCAGAGTAACTGATGAAGAAGGGCGGTCAGAACCGGCACAGGTCAGCTCACATCGGGCCTGGGAGGCCACCGAAAGGATGTGAGCTGTGTTTGAAGCATGATGAGACACTATGCCAAGGTTCTGCGCAGAGGAGTCGAATGCCTTTCATCTGCAACAATGCCTTCTGTCCACTTTGCAGAGAGAGCAAGGGAGCAAGAAAATTGATCGCAGCGGATGTATTTGTCTGGGTGGCCTTGAGGAAGCAGTTGTGTAGGTGAGACAGGGCATCAGGCTGGACCGGGGTAAGGGTGGTGGAAGTGACGTGAAGCGGTTGGATTCCGCACGTATCTCGACGGTCTTGTTGGCTAGTATGTTGGCTGATGGGCTGGATGTGAAGGGTGAGGGGGAAACTGGAGTCAAGGGTAATTCTAAGGTCTGGGGCCTGATCCATTAGATAAAGTAGCATGCCGTTTACCAACTGGGAGGCTGGAAAGTGAGGGAAACTACCCGGAGGGCTGCTTCCTGGGCCCTCCGGGGCACAGGGGTCATCAGTTCAGGGCCTGTCTCGATGGGAATCCAGCTCTGCCCTAAGTTCTGCCGAGGCACCACCATCAACCTCGGTTCCCCGTGCCTTCTCCATACAACACGTGAGAGGGAAGCAGAGCAGACCGGTGCTCCCGTGACCTGCACGCATCCCGGCTTCATCCACCTGCAAGGGGTGGTCTGGGAGTGATGGGGCACATTTTAGAACCACAGCTTCCCTTTTCTCTCTCTCTGTCCACGAGGGCCGACATATATACTGTAGAAGATGCTCCCTCCGCCTGCATGTCCTCAGGTCATCTCAAGGCCGTTTCCTGGTTTTCAGGGTTTAACCCACTCACCGCGTTTGCCTGACCACCGTTGTGGCTCTTCAGCCTTGAGCGTGTGCCACCCCCTCTCCTGCCCCCTTTAAATGCGAGGAGGAAAACTTTCCCTGTGGTTTCAGGACTCAAGGTCAACAGGAACACACTCCTCTGTTTCCTTCCATTCCAAACCCTCACACCGCAGACTGGCCGGATACACCCCTGTGCCCATTCTGGATCCTTGACCCCAGCCTCTGCCTAAAGCCAGGCGGGTAACCCTACCCAACTCCTGGAAGATAAGCCTGCACGAATAAAGGAGACCAGAGCCACAACCCAGCAGGGGAGGATCAGAGTCGGTGTGGTTTGGAGAGAAGAGGGAATTTAAGAGCCATTTGCAAAGGAAAAGGGATCAGCCTCGGTTACTGGCAGAAATGGCATTCAAGATCCGGGATAAGAAAAACTCATGGAATTCTTCTTCCCAGGCCAAAATACTGAAGGGATGACTCTTTTTTAAATGTCCCCGCCACTAAATGTGGACAGCTCCAACATGCAAGGCAGGAAGTCGTGCGTTCTCTTATTCACCACGCAATGCCCATCCCCATACCAAAACCCACACCGGTGTGTCGGCAGTACGAAAATGAGAAGAAGAGCTCTCGAGCTCGCGTATAGACTGAAAGGATGCAGAAGGCTAATCGGGGTGGTGTCCTCCTGCTATGTGGGTGACGAGGCACCTGGAGCTGCACAGAAATGGAGAAGTCAGGGAAGACTTGGGACGGGGCGCGGGAAACAACACGGGAGCTGCACCCTAGATCATGAGCAGGAGGTCTCCAGGGACGTGTGTGCGGAAGGACAGTCCTCAGCAAGACAGCATGGACAAGCCGGGCCACCCAGGTTTCCATCCTCGTCACCCAGCGGAATGCACGGCCAGGCCTGTGGTCACGTGAGATGTCAGGGACCCTGCGGAAACGGCCTCAGTGCAGCTCTTTCTGATCGGACTCGACGGTTCTAGAAGCGCAGTATTTCACCTTGACGAGCTTTTATTGAGCACCGTACAATTTGCTAGGGCTGCCGCAACAAATTAGGACAGACTGAGTGGCTTCAACAGCTGGGACTTATTTCCTCGCAAGCAGGGAGACTGCAAGTCTGAGATCAAAATGTGTGGGTTTCTCTGAGGCCTCTCCCCTTGGCCTGCAGATGGCCACCTTCTCGCCGTGTCTTCACATGGCCTTTCCTCTGCGTGTCTTCCTTCCTTCCCGGGGTCCCCGCGTCCAAAGCTCCTCTCCTTATAGAGACACCGGTCAGACGGGATTAGGGCCACCCTAAAGGCCTCGCTTTAACTTAATCACCAATTTAAAGGCCGTGTCTCTCGGGTCCCTGGGTGGCTCAGTCAGTTGAGCGTCCGACTCTTGATTTCAGCTCAGGTCATGACCTCACGGTTCATGGGTTTGAACCCCGCATCGGGCTCTGCGCTGACAGTGAAGAGCCTGTTTGGGATGCTCTCTTTCCCTCTCTCTGCCCCTCCCACACATGCTCACTGTTTCTCCCTCTTCCACCCCCAAAATAAATAATTTTTTTGAAGTTTTTATGTTTATTTTTGAAAGACAGCATAAGCGGCAGAGGGGAAGAGAGAGGGGACACAGAGTCTGAAGTAGGCGTCAGGCTCCGAGCCGTCAGCACAGAGCCGTACACGGGCCTCGAGCTCGTGAACTACGAGATCATGACCTGAGCTGGAGCCGGACACTTAACTGACTAAGCCACCCAGGCGCCCCCAAAATAAATAAAAATTTTAAAAATTCTTTAAATAAAAAAAAAATAAAATAAAATAAATAAATAAAGGCCCTGTCTCCATATATAGTCACATTCTGAGGTATGAAGGGTTAGGACTTCAATATATTAATTTGGGGGACACGATTCAGCCCCTAAGTCTCTACTACTTGCAAGGCACTATGGGAGGTGGTGTTAATAAAGTATAAATACTTTTGTTCCTTTGTCCATCACTTAATCAGTAGAGGCATTTAATATATGAATCAGAATCCAGAAGGATCCCCATTCCAAACTCATTTGCCCCTGAAGAAAACAGTTTTTCCATATTTTAGAAGTCACTTTTCCATTTTCTGTGTGTTCATTGGCCTTCCTAGGGCCCAGCCGTCTGCTCATGGGAATAAAAACCATAATGTCCCTGGGGCTGTGTCCCTCCTCTGAAGCTGTCACAACAGCGACAGCAGCAGCAGAGAGGGGACTGTCCATAGCATCGGGCAGTCCACTGTGACTCCCACTTGCTGGGCCACGTGGTTCAGGACCCGGATTCTCAGTCCCAGCCTCTGTGCCTCTTGGCCCGGCAGGCCATCTCTCTGGCGGGGTTCTGGGGCTGAACTCCCAAAAGGGCCACAGAGTCCACTACAACCCAGGTGCTGACGCCTCGTGTCCACGTTCTCCCTGAAAAAGGGCCCCCTTGCCAAAGCATTGGTGAGAAAGGTAGACTTCGCTGAAGATTCGGAGACAGACCAAGAGGAGGTTTATAATGCATACCTTATTCAGTCGCTGTCTGACCCAAAAATCCATAGCACCTCTAAATTTATTTTCTCATTGCCTTTCCCCCGCACACCTCCCTCACGGCAGCCTGCCCCCCACACCCCTCTCACCTCTAGTGTACGTCGTAGTGCAGCTCAGTCCCTCAGACTGTAAATCTCACCCTCCGAAGTGCTTCCCAGAACACAGTGCCATCTTATTACCATTATTATTACCATTATTGTTATCGCGTTTGGTCCTTGAGGTGCCATCTTCCCTCGCCTCTGGCTTCTCAAGAGCATTTCTTCTGAGCACGTATAGTGCTCTTTCCCATGAGGAATCTTGACCCACCCCTGAAGGTGATGCGATGGCCCCACTGTTGTTAAATTGGCATCGACATGAAGGGCAGGGATGAAAGCCATGCTCCCAACCTCATACCAACCAGAAGGGACAGTGGTTTGCTGGCAATCTTGAGACGTTGAGAGTTAAGACGTGGCCCCTGAGCACCATGATTATTGCCAGGGGCTTTAGATGTTCATCTTACTTAATCCTCAAAATATACCTGCAAGGAAAGTGTTATTGTCCCATTCTGTGGATGGGAAAGCTGAGCCTCAGAGAAGTTAAGTAACTTTCGTGGGCTCACACTGCTGGAGATGTACAGGCTTAGAAGGGCAGAGCCTTGAGTGTGTCATCCTCGGGTTTGAAATTATCCTCTGTCCCTGCCCATGAGATGATTCCTTAAAACCATTCCTCCCCATTAAGCGTCTCATCTTCCGTGGGCCTCGGGAATGTCACTTCACATCTTTTGTCCCATTTTGTTCAGCTGTCAAATGGGGGTGATATTTGCCCTGTTGTATTCACAGGGCTGTTTTGTGGAAAGGTATGTCAAATAAAAGAGGTTGTGTGTGTGTGTGTGTGTGTGTGGCTATACCAAAAAACTGAAGCCTTATTATCCTGATGTTTGCCACTGAACAAGATCTAGCCAAGTCTTGTTGGCTTAAACAATGTGGGTGAGGACTGTTTTCAGGACAGAACCAAAAAAAAAAAAAAAATTGACAACACTTAGGACTTTCAGAAAGGAAGATGATGGTATCTCAGGAAATTGATGATCTTAAATTTCTCCAGCAAAGAGGAGTAGGTGAGAAATAGGCGGGAGTCCATGCTACTACATTCTTCCTATTCTAGAAACTGTGGACTTGGGAGCTACACAGAAATGCCTCTGTAGGAACTATGGCAGCTAGCCTGAGGGCCGGAGGGAGCAGCTTGCTAATTTGTCCCTCCCAGGGTGTGTCTCTGATGCCACTTCCTCTAAGACACCCAGGTCCTACCACGACTGGGTCTTCAGAACTCGTTTCTTCCTCTGGGAAACCTGCCGTGGGTCTCGGTGGGTTACCGTCCTTTACAGTCTTTCTGTGTGGCTGTACAGTCATCAGCTGGGACACCTACCCACAGGCTTCGTCACCGAAGCCTTCGTCACGGGGCCTTCGTCACCGCTGTTTCCCACTCTTCCAAGCACCCCTAGGGGACCAGTCAGGCCAGCTCTTCTGGATGGGCTCACCGCACAACTGGTATGTTTGGAGTCCAGTCGTGAGCACCGCTTAAATCCCGTGGGGACACCAGAACACTTGCTCATAGTACACTCACTCCTGCTTCTGTATCTAAGTCTCTCTCCAATCTGGCTACAGTTCTTCCTGCTCATTCAGTCCATCCATCAGCCTGCCTAGAAGTCATTTAACAAATGTGTACAAATGTGTAAGAACTTAGACTCTGAAGTCAACCCGTCCTTGATGCTAATCCCGACTCTACCACACTTTCGGGGTCTATTTGGGCACATTATTTCACGGTTAGCACAAAGATCAAAAGATAACTTGGATAAACCCTTAGGGTAGAGTCTGGTGTGTAATAAGAGCTGAATAATTATTTGCTGGTGTGATGAATGTCATTGCTATGTGCCAGGCTAGTGGTCCGGAGGGGAGCCCAGAGCAGAGGGCGGGAAGGGCAGTGAGATAACTCCACTTTGCACACTTGCGTCACGCAGGAGAGAAAGTCCCTGCTCACCTGCTGGGAGGGTCAGGCAGGAGGCCAGAGAAAAGTTAAGCATCCAAGGACAATGAGGCATTTTCCCGGTAGACTGGAATGCCATTTCCATGCAGAATACAGGCACTGAAGGCTTATGCATCCCTGAAAACTTGGGGGCTTCTCTTACTGTGTCTGTGTGCCTGGGATGGTGGAGGGGTGACTAGAGTATGCCGGGCAGGGGCGCGGCCCGCAGCCATCAGGAAGGGTCTTGTATCACACAGTGAGGAGCCTGGGTATACCCTACAAGTGAGTGGGGGAGGGAGGGCATCAAAGCACTTCAACAGTTCAATTATGTGTTTGAAAGTCAGTTCACTCCTTAAGGTTTGAAAGAAAGCCTCCGACTATTCCAGATCCCATTTCGGGAGACCTCTTGTATTCCCTCACCGCGCTGACTTGCTAGAGCAGGAGGGGAACTTAGAAGTCGCTGAGCCCTTCCTCAAGTCACACCGCCCATTGATGAGCATTCAACTGACCATACTCGGTAACTGTTGCTTCCTGACATATTCATAACCCACCAGTTTTTGCAGCTGATTATGACAAAGCCAGGTCGATGTAAGAAGACTATTACTGACTTTGAAGTCACATCCAAACTGAAGCCAAGCAGGACCTGGAATATATTGTTTGTCTTAAAAGAAATCGGGCTTCGGGGCACCTGCGTGGCTCAGTCAGTTAAGCATCTCTTGATCTTGGCTCAAGTCATGATCTCACAGTTGGTGAGATGGAGCCCCATGTTGGGCTGTGTGCTGAGCGTGGACCCTGCTTAGGATTCTCTCTCTCTCTCTGTCTCTCTCTCTCTCTCTCTCTCTGTTCCTCCCTGCTTGTGCATGCGCATTCTCTCTTCCTCTCTCTCTCTCTCTCTCTCTCAAAATAAATACATTTTTTAAAAAAGAAATCAGGCCGTGAATGGGTAAGATGTTGGTGAGAAAGTCCTCATTACAGGCATTACATTTCACAAGACCCTAGTGCTCACTCTCTGCCTATAGAGTCACAAATAAAATGTTAAGAGGCGATTGTGGGAGGAGCCACAGCATCGGCCAAACTTGGAAGACAGGAAGTGAATCTGCGGACTGGTGAAGTGTGAAGCGACCTGGATTTCCAAGGGGGCACTCAGAGCTGTCACACCAGAGCAACGCAAATAACTCATTTCCCTGAATTCCCTGTCAGCAATTGGTTTAATAATGCCTTTTCAGGGGGGAAAAACTGTAAAGAATGTGTATTTCAATTGAAGACATATCTCTATTTTAGAAAAGTGAAAAAGTGAAAAAAGAAAAAAATGTCCTATTAAGATCAAAGATGTAGATCGCACGAGGGCCCCAAGGATAAGACATTATCCTTTGCTTGCAGACGACCTCATTTCAGTTCAGGAGGAAAAGCTGGCGCATTATTGGTGGGATCATAAATAGCAAAAGAAATGTTCATAGAGGAGACTTGATGGTTAAATGTCAACAGGCAGGAAACGGAACCGACAACGGCGACCGCGCCTCCGGATTTATGCCTGCGTGGACAGGGACGCTTTTGCTCCAGAGCCACCTCTTTCCCACACAGTGCGACTTCAGATCCTGGCTGAAATGACCAAGGGCGTGCTGGTTAATTAACTGATGTGCTTTGCAGAAGGAACTGGTGTCGTGTGCATGCTCCTGGGGTCACCTGCAGTCTGTAATTCTCTGGGTTCCATTGTTCTAATGACGCCTGATTTCTGCGCTCTACAACTGATGGCCTCAATAATCCACGTGGATTACTGCTACAATTCCAGCTGGCACACCGCCCAGAGGAATTTCACTAGGAGGACGTCAAGGGCAGAAAACCTTATGAAAGTCCTCTTGGCTTAAGGGGCGCTGGAGTTAAGAGAGCCCCCTATGTGGATCTTCCCTCTGAAGCTTACGGCCATTTTACTTTGGGTCTCGGTTGTCTCATCTGTAAAATGGGGTAATAACCTGCATGAGACCCTCTATGCCTCCCCACACCCTTCTACCAAGCACTACGCTCGTCCACGGAATCAGCTATTTGCATCTTCTCGCTTCCAGCTTCCAACTACCTCCCTTTCCCCTTGCTCAGGAGACAGACTGGATTCTGTTTTCACTGAGAAAACAGAAGCAATCAAAAGAGAAGATCCGCAGCCAGCCAGCACCAGCTCCACCAGCCTGTCTGCCCCTCTCTCTCCTTTTGGCCCAACCACCTCATTCCATTCTAAAGCCAACCGTTCCCCGAGGGCACCGGGTCTCCCCTCCTCCCATCTACTTGAGGACTTCGCTCCAGCATTTGCGCACTCTCTCCTGCAGCGTCACATCAATAATATGCTGGAATAATCTCCCGTATTGAAACAAAACCCACCCCACCCTTGAAGCTGCACTCCTTTCCCTGCTGCTAATCCCCTCTACAGCAAAATTGCTCTGCGCACCACCTGCACTCACTTTCACCCGCCGCCATTTTTTCTTGAAATCTTGTCAGTTGGGTCTTCACCCCCACCACGTCACTGCATCTGCCACCATGAGGAACCCCCAAAGACACTCTCCTAGCCAACCCCTAGCCCTCACGTTACTGATCGTATCAGCTTCATTTGGTGATACGGGTTCTTCTCTCTTCCTTGAATCGTTTTATTCCCAGAGCTTCTAAAACATCCCTCTCTTTCCTGGCCAGGCCAGTGTCTCCTCAGATTCCTTTGTTTTTCCTTAATCTTCTGGACCTTGAGGTCTCCTTCCTCAGAGCACTTCTCTTCAGTGTCTGCACTAACTACATAGTGATCTCATCAAGTCTCATGGCTGTGAGTCCTACCTATGTGCTCATGACCCCCACATGTATTTCCCCAGCTCGGACCTCGCCTGAATCTGAGGGTCATATATCCAGCTCCACACGAATTCCACGTAAGCATTTCAAACTCATTTTCCCCAGCTCAACTCTTCATCCCACTCCACTTGCCCGCACCAACTTGCTTCTTCTCTGGGGCTCTTTCTTTGAGTTGCCTCCATTTGCCCTCTTGCTCAACTCCAAAGCCTTGAAATCATTCTTGAGTCCCCTCTTTCCTTCATACTCCACGTCCAATCCTTCAACAGGCCCAATTGGTCCTACCTTCCAAATGTACCCCAAATTCAACCATGTTGTACTATAACTATGCCAGCCCAAGCCAAAATTAATTTTCCCCAGGATAATTGGAAGAGTCTCCAACTGGTCTCCTGGCTCCCATCTTGGGTTCCTTAAGTCTGTTTTCTACACAGTAGCGAGAGTAACCCTTTTAAAATTAAAGTCAGACCTTGTCACTTCCCTGCTCAAAACCATCATCTTTAGGATAAATTCCAAGGCCCTTGCCATGGCCTGCAAGGCCCAGCGTGAAGCTGGCCCTTGACCTCTTTGCCCTTTTTCTCCTTCAACCTTCTGCCCCAGATGCACTGACTTTCTGGTATTCCTCAAACACGCCCACCTTGTCAGGACCTTTGCCCTTGGTTTCCCCCACTACCCAGAATGCTCTTCTCCAAAGTACGTCATGCCCTCGCTTCTTGTACGTCTCTGCTCCAGTGTCATCAGTCAGAGAAGCTTTTTTTGTCACCTTCTAAAGCCTGGCTCCACTTCTATTTCCTTCAGGGCTCTTACCCTTACCCAAATGCATATTACGTACATCTTTGATTATTTATTTACTGTCTATCTCTACCCACCAGACCTTAAACCCTTAAGGGGAAGGATTTTACTTTTTTACACTGCTGTATCCACAAACCCAAGGTCAGTGCCTGGCTCGTAGTAGTGACACAATAAATATCCATTGAATGAATTATTGAATCAATGAATGATTTCTTACTCATCAGGTCACTAGGATAATAATATGAATTAAAGTATATAGAGCAGTTTCTAGCACATGGCAGAGTACTCAAGAATGTCTGTTCCTTCTACCATTATTATTATAAAAGGAGCTGAGCTGTGTGCGTGGTTCCTAGAAGCTAATCATTTTGTGACATCTGCTATTATCAGGGTTTGCTTCTATTTCTGCATTTTATATGTTCCCATATGGCTTCTACTCTTTTGGAAATAACTGGAGAAAGTGCGTTCCTTTGAGCTCACTGCCCAGACTTTGTTTAACTTGTAGGCATTTTTTAAATTTTTTTAATGTTTATTTATTTTTAAGAGAGAGAGAGAGAGAGACAGAGGTGAGCAGGGGAAAGGCAGAGAGAGAGGGAGACACAGAATCCGAAGCGGGCTCCAGGCTCTGAGCTGTCAGCACAGAGCCTGACGCGGGGCTTGAACCCACGAACTGTGAGATCATGACCTGAGCTGAAGTCGGACACTTAACCGACTGAGCCACCCAGCGCCCCTGTAGGCATTTCTTTTAAGCTGCCCGCTTGAATAAGAAATGTCACATTGGCTTCCAAGACAGATTCTCCAGCTCTACAAGCAGGCAGGCTCTGAAAGGCTGACACAATTTCCAGCCACATCCCACAGGACAAGGCAAATGCTACAGGTGTCTTGGCATCATGCTAAACTTCCAGGGAACACAGGATACCATATATGGAAGGTTCTGAAGGCAGGAATAAAGCACACGAGCACAGGTGGGAGCCCAGACTGGACGTGCATAAGCAACACCCCGTCACCTTCCCTGTCCTAGCAGAAGAGACACGTCGTCTGTTAGCGAAGCCTTAAAGGGGAGTCTGATGCTCCCTTTGATAAAAAGACATCCCCCCCCCTTATTACTTTTTAAAAATTTGACAGATATACAATAAAGGAAATAGCTCCCCAAAATGCATATTTGCTTCCTTGCTCCACATCCCTTCCCATTCTAACTGTTCACTAAAAGTAGTTCCATTCCCCTGGGGGTGAGGGGTACCTCTCCCTCATCCCCGCCTCCATCACCTGTCAATCACTGGTGGTGCAAAGAGTGTGGGTTTAGAGGAAGGTAAATTTAATTCTGAATCTTGGTCTTGATTCCCATGATCTGTGTGACCTTGGGCAAATCCCTTCACCTCCCTCAGCCATTTCTCCAGGGGTAAAACAGCAGTGTCTTCCCTGGATGGCTGGGAGGAGAAAGAAGGGACACCTGGTGAAGCACTCAGGGTAGGTGCTGTTATTATCATCAGACTGGGTGCTATGGTTCTGTTCTGGAGACAGGAGTAGCCAGTCTATTGAACTATCTGAACTCCATGAGGAGGAGCAGAAAGTGACTTTATTTTTCTATGTGATGCCATTTACTCTGTTAAACCACCATCACCCTAGGTTGCACAGCCCATGACAAAAGCTCGCCAGATTCCTTACCTTCCTGGTCACTTTATTAAAGATCTGTCTAGAATAAAACTCTAGTCCTGTCTATTTAATCCCTCCTTCCTCCAGCACCGGCTCACGTCATGGCTGGAAGGAACGGAAGTGAGGAAGGTCTGTGCTGCTCCTTTCTGGCTTTCGTGTCCTCGTGGATATGGCCGAGTCTCAGTGAGTGCTGTTTCATGCCCCCCTCACTTAGTTCTGCTAGAGGTGGAGGGTCCCCTTCACAATGAACACAGGGCTCCCCAGGGCGCACGGCCCTGCTCCCCTCTATCAGTCAGGATGTGCCAGATTATGGTAGAGGAACAAACAACTCCAACATAACTCATGAGCTTCTCTCCTCCTCCCTCTCTGACGGCGCCAGCTCCTCTGGTGGTCTGCGCTGGAGGGAAAAAGGAAAAAGACAGGTTTCTTGGCTCGCCCACTGTCTCTGACCTTTTAATATAGGGCGTTGCTGCTTCTCTGGCCAGACCTTTCTGGCTAGCGATGCCTCACTGCTGGCCATGGTGGGCCTCCTCTAGCGGGCCCTGCCCTGGATGGCTCCCTGAAGCTGGCTTCACGCAGCCACAGCCCACATCACCTGGGCCAACAATTCCAATCCCACCACATTCCGGGAAGGAGGGAAGAAGCAACGTATTGCTGCGTACACACAATAGACCCCCAACTCAATGAGTTGCAACAGCAGTCGTCTCTTCAGTTGATGATTCGTGGGTTGGCTGTTTGGCTGGGACTCGGCTCCACAGTTCTTCTGGTCTCCTCTAGACTCTTTGTACCATGCAGGGAAACAGGATGGCCATGCTTCCGGGGTCTCAGTCATGTGATGGGAAGTGACTGGACTGTGTCTGTCATCATCCTTCAGGCGACACTGGGGTGGCTCCTTTGGCAGTTTGGCAGGTTTCCAAGAGGGAGGACAGAGCATGCAAGGCATCTGGAGGCCTGGGCTTGGAACTGGCTTAAAACTGCTTCTGCCACCTTCTCTTGGTCAAAGTCCCCAAATCAGTAAGATCCAAGGAGTGAGGGAACACGCTACCTTGGACCGGTGGGTCGGCAGAGTCACATTGCACAGGTGAATGGGGAAGGGGAAGGGTAGACTGTGGCCTTTTCGCAGTCTACCCCAAGCACTAAAGACCGCATGTTCCCAATCTTACGAGGAAGAGGTTGGAGGGTGGACACAGAGGTGACAAGGCGTGGCCCGGCCTTACCAACTCATCTTGTGTGTCCTGAAGGGGTGTTTGACCACACTTGCCGGGGGCCTTTATTACACTAGTGTGCTTTAGCACCTTTGTATCTGCAGCTCTGGGTCAAAGACATTAATTCCAGGCAATAGGCAGAGACCCCATGGATATTCAGTTACAGAAGGAAACTACCTTGTAAGTAAAGTGACCTCTTGCAGGTCATGCAGCTACTAAGTGATTCATTCCTTTTATTTGGGCAAAGGGAAAAGTATGCACAAAAGGGGTGGTGATGAAAAAGCATAGTAAATACCACAGACTTCTAAGAGGCCACTGTGGCCACCATGGACAGAGCAAGTTACACACGTGTACAGGCTGTCATGGGGACCCCGAATCTGCCAGTCCCTGGAGCTCCTGACAAGGAGCTTTACTTCAGATGTAAGAACAAATGAAACTTCATGAAGTTTCTCCCTGAAACTTCATGAAGAACAGCAGGCCCGCATGCTCACATCCTGTGTTTCCAAAAGATCCTTCTAGCTCCAATGTGAAGGCTGGATTGGTGGTACAGACGGGACCAAACCCAGACCTTTCAGAAATTAACGCTTTTCCAAACCCATGTTTTCACTCTTCGTAATTCCAATTCCAAAGGCAAAGGAAGAATGATCCAGTTTGTCATGGCCAACGACAAGCAGCAAAGCAGGGAGAAGAGCAGAGAAAGTCAGACAAAGAATCACACGCGCACACATGCACACGCACAGATTACTCGTCCACGTGCTTCAGCCCCAAGCAGGCTTGAGAGTTTCCAGTTTGTGTTCTGTGGACACTTTAGCCGCATGGATTCCAAGGCACACAGTGGCCTCTTTTGCTTTGCTGTGTATAGAGACACGTAGCTGCTAAGTGGCCATAAGAGAGAAAACCCAGCAGAGCTCCTGGCATTGTAGATGTGACCATTGAGGCCAGACGGTTGTACACTCAATGTTACCAATGATTCAAATTCAGATGGCAGATGGTGTCAAAGGTCCAGTGTCGTGGGACATTCTGACGGCACACCGGTAGGACCTCCAAGAGGCACCTCAAAGATTCCAGGGATGCCCTTGGGTCTTCTGGCCCAGGAGGGGGCAGGGAGAGCTGCCAAATTCCCTTCAGGCACTGACCTCGCCCCAGCCGCGCAGGGACACGTGTGTGTGGTACCCGGGAACAGGGCAAGTGCCTGAGCAGACCTCAGCCCCACAGCGTGAGTCTGCATGATCGATCGTAAGAGCGTGTTCTGTCATTGCATTGCAGCTCCAGAAACTAAAACGATCACTTTCTTTCAAGACCAAGAGTTTACGGAGCAAAAGCGCTGACAACTTCTTCCAGCGAACCAACAGCGACGCGAAGCTGCCGGCGGACGTGCTGGCCGAGGTCAGCCCCAGCTCCAGCCCGCTCCCTGCGCCTGGAAGCCTGGCATCCACGCCCACCAGGGCCGGCCTGCACCCAGGGGCCGGCGGCAAGGCCCACGCCTTCCAGGAGCACATCTTCAAGAAGCCCACTTTCTGTGATGTCTGCAACCACATGATCGTGGGTAAGGCCTCCCCCAGCCCCACCTGCGGGTCCCTGCGCCCGCTGGCAAGGCCCCGGTCCTTGTCCCAGGGTCCCAAGGGTCCCAGGACAGGCCCTGAGCTTCAGAGGCTCACGTGAGGGCAGGCTGTTTGAGAACAAGAGCTGTGCAAAGGGAAGGGAAGAGGACGGGGCAGAGGGAGACGTTGGATGGTGATAGTTGCCACTTGAGCCAGTTCCCCGGGGTGCCCTGTGCAGTCATCGGCATTGAGGCTGGAGGTCCGGGACTTTGTACCCCTGTATCACCTCTCACTGCGTGCGGGCAGCCCTGGGGCGTTGCTAATAATCCTGAACAAAGCAGCTCTTTTCGGCCAAGGACAGTTCGAGGAGAGGGAATCATTTGGGAGGCAACTGAGGCACCGGGAGGTTGGGCATGGAACGCTTTAATTCTGCAGGGGGGGCCTGAGTGACACATCACAGCATCCACTAAGGGGCGCACAGCGACGTGTGTCTGGGTAGCCTGGGGACGGGGTGTGTGGTTCGGTCAATTACAATCGAATGAGCCAGCGGGGCAGGTGCGGGAGGGATGGTTCTGGGGGAGGCACCGAACCCGGCAGGAAAGGTGATTGAGCCACCGTCGCATCTCTGTTCCTAGCCCGGACTCACTCGTGGTGGCAGCCCGAGAGCCCTAGGGGTGCCCCCAGATGACAAGAATGACCCACAGAATGTCCCAGCTGCTGGGAAAAGGCGGGCCATTCAGAGCCGCATGCACAGAGATTCTGCAGTTCATGCAGAGTCCCCAGGTCAGCCGCCCAGTGACCGGACAGATGCACAAAATCATAAAGGCAGTTTGGGGTGGGATTCAGAGTGAATCTGAACGAGCCGTGTCAAGGGCAGCAGTATATCCTGGTAATTGACCAGTCACCGCAGAACAGACGGGCCTGTGTCTGCTCTCAGGCGGCGCAAGGGTGTCCCCTCCACTCCGCTAGGAGAAGCGAGAGGGCATCCCAGATGGAAATGAGGCCGAAAATGAAAAATTCAGGCCTGATCCAGACGTGCGTCGTCTTCCTGAGATGCCGCTGACCCTCGGCAAATCTCTGGACTGGTCGTGCAGTACGCTGAGGCCGGCAGGTGTGGGGGGCCAGGCTTCCCCACCCTGGGGCTCGCGCTCACTTACTTCCTGGGTGCCGCGGACTTGGGCTTGGCAATGAATGCTTCAGGGAAGGACACTTTTACGATCCAGAATGTCAGACTCGCAAGCCAGGCTCCGGGCCCAGTGAGGTCCCAGGCAAAAGCAGATCTGTCCTCTGGTCTCATGTTCCAGGTCTCTTCCCCTGACACACGCACCCCCGTCCAGCCCTGCCGGTTCCCCTCCAGCACCCATTTCCTAGGGGCTGGCATCCCTGCTGAGGATGACTCTTGTCTCAGGTCAGATTCGCTAGAAGCAGAGCCCAAGAGGGGAGTGAGGCGCCCGGGATTTGCTGCGGGGGTGGGCTGCGAGGAAGGGAGAGGAAGGAAGCTGGCGGGGCAGGGAAGTCGCTAAATAAGGAAGTGGTCCTCGCCTAGCGGGAGTCTGGCTCCAGCCAAATGTGGAGGCAGCTCTGGCAAAAGGGTGGCACGGCCAGTCCTTCCTGGAGGCCAGCCTTTTGTATCCTGCTTGCAGTGGGCCTTCCCTCCTCCCATGATGGAGGCCCTTTCATAACCCCCTGGGCCAAAACTGTTCTGTCGAAGGCAGTTTTCTGGAGAAAAGGGCAGCTGTGAGTCATTAGCAACCAGCACATACATCTCCGGAGTGTTAGTGGCCTTTTGCTACTGTCACTGATTATCACAAGTCTAGGACGTTAAAACAACACAGATTCATTATCTTCTAGTTCTGGAGGTTGAAAGTCCGCAGTGGGTCTCCCCGGGCTAAAATCAAGGTGTCAGGAGATACATTTCTTTCTGGAGGCTCTGAGGGAGAGTCTATGTTCTTGCCTTCTCCAGTGTTGATAGACTGTCCACACCTCGGCTTGTGGCCCCTTCTTTGTTCAAAGTTGTAATGGCAGGTTCATCTTTCTCATGCTGCCATCTCCTTGGTCCTGACTGCCCCTCTCGCACCCACCCGGATAATCTTTCCATCTCAAGGCCACCTGATTGGCCACCTTCCTTCCGTCTGTAGCCTTGATTTCCCCTTGCCGCGTAACATGACGTGGTCACAGTTCTGGGGTTCAGCCTATGTACACCGAGTAGGGGTGTCTGTGCAAAGCAGCAACAGTGCTCACCACAACAGTAGAAGAAAACTTTGGTGGAAGATCACAGGACTGGCCTCTGTTGGTTTCTTTCCATCCTGGGTCTGATGCCAATCATGTGGTTGTCGTACTCCAGCTGATGGCTTTGTCATGTCACATGGTGAGAGGCCATCTTCCTTTGGAGTAGGCAAAGAGGCACCTTTCTGTTCAGTGCGCAGAATGGGGAGAACGCTGATCCATCATTTGCTCCTGGCTACTCCCAGGACATAATTAGCCTTTCCCTTCCCAAATAAAATGATGTAAGGGAGTGAGGATAGTAGAAAGACCATGTCCATGGAATCAGCCTCAATTTGAACCCCATGCAGCTGTGTGACCTTGTGCCAGTGACTCACCTTCTCTGAATCTGTGTCCTCATTTTATATGGATATGAAAACCTCAGGGCTTTGAATGGGTTAATGAACTGGCAAAGGGAGTAAAGAGAGCCCATTGGAGTTGGTATTTCGTTATTATTAGAGGAGAAAATAGTCATTACTCTCCTGAAGCAGAGAACTGTATTCACAGGATAAACCAAATTAGTGTCACCAAAAAAAATTAAGTTTAATAGGCATAAATAATTGAAAAAATAATGTCCAGATAAGAAGGAGTCCCTCGTCCACACGGCAATGTTTGAGGGTCACTTCAAGGATTGTCTCTAATTCTCCACTTCATATTTTATAAGGGATATGGACAAGTGAGTGGGTGTCTAGAAGAGAGTGATCAGAATGGTGAGTGGTGTGTCCAACTAAAATCATGAGGAAGTTTGGTGTGTAAAAGACTTGGGATGTGCACCGGTGTTTTAAAGTACCATATATTGGGAGAGTCAACAGACTCATGCTATGTGGCTTTAGAAGGAAGGGTTGGGAACAAGGAGTGAAGTTAAAAGGCAAGTTTCAGTGAGAATATAACCACTTACCCCATGCACTTGACCTGTGAATTGAATGGCTTTCCTTTGAGTACTGAGCAGTTTAACTTCTGTCAGGCAGTGGTCATCTGAAAGTCTTTTCTTACTTAATTATCTATCTGTCAGTCCTCACAATGAGATTTGAAATGTCTGAGCTTCCCAAAGAAGCCCACATCTGTCATCACCGAACTTGGACCTCTCAGCAGTTTCCAGTATGGCCAGGAAGGAAGGACTCTACATTTCCCTTTGCCCTTGGCCGAGACCCAGTTAAGGAGTGGGATGTTCAAAATGAGGAGGAACAGCAAACATACACACAGGACTGTCCTTATCTTCAGGAAACCATTATCCATTCACACTCCCATTTTCCAGTCACCCTTATTCATATTCTTCCTTTGAACAGCCCACGTTTCAGAGCAGTGCTTGTATCACTCAGGGATTCCTCACTAATGCTGTGTAACAAGTAGTCTCAAACTCCAGCACTTTGAGTGGCCTTCTTTAACTCTTACTCAGGCATCTTCAGATTAGCTGGGGGTTTGGCTGCTGTTGCATGTTCTTTTCCTCTTCTCTTACCCTTTCCTTGGACGAGTGGGGTGGCTAGCTTGTGCTCTCCTCATGGCAAGGACAAATGGAAGCATACAAAGCTTCTCAAAGCCTTGGATTGGTGGCATTCCACCAGAGTGTGGACCCAGCCCACAGCAAGGGATGGAGAAATGCACTCTAGTGGCAGGGACTGTGGAGCCACTTGTCCAAAGGCACAGGAACAGGGAGGGGTGAAGAACAGGGTCAATAATCCAATCTCCCTCCGTGCTTACTCAAGGTGTCCTCTTGATTCTTGAACCTCGTTTGTTTGGTAGATTGCACAAGTCTTGGGGGACTGTACCACCCTTCCGTTTCATTTCTCCATCTGGAAGTGATGATCATCTGGAAGTGACAATTTGCATCTGACTATAAGCTTGGCAGGGAGAGTGTCTCATGTTCTGTGCTCAGTACACTGAGGCAACTTGGCCTCCAACCTACTCTTCGTGTCTGCCTAACATTCTTCCAAGTCCGATGCGTCACTTTTGATTCCACACAAATTTCCACCAGGCCTTTTCAAGGCAGTGCTATTCATAATCCTTAAATAGGTGATGATGTGTCTCTCTTTTAAATCTCTCTGTGACGAGTGTGAAAAGACAAAGGAACATGTGTTTTGAAAATGAGTAGTGGAAATGAGTTTGCCTCTGAGGAATGTCACAATCAATACCCTAAGAAGGGTACAAGTACAGCAACAGTTTTGAAGGGCTCCATTTGGAAAATCACAAAAAGATGTGCCCTGGGCCAAAGAGAATTCTTAACTATACATTTCCTTTATTAGAATTAAATTTATAGTGTAGCTGCCATTTTATCTTGAAAAAGACAGAGTGGTGTCTGGGTGGCTCAGTCGGTTAAACATCCTGCTCATGGTTTTGGTTCAGGTCATGATCTGACAGTTCGTGAGATTGAGCCCACCTTCGGGCTCTGCGCTGACAACACAGAGGCTGCTTGGGATTCTCTCTCCCCCTCTCTCTCTGCCCCTCCTCTGTTTGTGCTCTCTCTCTCTCAAAAATAAAATAAATGAACATCTAAAAACATCGTCATCAAGTCACGCTGCTCTTTTCCAAGATAAAAGTGAAGTCAAGAAGGCAGGCTCCTTCTCAGAAAGAGGAAGGAGAATTAGAGAAGCAATGTGAGGCAGGAAGAAAGGGGAGAGGGAGGAGGCAAATGAGGGAGGTGAGGAGAGGAAGCCATGTGAAGCAGAGACTGACAAATGTTCTAATTACCTGAGACGAGGCATTGGGCCCGCTAGTCTGTGATCACACAACACAGTTGATCTGCCCTCTTTCTCCTTCCTTACTCTTCAAACTTAGCCTCCTCGACTCTACATGTATCGCCTGAAGATTCATTTCCTTGAAGCCACAGGTCGTCTTCATATCCCAAATTCCAGGGGAAGACCACCTGCTGCTATCTCCTGAGAGTGACATTTCAGAAAATGTGTTAGGGCAAGGGTTTGTTTCCTTTCAACTGAGAACCATAGTGATGGCCAAGAAAAGTCAAATCTCATTTGTGAGGTTTTCTAGCTGATGGATGTTTGTTTAAAAATAAAAGGAATCTAGGGCACCTGCGTGGCTCAGTTGGTCAAGCGTCCCAACTCCTGGTTTCGGCTCAGATCCTGATCTCATGGTTCATGAGTTTGAGCCCTATGCTGGGATCCACGCTGACAGCATGGAGCTTGCTTGGGATTCTCTCTCTTTCCCTTTTTCTCTGCTCCTCCCCTGATCTCACTCTCTCTCTCAAAATAAGTAAGAACTCTTTACAAAAATAAATATAAAAAGAAAAAATGAACCTGGCATTCTTACCGTCTAGGATTTCTAATTTGGAAGGGACACTCTGAGTTGGTTGACAGGGCCTCGCATTTGTTCCTTGCCTGACTGCCTGTTCCCTAAAGCTGGAAAGGCTACCCATTTTCATCTGCCAATGAAAGTAAACCAGGACCCCAGCCTCATCCCCCATCCATGTGTTGCTACTTTCCTCAGCTCTTTCATTCTATAACTCGTTCCCAATTGCCAGCTTTGCCTCGTTCTCAGATTTGCATCTCCCTACAGATGTCGCACACGGGCTCTTGGGTTAAGCAGGTACTGTGACAGGCCCTTCTGCCAATCTAATCTTGCCTCCAGGACATGGCTACCTTTTATGATCACCTCCTTAGACTGTCCCCTTCTAGAAAAATTGGTCAGCTATGCAAGCCAAAGATGGTCAATGCAACCTTTCATGGAGACATAAGAGAAATAGACAGGTGGACCCCAGCCCCAACGCTGATTTTCCCAGCCTTTGAGTCAAGAGGCGTGAAGACCCAGCCTTAGACTAGGAGAATCCTCTTGGTTTGATGGACATCCTTTCCCCACCAGGCAGATCCATTCTTGACATCCTCAGGCTTTGGCCATGGGAGTTAGGGGTGGGGACTCATCTACGTTGTGTATCAGCTTAAATGTATTCCGTCAATGACACCCTCATTTGGGGAGAGCATTGAATCCACGTGCGGTAATCTGCCTTTCACTGAAATTTCAGAGACTTGAATAAGTCAAAATGCACTATCACCAATAACTAACTCAATGCATTGAGTCCACTCCATCAATTAAGGAGGTTTTTCCAAAGGACTGCATTCTTCTATTTACTGTCACATAACCTTGTTTCCAAAACCATTTTTCAATTACCTAAATGTTCTTAGTTGGCATCTACTTAGAAAACAGCATATTAAATGGGCCCTTATTTTCTAGGAAATATTTAGCAAAACAGCTGGATGTCACTGCTTAACATTTCAAGTTGCTTGTCCAGTCCCTACACAAAGAATCATTCACTTTCAAACTATCCAATTGTCAACCACTGGGGAAAATAACCCTGGCTTTGTTTAAGTAAGCACCCCTGGGACTGGACCTGAGATAGAGATTCTTGTGAGAGTGGTTTATTATGGAGCGTGCCCCCCGGGAGAAGGGGTTCAGATCCTGCTGCCCCACGCAGAAGAGGCAGGGGAAGGAGCTAAGCAAGGACGCGCTCTCAGTTGGAGTTGGCTTCAGATTGATGCCACCCATGGGGAGTTTGAAACACAGATTATCACCTAGCAGTCCCACCTTGAGATGAGGGGGCCAGCCTTTATCTCCCGTCACTCAGTCATTAGAACAATTAATTCTCTGAAAATAGAACACCTGTGAGCCATTAGCAGCCCACAGTCACAGCATCGGCGTGAGGAAGAAATCAGATCTGGACAAGGTACCAACAGAATCGCTACCTCTATAAACTTGGATGCAATATAAAAACATCCTCCACTACAAATGAATGTAAAATGCAGATGGACCTTAGCCTTGTTGTGCCTATAACACTGTGTTACTATCATAATGAATGGTCACGTGGTAACATTAAAACATGAGGAAATCTTACATTACACTGAGTCCAAGACCTTTCTGCTATGCTCTTGTCTGACCATTAGTTTAACTGTTTCCTGACCTGTTCTGACCTCATCTGATTGCTCAAAAAAAGCCATAAAATACTAACCAAACATTGAATGGAAAAAAAAATTGTCTACACACACGCACACGCATATATATACGTACATAAAGCCAAAAAGACAAAACAGTGTTTGCTCACCAGTGAAGTTGTCTCGTGCTGGGAAAGGCCAAAGAGAAATCAAGGGGAATATTGAAAAGCAAATGTCAGATCTGTGTGTTCTTAGAATAGAATGAAAACGCTGAGGGGCCATCAGTCAGTTAACCAGACAATTGTTTTAGAAGCTGTACAGCTTATAAATAAGAAAAGATACAAATGCAAATGCTCTCTAGAACCTTTTTCTTAAGTTTCATATAGATTCTTTGGGGTTGTGATACGTGTCCATCTTAAAAGTACCGAGACCTCAGTGCTTTGTCCATTGTGATCCTTCACCTCCGGTGTCTTAACTGTTTCCAAGTAGCACTAATGTCAGTGCTACTTTTCTACTAGAGGACAAACTGGGAATACAATGGCCAGTCCAACAGAGGTACTTCCTTTGTATTCTTTGCTCATCTGACCCCCTGGAGAGAATCATGTTGATGCGAGGGGCAGATTTTTAAGTGGAAATAAGTAAAACTAGAGCACACGGGGGTATGGAGATGGTGACCCTACCAGACGACGAATATTTGCAGGGCATGGCAGTATTTGGCCTGGAGAAGACTTTGGGGACCATGGCCAATGTCCTCCAGTCGCCGAAGGGATCTCATCCAGAAGAGAGTTTAAACTCACTCGGGATTCTCAAGTGCACACAACGATGAAAGACACCAAAGGGAAGAGCTTCTAAAAATAATTCCGGAACTAAGCTCCACGGATTTGGGGAGGGGGGATTTTTTCCCAATAAAGTGTATGTTTGAAAAATGCCGTACACTGTATTCCCTCTGGTTATTCATAGCACACGTTAGCATTTTGAAGTCTTCTGGAAGCTACTGAGTGTTATCAGTGGAGAACAGGCAGTGGAGAAAAGGGATTATAACCACGGCGTTCTCTCTCCAAACATCTGCTTTTCCCTAATTTCACTTGGCTGCTGTTAAACAGTATTTGGCTTGTATCTCTTTAGTGTCCACAATTCAGAGAGCCCTTTCAATGCCTGCAAAGGCAAATTCGTTAAAGAGTTAGTAGGACTTCCATTCGGTCCAGTGTTCTCAGAGAACATTGTAGCCAGCGCCTTGCCACTAAAGGGACACAAAACACTTTCAAGCTGCCATCTTCTGTTGGTTTCCTAAAATGTGACGCTTGCCGCCATGTGCTAAGTCTTTTAAGAAATCTCTCACTGGAAGTGACTTAACATGAAAAAGTAATCCACATGCCTTCCAGGAAAGATTGAACAGAAATGGATGCCGGTGGGCTCCAAGGAAGGAGGCTTCTTAGAGTCTCACGCAGAAGTGGAAGCAACTAGGGGCGATGGGCTGGTGTTAGGCTCTGGGGCATCGCCTGGGACCTGTGCGTCACCACCTTGACAATGTAAAGATCCTTGACCAGAGAGAAGACAGGACAAGAGGAGGTGGAGAGGTTGCCCACGTTACCATAGTTCTCATCACCCTCCCTCAGACATCCTACTCCCTATGGGTAGTGTTTTCGGAGTCCATTTTCAGTGTGCTGGCATTTCGTCATTCCTCACGGAACATCTTTCCTGCTCCATCTCTCCATCTATTCCATTCTGAAATCTGGTAAGACCCAGGGACAGTGCTTTCTCGAGTTCTTTGGTGACCACTTATCTCTCTGAACTTTTATATCATTCTTCAAACAGACTAGACTTCGGTAAGCAACTTGGAGACATGACCAGATCTCATTTATGTGTGCTCATTGCCACACTGGCTAGCACACACTCTACACACACTGAGATTTTAGAAAATGGTAATTAGTGGGCGGGGAAAAACCAGTCTGCCCTCAAATACACCAGCAGAAATAGAAGTGAATTGGAGGGCCAGGTTGGCTCAGTCGGTTAAGCGCCCAACTCTTGATTTTGGCTCAGGTCATGATCTCACGTTTCGTAGGATCGAGCCCAGCATTGGGCTCTGTGCTGACAGCACAGAGCCTGCTTGGGATTCTCTCTCTCCCTCTGTCTCTCTGCCCCTTGCCTGCACACGCCCTCTTTCTTTCAAGATAAAGAAATAAAAGATTTCTTAAAAATAAAAAAAATAGAAGTGAATTTAAAACAAAATAGAGAAGATGAAAAATTCCTAACCCCTCTGAAAGTTATTCCCAGGTATATTAAGGCTCCAGCCTGCCCTAAAGGAAGCTTGACACAGAAGCCTTATTTCTTCCTCTATGATCTTCTTCTTCATTTCCCCTTTGTGCTGTGTATTTTAACACAAAGTTATTCGGCGCACAAAGGGTCATAACAGGGATATCTTTATTTTGCATTATATCCACATACAAATACAAGGCCGTCCCATTCTGTGTGATACTTGTGTCCTGAATTGCCACTGTTATAGTAATACTTCCAACTTAGTCTTGTTTATATTTGCCTTCATTTACCTTTGACCTTAAATCTTTTTTTGTCATGTTATCGAAGTGCTGCTTTGGCAACTCAGCATAACTGGATTTTAGCTTTCTTTTTTTCCCCAGCTTGAATTTTTTTTCTAAGTTCGAAGAGATTTATGGATTTGCATTCATTATTATGAGTGAAGTATTTGGCTTTCTTTCTATTACTATACATTTCTATTTTGCGTTTTCTGCTTCCTTCCATTGTGTGTGTGTGTGTGTGTGTGTGTGTGTGTGTGTGTGAGTCATGTGGTTTGTGTGGTCTTTCCTTTTATAACCTCCTGTGTTTTGGAAGATATGTAATATAGTTTCCTCCTAATGATTACCTCTAAGGTTTTCAGAAGACCCTTGTTATTCTACGCTTCTCAAGTTATTAAAAAGTGAAAATAAATATGGTATGTTGATTTCTCTGTTATTCCAGATAACTTACCAGACTTTTAATGCTGATTCAATTAAGTACGGCACTCTTATCAATTCAGACTTTCACTGTTACTCCAATGATTTGCAAGTCAGACCATTGAGAATAAATTGTAAGATCTATGTACATCTTATAGTAAGATTTATACATCTATTTAGACATTTCTAATTTTAACTAATTTCAGCATTTACCGCCTGTTCTATTGTTACACAACGTCTCCATTCCTAAGCCCTGTTTTTGTTTTGTTTCTCAGTTTGTCAGTGTATATTCTCAGTACCAAAGGCATACGGGAGTGAAATGCCACGGACCCCACGGGCCTGGCTAATACATGTCTTGCAGATTGGGGCCGCCTGATGAGCAACTCAGGGTCTCTTGCAGTTTCTACATCACATCCCTCAGCCTCGTCCTGTGGCTTCATCTCCCCGCCCACTCTGCCTCCCCCGAGGCTAGTGGGGGACGCTCCCCTTTTCTATTCGTCTGTGAAATGTAAACATCTGGGAACTGCGGCTCTGTGACAATAAATCATCTGGAGTGGCAGTCCTGTCTGGCACTCCCTCTCATAAGGACTTTGATGGTGACATTCCCTTCCCTGGTTCCCTGTACTCCCCACCTGTTCTTCCATTTTTTTTAAATTTCTTCTCTTGACTCAAAGGAGTCAAGTCATAATATCTAGATCTCTTGTATTTTGTTGTCCACCCAAAGCAAATGCTGTCTAGAAGTGTCTTTTGTCTAACACAGCGTAAGTCTACGAAATACTTCTTCCCCGACGCACAGTTGAAAGGAGGCAGGCCATGTAATGTGGTCGCAGTCATCGGCAAAGGGCATGTGTGACAGCTGAAACTGCCGAGGGCGGAGGCTGCGGATCACGCGTTCTCATAGCGTCCCCGGCAAAAAGCCGAGCACCCATCCTTCAATGGTTGCTCAGCACAGATCCGTTCAGTGACTGAGTGAATAGATAAATGAGTCCTCAACCAATAAGAAATAATATCCTCAGAATTATGGTTATGATCATTTTTGTTATACAAAAGCAAAATATTCCGAAGGCTGAAGTAGACCCACAGGTAATCTCAATAACCATTTATCCATTAGACGTTGAGCACCAGCTGTGTGTCTAACATCTTCATTAATTCAAGTGAGGAGCCTGAGACGTAGCAAAGGAAAGAAGATAGAAGGTATCTAGAAACTGGAAGAACGGACAAGGGGCCCCTGCCGCTTTAAGCTGAAGACCCACTGGGCCTCTGTCCATGACAGACTATGGCATTCAGAGGACAAGGTGGGCTTAACGGGCCTCATGATGCTCTCACTGACCTTCCCAGGCAATCCCCTCACCCGACCCGACTGGGAGGTCCTGAAGCCATGTCACTGTTGGGAGAATAGCTGAACCCCATTTAAGGGCCAGTTTGGGGACGTCAGGAAGCCAGAGAAACTGTCAGAATCTAGTTTGTCTAGACCTAAGTATGATGTTGGTCATACTTACACATATGTTCCTAAATCCGTTTTTCACAATGTACACAAGCTGGTTTTAGGAAGACGTGGACACTGTCTCCCTCCTGTACCCCGTCCTTAAATACCTCATGACTTGTCAGAATAAGAAAGGGGACCAAGTGGAGAAGGTGTCCAGAAAATAAAAATTTCCCAAAGAAAATGCATGATTTTATTCCTGTGAACTGTTTGTTTTACTCGTAATTGACCAGAGTCTTCAATGTCACAAACTGAGGGGCAAGTCATTTTTAAAAAGTCATCCAAAGGAAAGAGACTGTCCCTCTTAAATTATAGATCATGATATTTGCAAACGCTCTGGTGATTTCTTGAATCATGGCGTAACAATGATCTCCCAGAAGAATAATGTTTTGTGTGCCCCAAAGAAGATACTGGTATTTTAGGAGACTTTTCAGATTATAACTTAGCAGGAGAAAAGGGGCAAAACAGGAAAGTGTTTTCCGTGCATAGATTACCCAGCAGAGAGGGGAGAGTGATAAGGTGGTCTTTTGTTCAGTTTTTAGCCATTCCCTGTAGATCACCAGCTAAGGTATAGTAATAGCATAGCAAATATATTCTGAATATATGTGTTTTCCATGTTCTTCCGGGATCCACTGTGTTTCATACCTCTTGTCTGTGTCCCGTCCATCAAGAAATAAAAAAGGTGCCCGGAGCAGAAGGAAAGGAGAAGGAATCGTCCCAGGTGGACTTCGAGCAGTCAGACAGTGGGTGCTACCATGCGTCCTGGATACACTTTGAGAGTTTTCTAAACTTGAGGCTCTAAAACTTTTCCCTGCCTGGGATACTGCTGATTCATGCCTTCCTGCTTGAGGTTCAGACCAAGTCGCGACAGATAGAGAGAGGCTGCCTGCCCTTGGATCCATCATGAATTCCGTGTTTGGAGGCTAGGGATCCTTGGGAACGGGCTGTCTCCAGTAGTGAACACAGGAGACACAGACCTGTTGGAAAACGTGCATCCTGTACTTCCGTTTGGCTGCTTTCACGGACAGTGCTCCACTGACCTACTTTAGAACGGCCCCATTGGTGGTGCAGCCTCAGTGGATATAAAGTGACAGAACTAGGCTGGTGGTAAAATATAGGGCAGCGCTATGTGTGTATCTGGGGCTCAAAGCATCAGGCAGGGCGTGCGCGCAAGTGCGTGCGTGTGTGTGTGTGTGTGTGTATGTGTGTGTCTATGTCTATGGGAGACACCTGTGCATTGTGACCCAGCTGTTAAGGATTACAGATGGGGGGGGGGTAGAAATCCATTGCTAAATACTGTTAAAGCGTTTTCTTTGTAGCTTACCAAACACTGCCTGGCTATTGATGGAGAAAAAGCAAAGCATAGATTATTCTATCACAACGCCAAGCTTACCTGGAAAAAGCCTCCGGTTGCCCTGTCCTCCACACCCCAGCCACATGACCACAGACCCACGTGCACATCACACGTGCACTCACACCCTCAGTCAGGGAGATGTGTGCGTCCACCGCCATGGCGAGAACGTCGTTCAAAGAATCCACGTCACTTCAGCCCATCCACGATGCCGTACAAGCGAAGATCGAAGCGTCACCTTGACCCTGTTCTAATGCCATGAAGAGAAGGAACGAGGGTCACTTATTAAAACTGAGGAGGGGCACTGACCGGGCCTCTGTGTCACCCAGAAGGTCTATATCACGTGGCACTCGATCGCCTGATACCCCTGATTGAAAAGGACATTTCAAGGAACATTCTCTGAGCATCTGTTTTCTCAGTTCAAAAATAGAAATTAAAAAAATGCCGATCTGGTAGATTTGGTAAAAAGAATAAATGAGACAGCGCCCGAAAGCAGTAGTGTCCCGTGATAGTAACTTTCCCTGCTTCTCCCTGTTTCCTGTCTTGGCAGGGGGAGGGGGAGGGGCGTGAGCTGCCGTCCCCCTGCCTTCTCTGTGCAGGCCCAGTCTCTCACTTCGACGGCCAGGACTTGGCTGCCCAGAGGCCTTGGCGCTGCCGAAATGCTTCAAGATGTCCACGGGCGAACAAAGCAGCATCTTGGCCCATAAAACCTCCCACGTCCCTGAAGACCTCTCTGCTGGGGCAGGTGGTGGCTGCATGCGCTCAGCTCCCGGCCAGAGCCTCAAGGACATCTCTGGCTCCGCCCCATCCCCTTCCTCCAGAAACCCCATCCCTGTGCACACTGACCTCTCCGCAGTCAGGCCGGGCTGTCCTCTGTCCCCCACTGCTCCCGCCCCAGCCCGGCCTTCTGTCAGCACATCTCGCAGGAACTATTTCAGGTGTGTTCTTTCTATCCACCTCGACCTTCTCGTTGACACGCTGTTGCCAAACCTCAGCTGAAAGCAAAGTGACGTTGAATTCCTGCTTTTCTCAGGAAGGCGTCACGCTCTCATTGCCTAAGGAATCACACTGAAGCTTCTCCGACTTGACACTTAACCTAAAACCTTCAGGAGCCAACAAAGGCAAAGAAGCAAGGGCTTTGTCCCATTACATTTATAGAAAGTGAAACTTTGTCCACTACCCCTGACAGTCATCATCAGTGCCACCAGCAGACATCTGTTAGTGGATCGCTGCAAACAAACTCAAAATACAGACCTGCAGAGAGAGCAGCAGACAGGGGCAGAATGGTACAGAGGAGTCGGGTGGCCCACTCTTAGTAGATCGAGTGACCTCGGACAGCCGGTAGACCTTCACCGACTTCTTGGAATCTACTATTAACTAAATAAAGTGATACGTGTGAATAGTCCTTGTGGACCATGAAACTCAAAAACTGGCCACGGTATTTAGAGCCGTCTTTATGTACAAAAGGTTGATATTCCTAGGCAGGCACTTTGGGGATGCAGAGAAGGAGAAAGCCTAGGCTGACCACTCCATTCTTCAGACACCTAAGGAGAAATGCCAATTCTCAAGCCTTAAGCTAGAACAGTTCTGGAGAAAGCAAATGGGGCTGTGAAAACCGCAGACCGCAGACAAGGCAGAAGACAGGGCAGCGGCGATTATCAATACCAGGGTCAGGGATGTCAAGTTCAGATCATTCCCAGACGGTCGTGGGAAAGTGGTCATTAAGGAGGATGTCTTCTCTCAACATTTTAAGCCAAACACATGGAACAGAAGGAAAGCTTGGCGGCCAGGGTATTGCGATGTGAACTGATGACCCAGAGGGCTAAGGCTGTGGACTCCAAACACCAAGCCCTGAGCCAACCCAACTCCCGTTGCTATTTTTAAAGCTCAGCACGGGAGGGGCGGGGGAAGTAGGGAGAGTTTTTCCACTAGCAGTCAGGAACCGAAATAGGAAAGATCAACAGAAGCATTTATAAACAATGAATGCCATTAATTTTTTTTTAAGCTAGAGGGGGTTGGAAAGATGTAGCATAGCAAGGAGTGGGGAATAGAGGCAGGGAAAGATGGCCCAGGGGTCGTCCCACTCTTTAGCGGTCCTTTCTGCTTGCTTGATGGCGTCTCAAGTCACCGGTGAATTACTATACTAGTGCGTTTCCTGGAAAACCTGGAAGCCATCTTGTTCAAGTGAAGTAGGGGAGAGACAGGATGGGTTATTTTTAATCGGGGTCCCGTGACTAGAGTTCAACAGTGATGAAAAATATGTTCTCTTCTTTCTCCTTCAGCTTTGTGACCTAAAGGTTGGGGGCAATGGAAGGTGTCTTGCTCTAAGCCCAGAAGGGCTCAAGCTCTTTCTAATACACCACACTGTGAGGACAGTGAGAGGTAACCCAGGGCTCTTTGGGGGATGGGGAGAAAGAATGGTAAGGCCTGCTTTGAGCTATGTCTGCCTCACTTCCCAGCAGGGTGGGACAAGAAAAACATTAGAACAGGAAGCTGGACACCAGTAGTTTCATACCGGCTGTGCCGTGAAGGAGCAGTGTAATGTTTGTCAGGTTGCTTTCCTTCTCTGGGCCTGTTTCTTTATCTGTAACACGAGAGAGCTGGCTAGATCAGGGGGGAAGGGGGGAGGGGGGAGGCGCACGTTGGTGTCCGTACTAATTGGTTGGCAGTGATTGCCCAGAGGAGCTTCGAAGGCGGCCCTGAGGTTCAGTGAGAACGTGGTTGTGGCTGACGAGTGATGCCTGCCACGTTTACAAAACCAAGAGCTTCTTCGGGACGTGCATCACGTACTTGCCATCCGTAGGCTGCTGATCTCAAAGGCAGGACGTCTCACAAACTGAATAAGCCTGCAGATCACCTGGAAGTCTTGGTGAAATGCACATCCTGCTTTACTGGGTCTGGCTGGATCCCGAGACTGCGTTCCTCACAGGGTCTCAGGCGGTGCCCATCACGCTGGTCTGGGGGCCACACACTTCCAGTTGTGAGGCACGAAGGTATCTTCCTGACTAAATTCTGCGATGCTCTTAACTCAGCAAGCCGCTAAGACTTACGTGGAAGGCCTTGCCTCAGGCACCTGGAAAGGGAGATGAGGCACAGAAACAGAGAAAAGAGCTCCTTTCACATGTTCCTAAGATTTCTAACTTTGTCTCTTGCATAGATGGTCTACTTTAGTTCTTTCCAGAGATTATAAATATGCTTAATAAATAATCAGGGATACACATACACATATAAATATATGCACCAAGGCAGAAAAAACTGCCAGGAAAATCCAGTTGAGGAAACAAATAATAGTTCCACGTGAGGAGGAGAAAGGTCAATGAAAGGTCCAGAAAGAGCTCAGTCTGTTGAGCGTCCGGCTCTTGATTTCATCTCAGGTCATGTTCTCACGGTTTGTGGGTTCGAGCCCTGTGTCAGTCTCTGCGTTGGCAGTGTGGAGCCTGGTGGTGGGGATTCTGTCTTGCCCTCTCTCTCCCTGCCCCTCTCTGCCCCTACGTTTATACGTAAACTTAATAAAAAAAGAACGTGAGATTTGAGGTGGGCATTGAAGGATGAATAAGTGTTTACCACTTCCTACCAAACTCATTATAATTCTTAGAAGCACCTCCCCCTTGGGCACAAAGAGCCAAAATACGCCCTATTTTCTTTTTAAAAAATGTAACAGGGAATCAGCTCTTAATTCCTCAGAAACTGATGATAAAGCCGACAGATTTGTCCAGGTTAACCATTGACGCTTGTGTTCTTTTGGTTGGTTGGCTCCTCACATGGGACGCATCATATCTAAAAAGCAAACCAGTTGGCTTTTGTCTGAAATAGTATTTGAAGAGTTCTGAACCCGTTCATCCTTTTTATCCCTGATTTTCCAAGGTAGTGAATCAAAGTTCTGGTCCCATGAAACCAGAAAATGTAGCTAAAAGGTTTCAGTCAGACCTAGTTGATTGAGGGGGAGAAATAAATTAGCAAAGGACACCAGCCAGAGACACCGTGTCAAGTAAGGATTAAGTCAGACCTGCTTTCGGATTCCAGCCCCACCACTTACTAGCTAAATATACTTGGGTAAATTGTTTAAACTCTCGGATCCTTAATTTTCCATCTGTTAAACGTGGAATAATAGCTAACTTCAAGGGGTCGTTGTGTTACAGAGAACATATGGAAAGAATGCAATTGTTGGTGATTTGGAGTACAGTTTGCATAGTGGCCCTGACCCCGGAGGTCTCTCGGTTTTCAGCCTCTCGGGAGAAAGACACGTAGTTCTGTGTCCCAGAAGAAGGAGGGAATTTGTAACCAGGGGACTTGGGTTCAGATCTCTTCTCTGCACCCTTGTTTCCGTATGGCCTCAGACCGAGGATTTCTCTCCCCCAAAGCTTCAGTTTCCTCATCTATAAAAGAGGCTGAAAATAGTTGTTGCCTTTTCTTCATGGTTCTCAACTGGGGGCGATTTTGCCTCCCAGGTGGGGCGTCAAGATTCAGCAAGGAAAAAGACAGGACACCCAGTTAAATTTGAATTTCAGAAAAACAACCAATAATTGTTTAGTGTGCGTCACAGGCTGTATTTGGGACACAGTTACCCCATGCAATATTTGCGATATTCTTATATTAAAACATAATGTGTGGGGGTGCCTGGGTGGCTCTGTCGCTTAAGCATCTGACTCTTGGTGGCGACTCAGGTCATGATCTCATGTTCTGTGAGTCTGAGCCCCACACAGGGCTGTGCGCTGGCACTGCAGAGCCTGCTTAGGATTCTGTCTGCCCCTCTCTCTGCCCCTCCCCTGTGTTTGCTCAATCCCTCTCTCTCTTTCTTTCAAAATACATAAACAAACCTTAAAAAATAATTTTTTATCTTAAACTTTAACTGGGCTTTCTGTGTTTGATATAACAATATTATCTTCAGAGGCATATGACAACGCCTGGTGTTATTTTGGTTGTCACCATCCTGGGCAAAGGGTGCTTGGTATCAGGCGAGTAGAAGCCAGGGATGCTGCTAACCATGCTACAATGCACGGGGTAGCCCATCACACACACACACACACACACACACACACAGCAAAGAGTTATCAGGCCCCAAATGTCACTAGTGTAGAGGCTGAGAAACCTGGATTTAAGAAAAACACTGAAATCTAGAAAGCAATGAAAGGTATCCATTACATTTTGGAAAAAAGGGTGGGGGGTGGAGATGGGCACTTCCCTTAACAGCCAGAGGGACAGAGGGAATCGAGATGGAATAGTCCGTGGGGTCTGCAGCTTGACATTCTGCTGCACACGGTGTTCTAGGAACCCGGAGGGAGGCCCCACCTTCAGGGATGTTGTTCCAGGAAAGGAAAGCACAGCCCCCCGTGCATGTCAGCAGGCTCAGGGCACATGACGCGGGAGCCAGTGGGCGGCAGGGCCTTGCCAACATGACAAGACTTGGCAACCAGGACCATGCTCTCCATACTATGGGGCGGTGAGCACACTACCTGAGGCCCAGGGGTGGTGAATGGAGATGGGGGAGGTTTGATTCCCTCTTTTTTCCCCAGGCTCTTAGACTCCCAATGCCAACCCCAAATTCCCAACAGTGGGAACTCCCAAAACCAACCCCCTCTGGGGGATTCCTCTTATCCCAACATGACCTTGTTTTTATAATTCTTCAAAAATAACAACACTTCCTTTCAAAAAGTATGTAGTGTCTTGGGCCACCAGGGTGGCTCAGTCAGTCGGTTAAGCAACTGACTCTTGATTTCGGCTCAGGTCATGATCTCATGGTCTTGAGTTTGAGCCCCATGTCAGGCTCCATGCTAAGCACGGAGTCTGCTTGGGATTCTCTCTCTCCCTCTCTCTCTCTCTCCGCCCCCCCTCTGCTCACACTCTCTCTCAAAATGAATCAATAAACTTTAAAAAGATGTAGTGTCTTATTTCTCATTACAAAAGGGAAATATACTCTTTATAGAAAATGAGAAAATGCAAATAAATAGAAACGGGAACTAAAAAACATGTATAATTCCACTCCCAGATGGGAAATTTTAATGTCTTACATACGCCCCGTCAGACATCTTTACGTGTGTGTTTTACGTTCGTTTTAAATGAGAGGTTTCTAAACATGCGTATGACCCTCATCTTGACACTTGAGCATTCTAGTGTGAGCACCATATTATGGCAATCATGATTAGAATAAACGTTGTCTAGGTAGCCAAGAAAGTATTTTGGTTTACCAAGCTCTTATTAACTGATACCTTATTCTGTGATATTTTACTTTTTTCCCATTTCGTGATACTCTTCACAAAGTGACGGGAAGCATCTTTGTAGTTAAATCGTTGCGGACGTATGTCATTAGTTTCAAGACCGAATCTGAAATGGAAATTGCTGTAGCAAAGAACTACGCATCTGTTTCAAGTTCTCGGTGCGTCGTCCCAAAGTAACCAGGAGGCGGCGCTCTCGTGATTCCCCGCCAGCAGCGGTGTGTGGGCGTCCCATCGCCCCCCGTCCAAGCGCTGACCGTTTTCTTTTTCTCTTTTCTAACCTTTGCACATTTCATAGGAGAAAAATGGATATCTTGCTATATTCACTTCCAGTTATTTGATTACTAATTAAATCTGCCATTTAAGAAATGCTTAACTTTTAATTCCTTTTCTTTTATATGCTCTCATGTTATGTCTTTGGACCATGTATCTTTTGGCTTATTTATATATTTTTTTAATTGGTAAGAAAGGCTCATTAATCCCATATGATGTGGTACAGTATCCTGAATTTTATAAAGAAAATAGTTTCTCCAATATATCCGCCTTTGGGTTTTATATTAGTGAGCATATTTTCAATGTAATCAACTGTATCAATCTTTTGGGATATAGTTTTCTTTCATAAAATCATTCTGAGAAAGACCTTCTCGATTCAAGAATAAATAAGCTAGTATTTATATTTTCTTCAATTAATTTCAATTAATTTAATAGTTTCAACTATTATGTAAATTCCATAACCCATCTAAACTTTATTTCAGGATATGTTAGGAGTTAAGAATCTGGTCTTTTCCCCAAATAATTTACCAAGTGATTCATTGATATTTGCCTTACAATCCCGCTTTTCACTGCTGATTCAAAAAGTCACTTTTATCAAACATTAAATTCTTAAATATACTTAAGGTATTTTTTTTTTTTTTTTTGGTTTTCAGTTCCCTTTATCAGTTATTCTGTTTGTTCAGCACCAATAGCCCTCTGGTTTAATTATTATTATGGGCTATCATAGATTCTTTTTCAAAAATGTTTTGTTATTCTCAGGCATGTATTCCTCAAGATTAATTTTAGAATAATTTTATGAAGTCCCCCACCCAAATCCCATTGAGGTTTCAACTGGAATTCTGGTGAATTTGCAAAACTATTTGGGGAAACTTGGCATCCTTCCAATTCTTAGTTAATAATACCATGCTGAGTATTCCTGACATCAGGCATCTTTGTCTTCTTTCAAACTTAAGAAGAATTCATTCAACAAATATGTGCAGAGTATCTCCTCTCTATTAGGTTTTGTTCTAAGCACTTAGGATGTATCAGTGAATAAACCAGGAAATGATCTTGACTCTTGTCGAGTCAACATTTTGGTTGGGGATATTTTCTAAGGTTATAAGTGATGTAGAAGGAAGAGCAATGTAAATCAAGGTGAGGAAGATTAGGAGTCCAGAGGCAAGGGACAGATTTCAGTATCACAGGAAGTGCCCAGGGTAAGCTTGTTGAGATCAGACCAGAGAAAGACATGCAGAAGGTGAGAGAACTCTGGGGAAAGAGCATTCCAAGTGAAGGAAACAAGTAGAGCTAAAGACTTAGGCAGGAGTATGCCTTGTGTGTTAAGTAGTAACCCGGTAGCCAGCACACAGCAGACCAGGGGGAATGATGAGCAGAAGAAGAGAGGTGTAACTCTGGAGACCATTGTGAGGACTTTGACTTTTACTCGGTAATTATACGGCTTTACTTATATTTGCAAAAGGTTGCTTTAGGTGCTATGTGAAGAACAGCAGCTCCTAAGACTTTGGAGGGATGGGGTAAGGATTGAAGCAGAGAGGACAGACAAAAGACTATCACAGCAGTGCAGGTAAGAGATCAGGCAACAGCCAGAAGAAGGGTCTAGATTCCTGATATATTTTGAAGGAAGTGCCCAGCAGGATTTTCTGCGTGTGGGCTGCATGAGGAAATTAGCAGATGCGGATGCTACCAACAAGGTTTCTGGCCCAAGTAACTTGGGAAAATGGTGTTGCCATCAACTGCAATGGGGAAACCGCAGGGTGAAGAGGTTCTGGGGCGTGTGTCGAGAGAAAAGGATCACTAATTCAGTTTCAGATGTGTTGGACTTTGAAATGTTTATTTGACAGCCAAGTAGAAAAATGTCAAGTAGTCAGGTGTGTGAGTAGATTTTGGAGTTTGAGGGCCTTGTCTAGGGAAGAGATATAAATCTTGGAGTCATCAGCATGTAAATAGTATTTCAAGGGATAAGGTTGGATTGTATGACCAAAGGAGTAAGTATGGACAGAAAAAGAAAAGACCAAGGACTGAGCCCTGGGACTCTCCAGTGTTAAAAAGTTGGAGAGAAGAAGGGGAACCAGTAAGAGACCAGGAAGAAGGGCCTCGTGTGGTAGAGATCAACCAAGAAGATGTCCCATCTTGGAAGCCAAGAAGGAAAATGTCAAAGAGAATGCTCAGCCTTATCAAATGCTACTACTGGTAGATCAATTGTGGGATGAACTTTGACTACTGGATTTAGCCCGATGCTGGTGTCTGGTAGTGATGAGCGCAGTTGGGTGGACTGGTGAGAGAGAGCTTCTAACGCTCCCTCACCAAGTATCAGAGAGACTCACCCTTCCAACCCGCCTTCAAGAAGAGCTTAAATCAGAAGAAGTCTAGTTCTTTTTTTTAAATATTTTTTATGCTTTTTTAAATTTATTTTTGAGAGACAGAGAGACAGTGTGAGCAGGGGAGGGTCAGAGAGAGGGGGAGACACAGAATGTGAAGACAGGCTCCGGGCACTGACCTAGCTGTCAGCACAGGGCCCGACGCAGGGTTCGAACCCACGAACTGCAAAATCATGACCTGAGCCGAGGTCGGACGCTTAACCGACTGAGCCACCCAGGCGCCCCAGAAGAAGTCTAGTTCTATGAGTAATTAAATTAACAGCGACTTCTAATAATAAACTATTTTATATAAAATATATAATATACATATATATGAATATCCAGCCATAAAAAGGAATGGAAAATGGAATGCTGATACATGCTACAAAATGGATAAACTTTGAAACCAAACTAAGCAAAAGAACCTGGACACAAAGGCCACATGTTGATGATTCTACCTACACGAAATAGGTAAATCCATAGGGGCACAAAGCGGACTGATGGTTTCCAGACGCTCGGGGAGGGAAGAATGGGAGAAAAATGCTTATTGGGTGTGGGGTTACCTTTTGGGGTGATGCAAACGTTTTGGAATCAGAGGTGGCCGTTGCACAACATTGTGAATGTACAAAATGCCACCGCATTCTTCACCCTATGATTAATTATATTCTGTGAATTGCACCTCAATTTAAAAAAAAAAAAGATATTGGGAAAAAGAAAGTTATGACCCACCAGCCAGATGTGGCCCACTACCTATTTTGAGCCAGGAGATGAGAATGGTTTTTACAGTTTTTTAATTGTGGAGCGAAAATCGAGGGAAGAATATTTCATAACACATGAAAATTATACAAATTTAAATTTCAGTGTCTCTGAATAGAGTTTTGTGGAGATTCAACCACACTCACTTGGTTATTTGTTATTTGTGTCTGCTTCCCGCTACAACTGTAGAGTGGAATAGATGCAGAGAAATCATGTGGCTTGCAAAGCCTAAAATATTTGCTCTCTTGCCCTTCATAGAGACGCTTTTCTGGCCCCTAGGCTAACTCCCCAGAAAGAAAAACCAAACTAAAATGAAAAAGAAAAAACAAAACTCCTTTATGGTCCAGGTTTGCACCGTTGATGAGTTTTCTTCTGGAGAGATCCTCCATTCTGCCGCCAGCATCTCCAGATTCTTGAAATACGTTTTTCAAAAAAGGAACGGGGAGTTATCTGCCCTCCTCCTGGTAGTTAATGCCTCCCCTTGATTAGCTTGCAGGATGCATTTTAAAAATACTACACACGATGACAAGAGACCATTCCCAACGCTGTGGTGAATGTCGTGAAAATGTCACTCACTGGTGGTGTGCTTAGTGTGGGCAAGATTGGTACCAGAGAGTAAGCCCAGAGGAATAATTCTGTCCCCTCTCCATCCAGAAGGGGTGAATTGCAAAGGAGGCTAAGTTCCACGGTCGTCCCCAGCCCTCAGCCTCTTTTTTTCTCCCCTACTTCCCTAAACTCAGAGTGGCAAATGAGGGCGGGAGAGGGACCCACTCATGTCAGTAGTGTGGACATTCTCGATTCTGACAGCTTCTCTCCACGATCCCTGCCGGAGCTTCCCAAATCCTAGTCTGATCTGGAGTGCGCAGCTTGACTTCTCAGGGGCCCATCTGTCCATAGTGTGGAGGAAAGTGCACACCTATTCGGTTTTGTCTTGCTTTGTTTGGGGGATGTTTGCTTGTTTGTTTTACTATTCTCACACCCCAACCTTTCCCAGTGTGGCCCTTCCAGACAGATCCTCTAAGGGATCCATGTGGTCCTATGATATGCAGAGATGTTCCAGAAGAAAGCCCAATTTTGCACTGCAGACATTCTCCTAGAAAAGCTGAGGGATCGATGTCATACACATTGATGGTCCCCAGGTACTTTAACCGCTAGTTCTAATTCTCTCCCTTGGGCCGTGGCTCCTAAAACTTTCCATCAGTTCGATCTGCATCAGTTTGGTAGAGGTCCTTAAATGATTAGCTTATCACATTAATACATAAATAAAATATAATCATTATACATTATTATATTTAAATGTTTAAGTATTATTTAAATAAAAATATGTTAACATAGTGGGGCGCCTGGGTGGCCCAGTCGGTTAAGCATCCAACTCCAGCTCAGGTCATGATCTCACGGTCTGTGGGCTCGAGCCCCGCGTCAGGCTCTGTGCTGTCAGTTCAGAGCCCGGAACCTGCTTTGGATTCTGTGTCCCCCTCTCTCTGTCTGCCCCTCCCCCACTCATGCTCTGTCTCTCTCTGTCTCTGAAAAAATGAATGTTGAAACAAATGTTAACGTAGTTCATAAATATGAATCTTATTTCTAGAAGAACTGTGGAGAGAATTCTCTAAATAATACCGTTCTTTAGTATTTGATGCCATATTCGGATTTAAAAGGTATTTGAGGTCAACTTTTACGGAGCAAGGATCAACCTGCTTGTTTGTAAACTGAGCGCAGGAGTTTGGGCAGACTACATCCAGGAGAGTAGAAGGTAGGCTGTGCACCATCGGGGCCATGCCTCATCCGATCCTCGATTTGGAATGTCCAGTTCAACCTTAAGGAATCTGGAAATCATGACCTCAGGGAAAGCCACCATTCAGACCTGCAGGTGATGTACTTTCTAGCCCGATAACCATTTACTTCTACATGTTAAATTGCGTGTACTAAAGAGAGGGCCCTTTGCTTTTCCCACTTTGTGCTCACGGCACCCTTTCTCAGATGGGGAGACTGAGGTCAGAGAACAAGGTCCCATCCAAGGTCTCAAGCTAAAGACTAATATCCAAATCTTTTGATGCCATAAATCCAACTTCTTCCACCTCGCCATGGTGCATTTATGTATTCTATATGCATGTATTACACACGCATATCCAGATCTGAACACACAAATAGAATACAATCTACGCATGGAAGTTATACGTTGTAGAACAGCTGCGTTTGTGCTCTTGTATTCTGATGTTTATAGTTCCTCACCTTGGCTCCACTCTTCCTTTTAAGTGAATCAACTGGGGCACCTGGGTGGCTCTTAACCGCCTGACTCTTGATTTCAGATCGGATCATAATCACACTGTTTGTGAGTCTGAGCCCCACGTCAGGAGCCGCGCTGCACAGAGCCTGCTTGGGATTCTCTCTCCTCTCTCTCTCTGCCCCTCTCCCCACTCCCGCACTCTCTTGCTCTCTCAAGATAAATAAATAAGCATTTACAAAATAAAATAAAAGGATCAACCAAGATGAGAACATTATGAAGTGGCATCTTCAAACCAAAAAATAAGTCCCTGAATAAGTGTGTACCAACACTGGAAACAGTAGTGTGCACTTATATGGGCTAATGCATTTGCGGCCCTGATGCCTAATGCATTATTGATCACGTAAGTAATCACCAGCTTAGCGGGCTTGACAATTAAGTCTGCACTGGGAAGAAGGACTCTGTGTCCTCCTGCGCGTATCCAAGAGCCTGCCCTGAGCTGCAGAACAGTAGAGCCTGTAATTCCTTGTCCATGTTTGCTACGTGGACCACAGCTCTGCAGTGGCCGGCTCGTCCAGAAAACTCCTGTTCGCCTCTGTCAGCTATGAGAGCCTGTTTGTAACCTGCCACAACTGTGATGAGGATGCCTCTTCCAAAGAGGATGCTGGGACATGAACCATTGCAGACCCAGAATCTCCTCGGGGAAACTCCTTGTTCCTTCTCCCCTAGCCTCCCAACCCTACCCTCATGGACCATGGTGACATATTTGTATTTTAATTGTATCACTATCATAGACGATCAGAGCTGAGAGGACTGTGAATGGCTTTGTAATGTTTCCCTTTCAAGTTCAGTAGGAGAAGAAATCCAGACCAGATCAAGGTAGAGATGGAGATGGCTGGCAGAGGGCAGCGGGGACGAGGAAAGAGAGCCGGGCTTTCCAAGTTGTGTAGACCTGGACCCTTGTCCCGTCTCTGTCCTCACTAGCTACGTATCCCTAGGCTTCACTCTGTAGAAATGAGAGAACAAAAATCCCTACCTCCTAAGACTGTGGGGATAAAAAAAAAAAAAAAAAAGGAAAAAAGTTGCAATATTGAGTTCCACAGCTAGTGAGTTATATGTTCACCGCAACTCACCATGTGTTCATTCTTTGCCATTGGAGTTATCAGTTACCCCTGCCTTGTTCAGTTAAAATGATGCTTTGCATATAACAGGTAATAATTAGTAATCAAATGAGGAAGCATCCAAGAAACTGCAGAACAGCCCACAAGAGCTCGATAATTTTTAATTACTCCTGCTATCCTTTCTTCCTGCAGGATCAGGATGAAAATTCATTTCTGACTGGTAGCACAGTGTTCTTTCATCTCAAATGTGTATGTGCGCACACACGAGTGAGTGTGCAGGCATGTGTGTGTGCAAGTGTGTGTGTGTATTGACTGCCAAACTCCTTCAGGCTATTTTTTTTTAATTTTTTTTAATGTTTATTTAGTTTTGAGAGAGAGACAGAGCACGAACAGGGGAGGGTCAGAGAGAGAGGGAGACACAGAATCCTAAGCAGGCTCCAGGCTCTGAGCTGTCAGCACAGAGCCCGATGCGGGACTTGAACTCATGAACCGTGAGATCATGACCTGAGCCGAAGTCAACACTTAACCGACATATGAGCCACCCAGGCGCCCCTCCTTCAGTCTTAATTATGCTTGTTTTTTCCTCCATTCACTTGGTGTTCTCTCAAGTCACCCATTTTCCACATGGGAAGAGACAGATCATGCCCAGTGACTCCATTTGGCTTAGCTGACTGACGTCATGTGGCCTCACTGTCTTAGAGATTGTCTCCATGTCACTGCTTGACATCAAAGAAAGGTAGCATGTGAAAGTCACGGAAATACCACCTATATTCTGCGTGTGTTATTTTTAATTCCACACAGAGCATTGATTCCTCCAAATCATCCTGTATTATTCAGATTTGGAAGCCACGATTGTTAATAATGGCACCAAAGTTCTAGGGTCTAAGCCTTCCTATACTGGAAATCAACCTTCCATGTGAGATCATTCAGGCCATCGTTTATACGGGTGCCGTCACTTGTGATTTCATTGCATCAGGACAGAAAACCGTGTCTGAGGTTTTGTTTACCCACTGCTCTATAAGCAGGCATGTTTAGGTAGGGAGGGGCCGGCATTTCGGGGTCATACGTGTGCGGTTAAGACAGTAATGGAAATCTGAGGCATCTCATGTCGGTAACAAAGCACTCACAGACAAGGTGGTAGGTCGTCTGGGAGACATCCTAGGAACTTATACCAGAAGGAGAATCCAGAGGCCAGTGTCAGCCGTTAGCTGGGAGGAGTCCACCAGCAAAATGACATGAGTCAAGGGACACGGCTGATTCGATTCCAGTCCAGATCGTTTTCAACATGTGCTCCAAAGAGGATATGAAGAGCCAGTAGCAGAGACAGAGGGAATGATTCCCAGAATCCGCTTTCAGCTCACTTCCTAGGTCAGGCAGGCAGCACACGGAGCAGTGTCTGGCCTGGGTCGTAGGGTCACCCAGAACCTGGGGCATCAGAGGCCCAGCAAGCTGGGATGCTGTCCCATTGGAACATGAGTATGAAAAGCAGGACCAGTCAGGGAGGCCCACACAGTCCAGATCTGCAGGCAGAGTAGAACCCCATAGTGACACAAGCCTCCAGGAGTTGAGACCACAAGGAAAACTCCAGCTCTTTCCATAGAATGAGTGGGGTGGACCCCCAGCGTTCTCTTCGCCCAGGTGTTTCTCTGGGCCAAGGCTGGGTAGGCTCTTGTTCCTGATGGACTGCAGTCCCGAGCCAAGCACTTTTCTGGGCTTCCAGAGGTGAAAACACTGCCAGCCCTCTCCATGTCAAGGGCCTGTTGCGAAAGGTACTCTGGGAACAGTGAGGAGCTGCAGAGAGTGACAGGTCCTGCGTAATGGAAGGGGGGAGGGTGTGTGTGTGCAGGCGGCTTTGGAAAATACTTAAAAGGGGTTCCAGATGAGAAGCTGTTTCGCAGTTGAAGAAGAAAGGCAGAAGAGGCAGTGTGAGCACACTTAAGGCTAAACCAGCCCCCTTTGCCAAGAACCGCAAATGATCTGGGAAAACAAAGGAGGTCAAGGTGGAGTGTCCTGAAAATGAAGCCAGGCAAGCAGGAGGGGTCCTGTCACAGAGGGCTTCTTAACAGATTCCCCCATCATTCTTCCCCATCCCTTGGGGTAGCGTTTATCCAGGGATAAAGAGCGCGTGGATAATGCTCGCTGTATTATAATGCCTGGCTGTATTATCCAACAGAGGTTCTGTTATAGCCTTTAGTTTATTTTTTTAATTTTTTAATAGTTTATTGCCAAGTTGGTTTCCATATAACACCCAGGGCTCTTCCCCACAAGTGCCCCCCTCCATGACCATCACCCCCTTTCCCCTGTCCCGCTCCCTCTTCAGCCCTCAGTTTGTTTTCGGTATTCAAGAGTCTCTCATGGTTTACCTCCCTCCCTCTCCCCAGTTGTTTTTTCCCCTTCCCCTCCCCCATGGTCCTCTGTTGGGTTTCTCCTGTTAGACCTATGAGTGAAAACATATGGTATCTGTCCCTCTCCGCCTGACTTATTTCACTTAGCAGGACACCCTCGAGTTCCATCCACGTTGCTACGAATGGCCAGATTTCATTCTTTCTCATTGCCACGTAGTATTCCATTGTATAGATAAACCACATCTTCTTGATCCATTGATCAGTGATGGACATTTAGGCTCTTTCCATGATTTTATAGCCTTTAGTTTAAAAATCACTCTCTTCTTTCTACGGTTCACATAGTTTCTAGCCCTTAAATGCCTCTGGTCTTCCCAGGCCCCAAAAATTCACCAGTTGCTTTTGCTGTCATCTCTCTGGCCTTGAGACCCTTCTGTGCTATGGATTTCTGATGTCCACACACCCTTGGTGCAGACGTGCCTTGCAATTTCCTCCCCCAGCCATGGCCTGCCTATACTGGCGGAGGGCCAAGGTACTTAGTACCTAAACCCTTAAGAACAGGGGCTTCTCTGTCTTTGAACGTTTTTATCTTTATTCACCTGTGAATTCTTTATAGATATTTTATGTAATCCAAGAAATATTTATGGATCTGTTTATAGATAGTCATATTTTTATGGATTTAGTTCTAAATTTTTTTAAGTTTTTTTTCCCAAATCACAGTGAAGAGTCTTTTTTATCATCTAATTTACATTAATTTTAATCAAATAAATTGGAGGAGGAATTCCACAGCTGTAGAATCTGGAAGCAAACTAATTATTACGAACAATGACAACTATTGTTGTCTTCAGAATTAAGTACTGTATTAAGATTTCATTTCTTTTTCAATCCAAGTTGATTTTTACTCATTCTCCATATTATTTCTCCGGTTATGGGGTCTCGATTGTAAACCCTTGGTTTATCCTGTTTTATCTGTAACCAATGAAGTATGATATTTGACCAATGGTTATGCAATGCCTCAGTGGCAAAATCGTATCAAAATGACTCTGGCCAGTTGTTTTATAGATATATGTAACCAGTTTTATTTTTTCAAACAAACAAAAAAAGGAGCCCATCATCCAGGGTAGCTGATTCATGTGCATTGAGAAAACCCCTTTTATATTTCTCCCAACATCTATATAGTGACCTTCATTCACGAGAGCTTCAACACTTGGTTCCTCCATGGACAGCACACTTATCCCTCATGGTAAATGATATGCTCATAAAACAGCCCGGTGCCCGACAGTTAATCCGTGTTGTATTGATCTTGCATTGATCCATTCCAAACTCTATTTGAGTATCAGAACTAACCTTCTTAACAATTTTCAACTGGAACTCATAGCACTATCTTAGATTTATCCCCAAAGTTCAAACCCCAGGGAAGAACTGATGATTATGGGATGTGTTGGCCGCATATTTTCCCTGCATCTCCATATACCACAGACCACATCAGTCCAAGGGGCTGATATGACCTAGTTTCCAGCAGTTTCATGTTTTACTTGCTTTTGGCCACCACGACACTTCTGAAGAGTAAACATTTTCATACTGTTTCTTCTGACATTTATTTCAATATTCCTTTTTCTTGTGTTCATTTTTTATTTTGGGGAGAGAGAGAGAGAGAGAGAGAGAGAGGAGTATGAGTCAGGGAGGGGCAGAAAGAGAGGGAGACACGGAATCTGAAGCAGGTTCCAGGCTCTGAGCTGTCAGCACAGAGCTGGACACAGGGCTCAAACTCCCAAACTGTGAGATCATGACCTGAGCTGAAGTTGGTCGCTTAACCAACTGAGCCCCCATTTCAATATTTCTAAATGCTGTATTTCTACTATTTATTGATTAATCAAACATTGATTGGCTTCCAGCTCTCACCCCTCCAGGCCCCCTACTTGTTTCCCTCTTCCTTGCTCTCACCTTCCCAGAAAAAGTTACAGCATAATCTTTGCTGTTCCTTTGTTCTTATCTTCCCAAGTAGTTTTGTCACAAATTTGTGTTAACTTGATAGTTTATATACTATTGTGACTATTTCTAACTTCTGATTTAAATATGATATCATGATTACATTTTTTCTTCCACAACTTTTATATTCCCTCAATTACAAATTGCCGTTTTGGGGCGCCTAGGTAGCTCAGTGGGTTGAGCACCCAACTCTTGGTTTCAGTTCAGGTCATGATCTCACGGTGCATGGGATTGAGCCCCACATCGGGCTCTGCCCTAGCAGCACGGAGCCTGCTTCGGATTCTCCCTCTCCCTCTCTCTTTGCCCCTCCCCCCACTCATGTTCACTCTTTCAAAATAAATAAACATTTTTTTAAAAAGAAATTGACTTTTTAATTATCTTCACTTTTTATGCACCTATAATTGGCTTCTTTCTCCCCAATGCTTTCATGTATCTGTCAAATGCCATATCTATTGACATATCCAAACCTGAAGGGCATCAGTAAACTTTGAAGTTTCATTTGTTTTCCAAGACTACGGCTTTCATCTTGTAGCACCCATCTCGGGCTTCCGCAGACCCGTCACAGGGGCAGGTCATTTCCCTGTCCTCTGTGTCAGTCCTTCTGTTGTGTGCTGGATCCAACAAGCTCCTCTTCCTTCATGTATTCCTCATCTTTCTAAGGCACTTTCTTCAGTCATTTTCTGAGAAAGGGTGTGTGGAAAGCAAAGATTTCAAATCCCTGAGTATGATCCCTGAGTATATATGTATTCTGCCTACATAATTGTTGGTAATTTGCGTGGGTATAAAATTCTACGTTGGAAGTTATTTTCTCTCAGAATTTTTAAATTCCACAGTTTTTGAAGGTCCCTGACTTTCCAGTGTCCAAGTTGCTATTGGAAAAGCCAGTCCTCCTCTTTTCTGGTAAATTCTTTACCATTTCTCCAATCACCTTCGATCTTCCAAATACATGTTGTAATTCTCTTCTGCTCTCGTCACTCCTCCCAGTAATCTCTTGATTTGGGGCTTATACCACTTTTTATTCCTGGTGTGAATAAATGGGAATCTCGTGTGGCCTGTCCACCATGTTTATTTAACATCCAATGACATCTTTTATGTTTCCAAGTGTTTAAACCCATACAATCCCCTTTGCATATATTTTGACAGTATTACTGTTAGCAACCCTAAGAGTACTTAGTAGCATTCCCATATGATAAGGACAAGGCTCCGGGAATGTGAGTAGCTTTCTTAAGTTTAAAGAGCCAGCATGTGACAGATTCTAATTTAAAATCATATTTTCCCACTCTCCCTGAGGCATAAGGGCCACATTCAGTGATGCCTTTGTGGTGGTGGTCACTAATAATGAGTCAGACCATAGCTTCCCTGTATCTTGCTAGAGTAAACTAACACCACTGAGTGATGTGAATTATTCCTTTGAAGTATTCCCTGAGCCACAAAATACAGGCTTTCCTCTTCAGCTACTCCTGTTATTCCACAATAGAAACCAGAACACCTAAAACCAAATAATTGCTGGTGATCTGACTCATTCAAATAGTGGAGTGTATTAGAACAGACAAAACCAAATAATTGCTGGTGATCTGACTCCATTCAAATAGTGGAGTGTATTAGAACAGACAAGGAAAACTGAAATTATGGTGTTCAGGGCTGAAGGAAAATATACCTTAATATATAACGGTGCTATTTCAGAGTCCGACACAAAATGAAATAACTCCTCTTTGAAGCTCTTACTCACATTCTCTCATAGGGCACAAATAGCATTCTCTAATTTGAAAACAAAATATAAGGGATTGCTTTCAAAAGCCCAAGGTTTTGAAGACATTGCAGTCTTTCAACTAAGTGGTTACTCTCAAAAAAGGAAAAGTGGCTTTCTGACTAGCATTTATGAATAAACACACATACCCAGTAATTTACAGTTTGTTTACATGTCACTTTGACTTTCTGTGGTTGTAAGAGCAGATGACGCTTTGTGTCCGATGATACTCAAAGGGAGTTTTCAGGTAATCCCGCCTGAAGGGTCTGTAGGTCTTTGTCAGACAAGAGTTTGCCCATTGCTTTGCCAAGCTGAATGTCATGTTCTCATGCCGCCTTTTTTCTTTATCATCTAATTATCCCATTCATATCTTCGTGTACCTTAACACCAAGAAAGGGAGGAAGTCTGGGGGGTCAAGCAGCGGAAAGGTGAAACTAGGCAGGATGTCCTCTGACCTGGACTCTTGGGCTTCTCATCTGTGGAATACACTCCTCCATACAGATGATCTTCAAGCCCTCTCCCAGCCCTCGAATGCTGTTTCTACGCCAGCAATGAATCAACTCCGCATACTTATCTAAATCAACACCCCTGTTTCAGTACCTGTGTGACTGTGAGAGAATTCGTTCATTAATGTATTTAACACATAGTTATTTGATGTCATACTCGTAAACAAACTCTCAAATAATTTTGATAAATGCTGGGTGGAAATAACAACAGAGTGCTGTAAGAAAGAATTAAAAAAAAAAAAAAAAGAGCATTTGGACCGGAAAGGGGGAATGTTGCCAAGAAAGCTTTGTTGAAGAAATGACAAGAGACCCAAAGGTCTCTTCACTGGCTAGCCAAGTGGAGAGTCATAGAGACAGCATTCCGGGCATGTAGGGCAGTGTGTGTGAAAGACCCTGAGGAATTAAAGAGCTTGTGCATTCAGGGAACTTGCAGAAGGCCATGTGGCTAGAGCATAGCGAACAAGGGTGTTGGCCTGAGATCAAGGCAGATATGGGCTCCCACCAAATCGTACGAAGCCTGCCCGCCTTGCTGAGCATTTTGTATAATGTCAGAAAGACAGGAAGAACCTATTGAAAGATGTTTACACAAGAGCAGGAGGGGATCCAAGTACATTTGTTCATTATTGTTCCGGTCCCTGTGTGTGCTTTGGAGGAAGACAAAAACAGATGAACTAGTTCAATTAGAAATGTGTTGAGACAAGGGACAAGGAGGCAATGGCAGAGAAGAGGGTGTGTTTCACCTACGATCTTGGGGTATCCTCACTTTGCTTCTAAAGTCATCTGTGCTGTATGCAGTAGGATACCGGAGGCCTCGTGTCTCAGGGTATATGTACTTAGTAATGCCTGTGAGATGGAGGGGGTCCTGTTGCCTCCCAGTTTTCGGCTTGAGCAACATTCTTCATGTGGGTATTGCCACAGCTGTGTGTCCCACAGACCCCACGGGACATAAGCCAAGCTTTTAAAATAATCTCCTTGAGGCTGCTCAAAGTTAAGACTGAGCGGAGAAGAAGGCCCCATCCTTCTCATTTTGTGGGAGGAGCAGGATGAAAGTCACAGTGCCTCAGTCGCTCCACAAGGAAGCCCTCTCCAGCACCCACCTTTCTCCCTTTTCTTTTTTTTTTTTTTTTATTTTTTAATGTTTATTTTCTTTTTGAGAGAGAGAGAGAGAGAGAGAGAGACAGAGCATGAGCCGGGGGCAGGGATGGGAGAAGGGCAGAAAGAGAGAGAGAGGGAGACACAGAATCTGAATTAGGCTCCAGGCTCCGAGCTCTCACACAGAGCCCGAAGTGGGGCTCGAACCCACAAACCATAAGATCATGAACTGAGCTGAAGTCAGACGTTTAACCGACTGAGCCACCCAGGCGCCCCTCTTCATCTTCTGATGTGCTTGATGTGCTTGACTCTCCAAGAGCTCTACACTCCATTTTGGCAGCCCATTTTTGAGGCCCGTTAGGAGCCTACCAGCTCGCTCTGTTTTATACCTCTTGTCTTGGACCAAGTGGAAGCAGAAAACGTCCCGCACTGACATCTTCACCTAGCCTTCCTCCAACTGCTCTGTAAAACATAGAATGCAGGTGGCTGACACCCCTCCCATCTTCCTGAGGCCCCCACGCCAGCCATCTTGTCTACCCCCCATCGCTGCTGCCTTGAGCCTCACTGCAACAGCGTGGTCACCAGAGTGCCTCTGTCCTCTCTCCTCCTCTCATCCTTTCTTCCCACCCCATCATGACGCCCTGTCCCATGGTGCCTCCTGGCCCAGGAGGCTGTGCGACTCCTGTAGCAATGCTGTCATGGCTACCCACCTTCTCTTCCTCTTTTGCCAGACAAGGGCTGGTGTCAGATCCAGCCCTCTGTCCCCATGTTAAGTGCCACCAGCCCCCTTCTCACACAGACCATGCTGTTTCCCCTTGATCAGCCATTTTTCTGACAGCTCAGACTCTGTGATAGGAACTCAGGTAAAACTGGGCAAAAGTTCAGCACTTCTTCTACTTGGCAAGACACACAGAGAACAGAAACGGGCGGCCTGCAGGAAGAGCAAAGAAAGCAGCATTTACTAGCTTGAGCTGAGTGAACGGTGGCATGGAGGAGGTTGAGATTTTCTGGAGCATTGAAGAGGGAGGGAGTAGGAAGAAAGCTGAGCTGGTACCTCAGTAGAAGATGTGGGAGAAGGTGAAAGAATCTACCACAATATCCTGTCCATTCCAAAAGCCTCATGCTAAGGTGACAGAAAAGAAGATTTATGCGGGTTTGGGGAGGAACCACTTTTTCAGGGACTTCATGCTAGTGGCCAGGTAAAGGCAGGTTGTATCCTAACGAAAGCTCGCGCGTGTCTGACAGGAGCAAACACTAAGCATGGGCTGCGCTGCAAGGCCTGTAAGATGAGCCTCCACCACAAGTGCATGGATGGCCTAGCACCCCAGCGGTGCATGGGCAAGCTGGTAAGGGCTGGTGCCGGGGGTGAGCCCAGAACCCCCTGCACGTCCAGACTCCCTCCCTGCGGCACCCTGATAGTCAGACACTAGGAAGGCGGCCCCAGAATCCCCAGGCTGCCAACTGGGCTTCCTTATTAGCATAATGATCAAGCAGAAGAGGAGCTTTACCAACCTAAGAGACACAAACGCTCCCCATGTGACAAGGGCTCAGGGTCCTTAACAGAGTGACCAACTTGTCCCGGGTTGGAACTTTTTCCATTTTGGCACTAGAAGGCCCACATCCTGGGATGGTCCATGTTTTAAAGGTGAAAGTCAGGCATCCGAGGAACCCCGTCGGCCCAGAAAACCTAGGGTGGCTGGTCACCGTCATGCTTAATTGCCTGACAGCTCAGGGGATGTCAAGACGGGGAGAGAGATTAGCCATCAAAAATGGACAGAGTAATAAAAATCGACACACCACTTTAACAGATCTTGGCAGCCAAACCAAGGAAGGCCTGAGGGCCCTGACCCATTTTGGGCTGGTCTACCATCTTGGAAGTGTAATGGGCTGGTCTGCCATCTTGGGGGTTTGGCTTCAGTACTGCTGCTGCATGTTGATTAGAAGGAACCCAGAGCACTTTTGAGGGTGTTGAAACTAGGACAGCCAAAGAACTGTCAAAGGGACAAGAATGTCTACCCTAGAAATACTTAGGCCATGAGAGCTATCTTCAAAAAAATGTAAGACCTGAGGAATTCTGTCCTGCTCTGTGACTCCAGGCGAAAGACTTAGGATCAGTAGCTGCCCAGTCTTAACAATCAGAGACAATGTCACCAAAGACCTGCCAGGCTCCAGGGTTACTGAGCGCTCCTCCCACCAACCCCTACCCACCCCCATCCCTGGCAGTTTTCAAAAAAAAGGAAGATACTACCTGCCAGGAACATTGGAGAGGATTCTAGAAGTCTAGTAAGGTCTGGGCCACAAAGTTCCCTTCCAACACTGGGATGGAGTTAGTCAAGGTTCTTAGAGAGTTCATCTCCTTACTCTGATTGGCAATATCCTCTTCTCTAAAACCCCTGCCTCACCTGCGCCCCCCCCCCCCACGATGGAGATTCCCGCAAGCCAAGGCAAAGACCATAAGTGGGGGGAGGGGGCCGTCAGGAAAACATAACAGAGTCTAGAACGCAAGGCAGACTGTTCTGGGCGGGGCTTGTCATTTATACAAGGGCCTTTTGGCCTCCCTCAAGTCTGCTTCCCCTTTATCCAGCCCTTTTATGATTTTAATAAACCTCAATAGTAAGCCACATTGAGATAATGCATGCCAGTCCTTCTGTATCCTGGGAGATGAGATAATGAGGAGCCTGGACGCAAGGGGGGCTGCTATGGTCTGCAGGAGGAGAGGCACGGAAGGGAGGGCAGGGCTTGTTTATTGCCACCTGTACCTCCCGCCCCCCCACCCCCCGGGGACAAGTTATAGGACAAGCCAGCATCCTAAAGGGCGACCCAGGCGTGCCCCCGGAGAAACCAGCTGGTATTATTTTCAGAGCTCTTGTGTCATTCTCTCCATCCCATCAGTGACATTAAGCTCTTCTCTTTCTCATTCTCTCTCCAGCCAAAAGGGTTTCGACGTTACTACAGCTCCCCCTTGCTCATTCACGAACAGTTCGGATGCATTAAGGAAGTTATGCCCATCGGTGAGTTGGGACACTGTTGGGCTGAGCTGGGTTTTGAGCAGCATTTTCCGCATTCGTGGCTGCTGTTTTCACAGGACCACAGGTCCAGCGGGGGGTGTGTGTGCGTCTGTCTGCTGGCTGATTGGGTTATGATTGTTTGCTTTGCTGGAGGGGAAGCCTAAAGTGGAGCAAATTCTCCTTTCCCCGATGAAGCTTGAAAAACACCCAAGTCCCAAAGGCTGCTGATACGCTCTTGGGCCCATCAGCAGCACGGGAGGGTGGACAGAACATGGAGTGTAGCCTCTCACAGACCCGGCTCAAAACCCAGCTTCCCCGCTGACCAACTAACTGTGTGTCTGGACAATTTACTCGACCTGTCATGCCCCCATAAAGGGACAACAGCAAAGGCTGTGTTTCATAATTGTCGTAAAAAATAATTGTAAATTATAGACCAATGTTTGGAAGGAACTCTGTGAATATCATTCTCTAATGAGGTCTAATGAGGACCAAAGAAATGTCTTATATTTATAGATATTTCTGGCTTGAATTTATTCTTTAACAATATCTTTCAGTTTACTTCCATTTCTTTCTCTCTCTCTTTCTCTCAGAATCCCTACATCTATTTTTGCCTTTGGATGGGGGGGGGGCGAGTTTTAAACTAGAAACATATAAGCCAGAAAGCTTTTAAAGAGAAATTCATGAGGCCCTGGTAATGCCAAACTCTTTCAACACTTGCCTCCTACTGGAAACTTTTCGTCTCGCTCAAGGCTTCACCCCTTGGCGAGCAGAACCTCACCCCAGTGGGAATAAAGCCGGTTCCTGGGAAGAACCTTGAAATTGGAGTCCTGGGGATAGATAACAAACGAGGAAAACCAATGAATCAGAAGGTGTCTGGGAGCAGAGAGCTCTGGTCGTAAGTGATGGGGGCAGGGGAAGGACCTGGCCAGTGAGCACACATCGGGGGCAGGGGGGACATCTTCCAGGAAAGCCTGACCACACAGAGCTCCATTTTCCCAGGGATTCGTGGGTCTGCAGCACAAAGGCTTCTTCTCGAGTGCTGCCGACCCAGGAGACATGATAAATGTGCGGCTGCATCCCTGGTGGTGAGTTGAGGAAATGTGGCACTCAGATGACCTTTCTCTTCCATTGCAGCCTGTGGCAATAAGGTGGACCCTGTGTATGAGACCCTCCGCTTCGGCACCTCCCTGGCCCAGAGGACAAAGAAGGGCAGCTCCGGCAGTGGCTCTGACTCGCCGCACAGAACCTCTGTAATTGTCCTCTTCCTCTCCCTCTGTCCACCTGCAGCGCTCTGGGAGGGAAGGCCTCAGGCACCCAGCACAACCCCTAAATGGTCAGGAGGGCAGGTCTATTGGGAGTCAGGCAGCCTCTGAAGGGAAATCCCAAGTGCCTTGGGCCACTTGCCTTTCTGTTGCCAACACCCAGGGATCATTTTACGCTCGTCCTCAAAGACCATGCTCTTGGCCTCCTGCTCCTTGACTGTCCGTGCACTCCCCCGCCCTCCCCTTCCACCAGTAATAGATAACATGTCAGTCAGCACACAGAAAGCTTTCACCCAAAGAGTAGCGGGGGTGGGAAAGTCCCAGCTGTGTCCAGTTCTCCTTCCAGCTACCTCCCAAATACAGCTCTTTCTCAGTCATTTCTCCCTAAGACGAGTTACTCCCCTTGGCTTCACACAAGAGCTGCCCCCTCCCCAGAGGCACATGACCCGTATCATAGTGGGGCCTGTTTCCATGGGACACTCACCCTCCCAGACACCTCTTCTACATTTTACTTGGTCTGCAGTGACTGTTCCAGTGCCTCTCTGTGGCATGCTGCCATCACCCAACGGCTGGCTACCCCAACCAGAATTTCTGTAAATGCCCCAAGATGCCATACAACTCTACAGATCACGCTGAAGGCCACCATCCCTCCTGCAGAGGCAAGGACCTTCCAGTCCATGCGGCCGACTAGGATAGCTTGCACCCAGCTACTGTCGCCTCCCCTATTTGACTGGGGACTTGTGGGCACAGATGAGCCACCAAGTGGTCTGCCCAATTGGGTCCTGTCAGCAGCAGGTGATTAGAGTGGATCATGGGAAAAGGGCAGGGCATACCCCAGCGAGGGTTCTCAGGGGCTGAGCTGAAGCAGCTCCCTCAATGGGTGCAGGTTAATCCACAGGATAACCTACACGCTGGTCCGTGGGTAGATAGGTCAGGTGGGTGGGTAGGTAAGATTGTAGGTCCTCCGACTGATGCCACATGGTTATCCTAGATGCCACCTTTAAACTCCCTGAAAGCTGTGTCCTTCGTGCATCCCACTAATTTCTAAGGAGAAAGAACCAAAACTTGTTTTACTCTTTGTCCTCGCTGGACATAAAACTGATGTCACGAGTTCTCCCTTTTACTCAGCAAACGTGAATGAAATGCCTACAGTTCACTAGCACTTAGAGGACAGTGAAAGGCAGAATCCACAACTTGCTACAGAAGACCAAAGCAATGGAGAAGAACAATTTTATAGGTCTTGTACGATTTTTCTAATAAGACCGTATGTGTTAAGGGTATTAGAAGAACTAAGTCCCATGAGCGCTGCAGGATTTCAGAGCACAGACACAATAGGTTTCAGTAGACATTGCCGTCAAGCAGTGCAGCTGTAAGTTGTGACATTTTAAGGTACTCGATCCTCATGATCTCCCTCAGGAGGCTATAAATCAAATCGGCAGTCCCTATGATAATGTTAATTCGTTTACTGAAAGAAGCGTAAAAGTGGTGCCAAATGTGATGAAAACATACAGAGTACACATGGATGGGATTTCTCTTACATACAAATCAGTTACAGCTACATGGGTTGGTTAATAAGAAGAGTATAAGTAAAGTTTCTAGCCCAGGGCCTAGCACTCAATAAATGACAGTTGCTCCTATTTTATTTTCATTAAGCTTCTAGCCCTTGAATTTGAGTTATTATGAAGTGAAACAAGGGTGTAATCCGTTAGAAAGGCAGATATGCTGTCTGGCGTTTCCCAGGCCATCCCTTAACGGGGCCCATGACGGGGCTCTGTAAGAGGCTGGACTCCCCCCAGGGTTCCACCATGCTCTCCTGCTCAGCCCGTCTCCTCTGACATCCCTCCAATCACTCCTTAAGTCAGGGCTGTTCCAAGGGCTCTCTGCTTTGGCTTGGCCATTCTGTGCTATATGCTGTTCCAGGATATCTCGTTCACATTCCACTGGTCCAACCGCCATGTCTAAGCTGATGACTCCTTAGATACTTCTAGTCATAACCTCCTGTCCAAGACTGGTCCTACGGATATCGCCAAGCTAAACTGATGGTCCATTGGTGACCGGGTCCTCTCACTCAGAACTCAGAAATTTGTATCAAAAGTGCTCTTTGCCTCTGTCCCCAATGCTGGAGGTTTGAATCCCATCATCTCTCACCCAGATTATTCCAAAGAAATAGCCGTGTTCCCCTCTTCCTTTCAAGTCTACTCTTACCAGTACCTCCAGATTTATCTTCTTTTGAAAACTTCCTTGTGCAGTTTTCCTAATTGAAACACCGTATTGCATTGCTTATGCCCAAACTCTAGCATGGCATATGAGGCCTGCCACTGCCCTAAAGACCCACCTTCCCTTGAACGCACCAAGCTCTTTGACATCTTCATACCTTAGGACATGGCGTTCCCCTAGTTGAAGTTCTTTAAGACCAACTTGGTTTCTACACAAATTATGAAGCGTTCTCAGACTCCCGTAAGCGCGATGAATGACTCCGCCCATGGGTCTTCAAAACATTCATTTCTTATAGGATAGAGACAATTGAAACATAATTGTCTGCTTTTTGCCTTTCTTTCCTAAACTAATACCAAGCAAACTATACGTCAGCGCTCTGTTCCCTATTCATCTCATTATACCAGGGGCTGGCACCTGGGGGGCACTCAAGAAATGCTTGAAGAATGAGGAAGAATTAATAGGAATTCTCAAAGACTGACCTCAGAACCCTCAAAGATCCACGCAACCTCTCCTTGCTCATGTCCCAGCACGATGCACACTTTGCGGTTCTCTAGGTAGCCACATTCTCCCCAGAGAACTTTCCAGAGTTTTGGAAAAGTTGACTTTGACACTTTCTGCCAGCATTCTTGTGTTTTTTATGGAGGAGAGGATTTTTGGATGTCCTTCCTCTTTTATTCCCATTTACATCCCGTGAGTATTGCTGGGCCTTGCCCACATCGTGTTTCTACCTCTATGCAGACAACACCTCTCTTCCAGGTCTGGGCCAGGTGCCCCTTCCCTAGGCGCCCATAGCAACCAATCCATCGATCACAGTGATTTGCAGTTTGCTTGGTGTTTTTCACTTTTGTGTTTCGTGTTTCTCTCCCCTTCAACTAGACTAAGCTGCTCAAACACAAGAACTCTTGATTCACTTATTTCTGTTGTTTTATACCAGTGATTCTCAAACTTCGGTGAGTATCTGGATCACCAAAGAGCTTTGTAAAAATAGAAACATCAAGGCCCTGTCCTGCTATGACACGCCTGGGCCTCCGTGTGCTGTATTAGCCTTCCAGGTGATTTTGATGTCCACCAACGTCTGAGAACCACGGATCTATGTCTAGATCATGTCCTTAACCCCACATACCATGTGGCATCTTCTTTCTCAGGAGAATGAGGAGGGCCATTGCTGCTGATAAGGTGCTTCCCCCAAGGCCACATACAGCTGGCTGTCAGCCCTTAATAATCAGGACTTTTGTCCAAAAGGAAAATACAAGCTGCTCTGGCCAGAGCAGAGAGGTCCCTGTCCACTTTATCTGCTTGCTGAATAGGCCTTTCTCAGGTCTCTGGTGAGAGCCAGTATATCCTCAATCCATTTCCAGCACATGCATCCCCCATGCTTGGCTGACGCTGACACCAGTGGAAAGGCAAATGGGAAACCAACCCAGGGAGGCAAGAGCAGACAGGGGGCTCCCCGGGGGTGGCCCGGAGGTGGCCGCACCAGCAGCACCTGGCTGACCTTGCCCCCGCGGTTCTGAGCTGTGCTGAATTCATGATGAGGAGACATCCTCAGAAACACTCCACAGTGGGCAATGAACATGTTCGCCTCCATGTTTTTTATGCACGGTAGCAGTAGCAAGACCATCAGAGAGACAACGCACGGACGTCCAGTTTGCTTTACTGTCTAAAATAGTTTTGTTTCTAGCAATGTCTGGACCCTACAGCCTGGTTTTAAGGGCAAGAGACGCGGTTTTCTGAATGTCAGTAAGGTATCCATTCATCACAGTCCATTTAAACTTCCTGACACTGGCTCTCTCAGTAAATATTCTCAGAATTGTGCTCTCTGAAGGCATTGTTCTCAGCACGGCAGGGAGACAATGACAAATCAAATTGTCCTTAAGTATCTGTCACTTCACTCTTTCCCCAGAGTCCAACTTGCCTCAGTGAAGAAAACAGAAACAATTGATTGGTACTTTAAAATGATTTTGCTTCCTTCCTGTAGGGTCAAATGGTAATGAACTTCAGCCGCTTGCCATTCTTGCAGTTTCATTATGTCCTAAAGCTAACGTAGTCCCACAAAGCAAAGCTCCGTCCCACGCGTTTATTTTCTTCCAGAGCTGTCGAAGCATTGGGTTTACATTGTTGGCGAGGCTGTTTTGAAATCCTTATGTTTCCTTTAATGTGCTTTCCAGTGTTCTGGAGTATAAAAGGCTTGATGGCTTGGGAAAGCCAAGCAGAAACCAAATTCGAAAACTTTCTGGGAGTTGGTTGGCTAGTTTGTGAAAAATCTTCAGTTTCATCAGATTACATTAACATAATAATAGCCACTTTTGTTCAGAAATAGTGGGCTTCAAAGGAGCAGGGTATACGTGACTTAGAGACCCTGTGACATTTGTGTGTGTTTTTTTTTTCTTCTTTCTGACGTGTCATATAAGTAAGAATGGCTGGGGAAAAGCTTAAAGCTAAATGGTGAGAAAAATCAGTCTCTAGAGGGTGGTGCGAAAGTCTTCTAGAAGTGAATGGGTGGGCTGAGAAGGCAAACGTGTTCCTCTCTAGTAAGATACAAACAAATTGTTTTAAAAATGTGACTCTCCTCGGAGGCCCCCTGAATTCCCCTTTCAAAGAGGTGGGAGCCAGGCAGATGAAAGCCGGGGCATGGGGCCCTCTGAAAGAGGCAATCAGTGGTGTGCTGGTAAATATTCAACTGGCCCCTGGGGCAGGTCTCTAATGTGCAGTGTTTGCCAATTTCTGTGGTGTAAATACTCCCGCCCAGGCCTATTTCAGGCTCCCGATGGGATGGCCATGAAGGCTCTCGCCAGCCCGTGTGAGCCTTTCTAGCACGTCGCTGGATGAAGCACGGTGCATGAGCTCCGGAGACAACACTGGAGGTTCAAACCCCAGCTCCAGCACTTATTAGCTGTGGGACGTGGAGAAGAGTCCCTGATTTCTCCCTGGGCTCCACATCCCTACCTGAAAAGTAGGTCTAGCATAGGATTACTGTGAAGAATAAACGGATGATATACATATAGTACATAAAACAGCTAGTGATAAATGATCAGTAACCATTAGCCATGTAGAGACGATGTTGTTATTTCGGAAGAAATGACTATAGCTTCTTTTATTTAAAAAAAAGCAGAGTATTGCATAAACGATTTTGCAGCGAGGGAGACAGCACTGAACTCATACTTAGGTAAAGCATCCCTCAAAACCGCATCTTGTTCTCTATAATTAATACAAATTTTCCTCGACTTATGATGGGGCTACATACTGATAAACTCATCCTAAGTTGAAAATATCGTAAGTCGGAAATGTATCCACTACGTCCCGACCATCATAGCTTACTTAGCCTGGCCTACCTTAAACGTGCTCAGAACACATACATTCCCCTAGAGTTGGGCACACTCATCTGGCAAAGAGCTTATTTGACAATGAACTGGGGGCTATCTCATGTAATTGATTGGATACTGTACTGAAAGTGACAGACAGAATGGCCATGCGGATACAGAAGGGCTGTCAGCTCACCTGTGGTTCACCCTTGTGATCGGGGGGCTGTTCAGCATCACCAGAGAGGATCATCCCACATCACTCCAGCCCAGGAAAAATCCGAATTCTGCATCACCAGAGAGGATCATCCCACATCACTCCAGCCCGGGAAAAGATCCGAATTCAAAATTCAACGTTTCTACTGAATGTGTCTTGCTTTCGCACCAGCGTAAAGTCAAAAGTTCAGAGTCAAACCATCTTGGGGACCGTCTGGATTTAAAACTCACCTACAGAAGAGCTCTAATTTGACACGACAGGGTATGGGCAGGAATTCTGAGTTCTCTCTGTTGTCTCTTCCTGGGAAGAAGCCTGACTATGACCTGTGCATGTAGACATTCATGCAATGCTCACTGAGCGCCTATCACGTGCCACCCCCTGAGCCCCGCAAACACCTGCAGGGAGCTACGGTGCCCACGAGGGAACACACACTAACTTTGTGTGTTATTTGGCCAAAGTTAGCCAAATAGACCAGGCAGCAATGATTGGATTCCTAAGACAGCGTCAGGCAAATTCTTCCTTAGTTCTTCTACTGATGTCAAAATCTCTGCTCAGTTGGTCCACTGAAATGATTGTGTTCACTCCATGCTGTTCCCTCTTTTCCCTAAGACTTCCGATCTCGTGGAGGTTCCAGAAGAAGCTGACGGGCCAGGAGGCGGGTGTGACTCGCGGAAACGCAGCAACAGCGGTGAGTGAGGGGCCGGGGAGGCAGGCGTTGCCCCAGCATGAGAGTGAATCATACTGGCCATCGAGCTCTGCGGGCCAGGAATGTTGACTTCCAGGTCTCTTCTTTCTCTGCGAGCTCTGGAATTCAGTCTTAGCAAGTGTTCAGTATTCTGGAGGGAAACTGGGCACAAGTACTGGTGGACTTCCATGATTTGACTACAACATTCCCTTGAGTTCTGTCTCCTGGGTTCTCATCCCTTATGGACTTAGCTACATCGGGGTCCAGGAGTCACTTCTGGACCTGTTTGTTAATGTGTCATTTCCCCCACTGACCTACATTAGATTAGCAACCTGTTCTGGAAACCTACTCCCTGACACAGCCGAAGTACCTCAAACCAGGTAGGTGGTGGTACAGGCGAGTATGGGCCTCCCATGTGGCTCCTCCCCAGCAGAGATAACTAAGACTCAAAACCTTCCTGGTATGATCTAGCCAAACGTTCTGTATTAATATTATTTAATTCTCTAATAGCCACGCCCCTTGTTAACAATAATTTCTAAAATTTTCATCGAATGCTAACTACATATATTGCTTGCTAACATTAAGAAAGAACATTAAACCAGAGTTTAAAGAAACAACCAGCCCCTTATGGATGAATCTTGCCGAGCCTCTCTGATGTCAGCAACTGCTTAATCTCCACTCATTTATGCAAAAAGGTATTTATGAAGTATTTACTCTGCCCAGCCCAAGTACGTGAGTCACAAAGCTGTCCTCAGGGCGCTTGTAACCTAGCAAAGTCGTGGGTTCTGATCTGCGTTGTTAACCTGGGCTGAATGCGTTCTCCTAGCGGAAGTGACCCCTGCCAGCTCTAATCCGTGGGAAGCATGGCGATGTGCCGTCTTGGGGCGTCATATGGGGAAAACTGCACTTTGAGATCAGTGCAAACATTCATTGAGCGCCATTAGAGAGACAAACCAGAGCGTGCCGGCCGCCAGGGGAGTGTCACAGCAGGGCCGTGATGCTGCAGAGTCTGTCTAGCAGTGTAGACACAGCAACTGAATTTGGTCAGTAACCCCAGAACTCTTCAGCATCTGAGCACAAACCCACCAGACATCGGTATTAACCTAGACCTTCATTTTAACACTTCTAGTCTGATCAGCCGCTCTATCCTCTGAGCCTGACTCCTGCCTGCGTCCTTTGCTGACACGTCTCACCAAATTGCTGATGGTCTGCTTATCACTAACTGCACCAGACGTATTCAGTCCTTAGCCCCTCCTTGCTCTGAGGGCTGAGCACTGGACTTAACAGAGCGGCCCTGTGGCCTCCAAGCAGTGCCCTTGCCTCTCTGCCCCGATCCCCTCATCTCGGAAATGAAGATAATGATAATACCAAATCCCTAAGGTGTTGTGGCCATTAAATGAAATAACAAATGTAAATAACTATTCCATACATTGATGGCTCTGAAACTTCAGGCCTCTTTGCTGCCTCCAGGTGCTTGCTTATCGCCCACTGAACGTGGCCGTCTTGAATGTGGAATCGACATCGTAAAGTTAGCACGCCCAAATTGCATTCTTGATTCCCTCACCCACCCCAGCCACACCAACTGGCTCTTAGCTGTCCCTGCTCAGTACATACGAACTCCATTCTGCTGGGTGATCAGGTCAAGACTTTTGGCATCAGACTTGACTCTGCCCTCTTAGCCAGTCTCATCGCCAGTCTGTCGGTAAATCTTATTTTCTGCTCTCCACAGTTGTTCCCAGCATGTAACCACCACTTACCTCCCTGCCTCAGGCATCCGGGCCAGAGTTAACGATGCTTTTGCTCACCCATTCACCATTCCTCAGTAGCTAAGCTCTCTATCTGCCCTGAAGATTGCTCAAAACATGGTCTTCAACAGGGTTTACTTGAGGAGCTATTTTTAAGAATCATCCAAATGAAGCATGTTTGCTCTTAATATGCTCACCATGAGGTCATCAGGTGTCAGACGTGCAGCCTCAGGCCCCGCTGCTCTCAAGTGTGGCCCGTGGACCAGCGGCCTGAGAATCACTTGAGCAGCTGTTAGAAATGCAGAACCTCAGGCCATTTCCAGAGCTGTAGAATCAGAATTTGCACGTGAATCTTATTAAAGTTCAAGAAGCAGGATAAGAAGTCATTTAGTCCAACTCTCTCCCTGCCAATGCATACAATACATACACACACACACACACACACACACACACACAAACATATACTGTATAGATACGGAAACTGAGGCACAGAGTAACGCACTGAAAGACACAGTTGAATAGTTGCCATTTCTTTTCTGTTAAAGAGGCATTTTCAGAGCCTTATTCAAAGAAATCTGGGGAAAGAATTTAGCAAGCAATAAACCTCTAAAAAGCTATGGCGATCTATGATCTTTTGATCACCAATAGCTTTCTTTACAATGTGCCCTTAGAAGGTAGAGGGATTAATTATGTGGCAGTTTTGCCTCAAAACATTTTCCCTTGATTGGATTAAATCCCCTGTCCATGCAATTTGGGGAACAACACAGAGAAAACAGGCTGCTTGTGTGTCCAGGCTGCCACTGGCCTCCCCATGGTCATGGCAAGGAGGGAGCTGGCTTTTCAGAAAGAGCGCTGGGCTTCCGATCACCAGCTGTTCTGCCGTGACACGTCTCATTTACCTTCTACAAAATACACAGTGCATACTGACACTACTTCTGCCAGCCAAGAGTCATGTCAAAATCCTTGAGGAAGATTTCCAAAGGCACCTTGGAAGAGGGTTACTGTTCATACCCCTCTCTTCCTTATGAAGCATAAGGAGTCTCCGTTTTCTCTCTCATGGAAGATTCTGGGAAGGTCTGGCTGTTTGTTTCTGGTTGTTTTTTTCAACACCACTTGTGGATGCACCAGAAATATAGAAGTTGTTGGTCTTCACCTTTGGCCAGAAATGCCACTGGAAGCAATCTGATGAGCGGAGAGAGGAGTAAAATCTAGGCTGCCCATTTCAGCTCAGATAATGCCAAATAATGATGTCACTGGCTGCCTTCAATAATTGCATCTCAAGTGTGACTCCGTGTGATTAGAACTTTCTTGGAAGAGAAGCAGAGGAAATAGAACATAAGCAAGACAAATTCCTAGAAATATTCTTCCAAAAAACTGGGTTAATCATATCCACTGGAGGATATCAGGAAGCCCGATGATACCTTACTTTTCACTAAAGCAGAGAAATTTTGCCTAGAAAGGAAAAAAGGCAAGCTTGGGTTTGGAAAACTTATCCTTGCCTTTAACATGCGCTGGGGTTTTTGTTCATTTTGGGTTTTTTAAATAATTTTTAATGTTTATTTATTTATTTTGAGAGAGAGGAGAGCGTGAGCAGGGGAAGGGCAGAGAGAATCCCAAGCAGGCTCCTCTCTGTGAGCACAGAGCCCAACATGGGGCTCTATCTCACAAACCGTGAAATCATGACCCGAGCTAAAATCAAGAGTCAGATACTTAACCAGCTGAGCCCCCCCCCCCAGGCGCCCCTGACGTGCATTGGTTTTACATCTCAAATTTTGATTTGTCATCCAGAAAATGAAGCAAATATTTTAATGGCCTCTTTGGCACATACCCTCGAATCTAGAGGTCTAGTATCTAGAGCAGGTTAAGGTCTGTTTAAAAGCACAGAGGACTCTTTCCAGCTATGTGGAGGACTGAATGGCTAGAGAAATTGTTTCTACTTTAGCACACACCCAAGACTGCTGGGAAAAAGAATTTCAAAGAATGTTCTAGTTAATGCATGGCTGGGCTGGCAGCAAAATAAGGCAATTCTGTAGCATCTAGAAATGGCAATAAAGCATGAATCCAGAGACATAAGCAGGTAAGGACCGGTGTTTATTCTGCACATTCCTGGAGCCTCAGATTGGAGAAGAAGAAGCCTCACGTATGGTCAATAGAGAACAAAACCCAATGAGCAGCGGAGTAATAGGTTTGATGAGAGACCCTGCAGGAAAATGCCAGTACCCCAAACGAAGTACCTTTAGTGGCGCCAGAGGAAAAGAATGCCCTGCAGAGGAATTTGGTAAAGAAAAATGATATATTGGCCTTAACTCAGGTGGCGAAAAAAAGAAAGAAATGGGGGAGGAGTAGGAAAGAAGGAAAAAAGGAAACAAAGGAGGAAACTGTTCTTACTTGAGTTTAGGGCCTGAATTCATACTACTTCTATAGACAAAGTAGAATAATGTAAAATTTTAGTTTAATTTATTTAAAGTGGCCCAGTTGGATACATGCACCAGGCATTTGGCAGGAGTAATACAAATGGCCTCTAGAGGAAGAGAATTTAAACCCAGACCTCAGAAATTTCCAGAATTGAAATTTCTGTAGTTTCAGAATTGAAATACACCAAGTACGTGTGAAAATGAGCCACCATGAGTAAAAGTTAGCTGAAACAGCCTTTTTTATGATCAGACATCAGAGATTGTATATGTTGGAATTATCAAACAAAGCAATATATAACTACATAGTTATATATATTTAAAGATATGAAAAATGGACTAGAACATATGACAAAGAAGTAAGACCAAACAGAACTTTTAAAATTTTGGTTTTAAGAAAACCAAACAGAACTTTTAAAACTTAAAAAAAAAGAGAGAGAGAGAGAAATTTGATTGTTGGATTTAGTAGCATCTTGGATATAGCTGAGGAAAAAAGTAGTGCCGTGGAATATACAGCCAAAGAAATTGCTTAGAGTATAGCCAGGGAGACAAAGTGATAGAATTCATGACAGTAAAAGAGACACAGAAGATAAGCAAGAAAGTCCCATACATCTAACTGACACTTTAAATGTACATAAAGAGAGAATGGGAGAGAGACAATATTCAAGAAGATCTTGGCTAATATGTTTCCAAACTGACTAAAGATACCAATCCTCAAATTCAGAAATTTATACTTAGACCATCCTAGCAAAACTGCAGAATTTCAAAGTTGAAAGAAAACATTAAATGCAGACTGAAAGATCACCTGCAAAGGAATGAAAACTAGCTGGACAGCTCTTTCTAGTAAGTGAGAGTGGAACCAAATAACAGTAGAACAGTACCTTCAATAATCTGGGGGAAAAAGTAACTCTTAACATAGAACTATAAATGGAGCAAAAACAAAACTGTCTTCCAACTATATATATTTAGGGGCGCCTGGGTGGCTCAGTCCCGACTTCGGTTCAGGTCACGATCTCACAGTTCATGAGTTCGAGCCCCATGTCGGGCTCTGTGCTGACAGCTCAGAGCCTGGAGCCTGCTGCAGATTCTGTCTCCATCTCTGTCTGCCCCTCCCCCTGCTCACACTCTGTCTCTCTCTCTCTCTCTCAGAAATAAATTAAAAATTAAATATATATATATATATATATATATATATATATATATATATATATTCAGACAAACATTGTGTCTACAGTGCCATGAAGAAAGACCAACTCAAGAAATTTCACAACAATGTACTTCAGAGAGGAAAATGTGATCTCAGAGGAGGGACTGAGAAGCAAGGAATGAAGCACAAAGAAAGAACCAAGGGAACATTGGCTACATAAGAAGATAATAAATGTTAACAAAAAGTTGTTAATAAAACATTAACTGAAATACTAGACATCTCAGTGAGAAATGGGCATCCAAAGATCCTTGTATGAATTGGAAGGAAATTAAAGATACTATTTGACTTTAGATTTTGTAAAGTTGAATATACCTCATAAAATTTTGAAGGTAGCCACTAGAAGATTAAAAAATAGATTTAACCTTGTAAACTAAAAGAAGGGGGTACAGAGAAAAATCGTACAATATTGGAGACAAATAGAAAATACAAAATAAAATGCTAGAAAAGAATCCAAATTTATCAGTAATCAAAATTAATGTAAATCAACTAAACCCTAGATGAAAGAGTTTTACACGCTGGGTTATTTAAATAACTGTTTATAACAACTTAAAACATAAGGATATAGAAAGTTTAAAAGTAAAACAAGTAAGGGGCATCTGGGTGGCTCAGTCAGTTGAGTGTCCGACTCTTGATTTCAGCTCAGGTCATGATCTCACAGTTCATAGGTTCAAACCCTTCATCAGGCTCCGTGCTGGCAGCATGGAGCCTGCTTGGTACTATTCCTCTCCCTCTTTCTCTGCCTCTTGTCTCTCTCTTCTCTTCTCTCTCTCTCTCTCTCAAAAATAAGTAAACATTTAAATAAATAAACAATAAATAAATGTAAAAAACCACATCTATTTTTAAAAGTTCCTATAGGCAAAAGATTGTATAACTGTATTAATGTATGGGAATATGGACTTTACGATCAAAAATACATTATTAGAGAAAAAAATTATCATTACATGCTCATGTCTACTTCACCAGAAGATATAAGTTCTAACCTTATGTCTACTTATTATATAGCCTTAAATGACAGGAACTTAAGAAGCAATTGACAGAAATATTAGGGAAATTGACATTCCCCATCATAGTGAGAGGGTTTTTTTTTTAACATTTATTCATTTTTGAGAGAGAGATAGAGTGTGAGTCAGGGAAGGGCAGAGAAAGAGGGAGACACAGAATCCAGAGTAGGCTCCAGGCTCTGAGCTGTCAGCACAGAGCACGACGCGGGGCTTGAACCCATGAACCGTGAGATCATGACCTGAGCTGAAGTCAGACGCTTAAGCGACTTAGCCACCCAGGCACCCCATGTAGTGAGAAGTTTTAACATGCCTCTCAAGTCACTGGCAAAGCAGATGCATAAAAAGATTCAGGATTTAGAGGATCTGAGGACACATTTGACAATCCTAATTAACTTAAAAAGGGCACTCCATCTAACACATGGAGAATTCACATTCTTTTTAAGGACACACAGAACAATTATAAAATTGATTACCTGCAGACCATAAAGCAAGCTTCATAAATTTTTACATGATTAGTATTATATAGAATATACCTTTCTGACTATTATGCAGATGAGATAGAAACCAGTAGTCAAAAGATATAGGAGAACCCATAATTTAGGAAATTAAAACATACTTTCAAAAAGCTCATGTGTCATAAGAGAATTTATAATGAAAATTGGAATATATTTAAAACTAAGTCATAATAAAAATACTACATATCAAAATTTGTGAGCTGTAGCTAAATTGTGACTAGAATATTTAGCATTGAAAGTATTCTATTAAAAAATAAAAAGGCTGGGGTGCCTGGGTGGCTCAGTCGGTTAAGGATCCAACTCTTGATTTCAGTTCAGGTCATGATCTCACGGTCTGGTCTCATGAGATCAAGCCCTGCATCAGACTGTGCTTTGAACATGGAGTCTGCTTAAGATTCTCTCCCTCCCGCTCCATCTGTCTCTCTCTCTCCCTCAAAAAAGTTTAAAAACTAATAAAATAAAAATAATAAAAATAAATAATAAATAAAAATAAAAAGGCTAGAAAACAATAACCTAAGGATCATAATTAAGTCAGAAAAAAAGATATAGAATAAACCCCCAAAAAGCAGTAAGAAGGTGATAAAAAGGTGGTAAGAGGAGAAATTATCAAATGGCAGAGATACACCAATCAGTTTTAAGAATGGTCCTTAAAAGAGATTAAAAAAAAAAAACTTACAATCACAGGTTTTTTAAGAATAAAAGAGAGTGATGAAACAAAACACAATAATAAAAATGATGAACGTAACAGAGATTGAAAGCAAAGTAAAAGACTCTCACGACCAACTTCATGCCGATAATATTTTTTTTTAAGTTTATTTGTTTTGAGAGAGACAGAGACAATGTGAGTGAGGGAGAGCAGAGAGAGAGAGAGAAAGAGAGAGAGAGAATCCCAAGCGGGCTCCACACTGCCAGCGCAGAGCCTGACGCAGGGCTCAAACCCACAACACTGAGAGATCATGACCTGAGCCGAAACCAAGAGTCCGATGTCTAACTGACTAAGCCACCCAGGCCCCCCCCCACCGCCATGCCAATGAATATTGAACGGGCGCCTACCAAGAAACATATCAGTGACTAAAGTCTGACCAGGAAGGAATAGAAAACTTGAGAACTTGAATTAGCTGCTGGTCACGATAGAAACTGAATCAATATTTTAAATTTTGCACACTGAAAATACCAGGCCCAGACAACTTTATAAGTAAACTCAACCAAACAGTTAAGGAATGGAAAATTTCCAGATTATGTACGGTCTTTCAGGAAAACGAAAAGTTGCAGGGAAGGACTGCCACTTTCTCGAACTTCGTTTATGAGGCTCGTTTAATACTGACCTCAAAACCAATCGAACACACTCTGCCTTTCTCTCTCTCTAAAAAATAAGTAAACATTTAAAAAATTTTACTATGCCTATTTAATGGACATATTCTTTGAATAGTTGTCATGGGTGAAATCAGTAACCAGATATCGAGGCAGACAAGGTCCATATGATCATTTCCACTTACCTACAAACCATAGTTCCTCTGATGACTGCAGATTTATGCCTAGGCTTCAAAGGAATCATAGAAATTCTTGCACAGGCTCTGAAACTATAAACTGCGGAGAATAGGTGTTCACTAAGCATCACTACGTTTATTCTGAAGCGTGTTTTCTGCATCACAATTGTTGAGTTCATTTGAAGGTCGGTGGAGATGTCAGTAGGTTGTGGATTTTTTTAATAATCTGAAGGGAGACCAAAAGGAAGAGGAAAGCAGCAATGTGTTATCTTTAAATGTTAAGTCACCTAAATGGTGGGTTAATCTAGACACCAAAATTCCATTGTACAAACTTGGAAACGTGTGCCACGTTTTTGTTGGAGGCAGATGCATGTGATGAGAATAAAGCCATCACGCTGTGTCTCTGGGGAAAATCTGGTGGGCCTAACTAGCTAAGGGGGAGCCCCCCCACCCCAAGTACCCATCAAGTACCTCCCACAGCTGTGCCTGTGAGCAGTGACAGCTCCTGCCCATTTGGGGAAGCTCTGTTCCTTATTAAAGACCACAGAGTGGCTGCTTAAGTGCGAAAGGAAGAAAAGTACATATTTCAAAACAAACTAAATGAGAAACCACTATTTATTTTATTCCAAATAATAGTCCCAATGCAATTGACAATAAGAGATGGAGGAAATATGTTGAAGTTTAGAACTAAAACGTTAATGTGTAAAATAGAATACAGATATCAGGAAACTGGAATCAAAGTATTGAAAACAGATAGAAGAATCTGGTATTTTGAAAAGGTAATTCAAATGCAATTAGGCCATACCTCACCCTCCATTCCATTAACAAATGATTTTGATACATTCGACAGAGATGAATGACACTGTTTCAAAGATGAAGGAAGAGCGCGGCCACGCCAGGCTGAGTTGTGAACAAGCAATTGCCAAGTTCAGGAGCACGCATGCTAGCTGACCCGTACAGGGGTGCGGGCATGCAGAGGAGGGGGTGCAGAAGGCCACCTGGGGAGGCGGGGGAAGCATCGTGTGGAAGAGGACCCTGAGAATGAGGACGAGGCAGTGAGAAGTAGAGGCTATGCAACAGGGAATATATAAAACCACATCTTCCAAGCATGTCTCCCAAACATTCATAAAGCACCTGCTTTTTCTTGTCTCCTTCAGTGTTTACTTATCCAGAAAATGGCACTGACGATTTCAGAGACCAAGCAAAGAACTTAAACCACCAGGTATTTATGGCTGCGTCAACCTTGAAAATTATTTTACCAAAAACCATATATAAGGGTTTGTTCAGAAACAGCAGAAGATCCCAGGGCAGGACGAGCTAGCTATGACAAAACCACAGGCAATCCCACCCAACAAAGTGGAGAATTGCTCTTTCCTGAGGAAAGGGGGAGGCTGGGAGGCTCTTACGGACAAGAAGTCAGTCCACTGTCGGAAACTGGGAGCTCTTAGTAGCTTGTCACTGGCGGAGCTGAGACTGTCTCTCATTGGCCGGGCTGTTCCTGGCCTTCCTCCTGCTGGGGGCAGCAGTAGCTGAAGTAGTAGTCACAGCAAGGTCCCTCTCTTCACGTTGGATCTAAATCGAATTCGAGCAATAGGCCATAAGGGTTCCCCCTGCCCAGTCTCCTGACTGCATTTTAGAGAGGTTTCCCTTAATTAATTTTCACAGATGTCAGAGAAAGCAGACCAGGCAGGGTCCTTAGATCACATTGCAGGTCGCCACCCATGTAGGTTATGAAATCAGGTTAGTAGGTCTCAGAACAGAGTGTGGAATAGAACGGAAGACAGAAATGTAGCATAATGGGCCATAGTATGATATAGATAGCGTAAAACCGATAGATATCACTAAACAGAACTATCACAGTGCATCAGAAGTAGAAAGGATAAGTATTGTGTTGTATACGTTTTGTTTCCGTTGTGTATGCTATGTACAAATTGATATATACTATAGAATATGTAAATTACACAATTACATATTACTATAAATTACTTACACAATTACAAATAAAATATGGCCATATTTTATAGTATAGAAGTACCTATTTATTATATTTTATGTTCATTTATATATATTTAATTATTATATAGTTAGAATAGGATAGACTAGGACAGAAATATATAGCATAAGGTACTTGAGCTTTGGATGCAGAGTGAATCAGTTGTGTATAACTTTTATGCCTGATATATATTGTATATGCTTATCATATTATGTATTTAAATGTATTATACATTGTATGTTACATATACAATGTATAATGCACATATATAATATGCACATATATAGCATGCACATATTATAGGCATATATATAATATGTTAAATTTTATGTGTCTATATTACATATGTTGTGTGTTTTGCAATAATAATATACAATTATATGTACATATTATATAGTTTGTATTTATTGTATATATTGTATATATTATAAAGTATATATAGCATTGCTATCCATTTGGATAATAATAATGGGTAATATTTATATACCACTTGTAAGGCTCTTGTATCATCTCTAAGTTGGGGACAGCAGTTGGGGGCTGTTGGGAGGTTCGGCTAAGGCATGTGCTGTAATGCCTGGCACACACAGTAAACTAGCAAAAGGGTAGCTCTTATTATCATTATTGCAAGATTTCATAGTCAGGAGATGCTGATCCTATGATATCAACTAAATCAAGCTGATGCCAAAAACCATGCTTTTTTCACAACGTGCATGAACAAATTCCCAGATGAATATGCCTTAGTCCCTTTAATAGGCTAGATACCAAATTTTAGGCTAATTGACAAAAAGTCAATTTTAGGAAGTGCAAGTTGTTTACTACTCTTCATATGTCCCTATTTCTATAGACCCAATATTCCCATTCTTTGGGCCACGCCTGTCACCTCTTGTGAACAACTATAGCAAAGGAAGAATTTCTTTGAAAAAAATTGGTAGTTATTTCGGACCAATGAAAGCAAACTTAGCTAGGAAATTTAAAATAGACCTCTGGTTGAAACAAAGCCCTTAATAATGGTTAGATATTTCAACACTTATAATCCATACACCGAAATTGCATTGCATTCATGTATTCCTCTTCTGGTTTCTTTCTTCCTTCTCTCATTTTGTTTTTTCAATTTTCTCTTTCAGGGATCTCTTTCCAAAGAACCATTACAGATGAACACCTATGTTGCCTTGTACAAATTTGTACCACAGGAGAATGAAGATTTGGAAATGAGGTAAAGTAATGTTTTTAAGAAAAAAGAAAGAGAAAATGTAAAGTCAACGTTTTTTCGTGTGAATAAAAGAATTCACTTAGCGCTGCCTCCTCATGGTGTAGAGCAGTGATTTCTCACACGTCGTTGGGCAGCCAGTGACTTGCTGTGTGGATTAGCAGACAGATTACCAGTTTCTGATTCTGCAGGTCTGGGGTAGGGGGGCACCGGGGAGGGCTAGAGAATTTGCATCCTGGTCCGCAGGTGGTTCTGATGCAACTGATCTGGGCCCACACTTGAAGAAGCATGGTTTAGTGCATCATCAACAGAACTGGGTGTTTTCGTGAAGCCTGAGCGTCAGATGCACTTGGCATCCTGTGGGGCCTAATGGGGGGGGGGGTAAAGACATATATGTAATGCCCAAGTGAACATAGATTGAAGGATCAGACTAGAACCATGTGTGGAACCTGGGGGGGGGGGGGAATGGCAACTCCCTCCCCTGCCCCCACTGCACACCCTGAGCTGGGCTTTTGTTTCACGACCCCTCCCACTTCATGGCGACTGAAACACCGGGGAGGAGAAGGTGAGTTTGGGGGCCCCTCGTGACATCTGGAACTTTCTTCTGACCAGTTTATGTTGCTCGTGTTTTAGGGGTCGTGAAGCTGGAGTCAGTGCTGTGTTTGCATCCTACTTGTTGCGTGACCTTAAGTAATTTATAAACATCTCATTGCTCTGGTCTCCTTATTTATAAAAGAATAACAATGACCCCTTCACCCTGAGTTATTTTTGAGGATAAAATGAATAATGCTCGGAAAGCATAGAGCACAGGGAGCAAACCCTCGGTATCTGGTGGTTATTACAGGTTTCGTAATGTGGTGTTTACTGGCTTCTCTCAAAGAAAATGCCTCACTCCTCCATTCAGGACCCCCAAAACGTAAGGGTTTGGTGCTTTTTAATCTGAGAGCAGGAGAGAAGGGGCTGCTTTTCTAGTCAGCTGTTCCCTTGGACATGGGTTGCTTCTTCTTCTGAAGAGAACAGGGAGCCAACGTAGCACTGAAAACTATGTCCGCATATTAGAGAGCTGGCCTCCATGTGGAGGGGACTCCACTTGTCTGATGATCATGGAGGCCAACCTACCAGTTACCATTCACTGCCGTCACATGTTGTCACTTCCCGGACGGTGTTGTCTTTCCACTCTGGAGCCCTTTGGGCCCCCTCCTCCTCAGGCTGCCATTGCCCAGGTAGGGTGCCCCCTACACGTGCCTGAGTACAGTTCCCCCCTCAGTGAGATCAGGCTCTTCTCTTTCACTTTACCCAAAGCCCCATATAAGAAAAGAACTACCAACGAGGCTCCTATAATCTGAGTTTTCTCCGTCACTGATTGAGAATCGCCGTGCTGAACTCACTGGCTCGGGCTGTAAATGCACCCAAATGGTCTGGCGTCGGTGCGGGAGGAGGTGATGGCATTTCCCAAGTGAGACCTCGTTCTAGCAGAAGTATGATGAGTCCTAAGGGTTAGAGCCTGCCCCGGGGGTGGGGGTGGGGGGAGTCATCGCTGGAAAGATGCCTTGCCTTCAGGTGACCATCCACAGTCAACTATCTGCTGATGAAGACGAGGGTGATATACCTTCACTTTGCAATAAATACAGTGTAGCGTGTCCTTGAGATTGTCATTTGAATATCTAGGACTTAAACTGTGATACCTCCTATTGCCTCAATCCCACCATTTTATTCTAGAAGAGTATTCTGAAGCCATCAGCTGGAAAAAAAAAAACAATTCCAGAGAAATATAGGGTGTTATTAGGGGACTGAGAAATGGCGTCTAGCTGCCTGGTGGTAGGTCATAAATTTTTGTGCTTATTTTAAACAGTTGCAGGTCATTAAAAGTCAAGTCATCTGGTCACGAATTAAACATTTACAGTCTGCTTTGCAGCAAACAGGACTCTTCATTCCCAGGAGTGAAATGCCTGCATTGCATAGGCTGCAAGATTGGGGTGATAAATCATACTTTCTTTTTTTTCTTGTTTTTTCTTTCTTTTTTTTTTTTTTTGGCCAAAAGATTGTCTGTTCCCATTTTAAAAGCCAGGCACTTGACTCAGAATGTGTGGGGATTTGGTATCATTCCTTGAATGAACTGGGGCTTTGTGAATTATCCTTTTCTCCTTAAACCGTAAGGTAGGGGAAGAAATCCTTTGAACAAAATATCATTCTTATCCACCTGCGTTCTCATCCAGGGCAGAACACAGGTATTGTCCTCAGGACAGTGGACAAATAGAGGTGAAGACACAGGGAAGGTTTGGAGTATAAGCTTGAGGCCAAAGAAGACCCAACCGGCAAAAGCAACAGCCATAGATCAGAGCAGCTAAATCATTGCTTCAGGAAGCATCCATTGTATATCTGCTCAGTAACAGGGAAAGCTTTTCTGCCAACATCTAACAATCCAGACCGTTCTGTGTTTCTAGTCTTGCTCCCCATCCCTCCCTTCCCATCCACTTTGGGTGGAGAAGTCACTAAAGTGACAGGACAGTGTACTGGGGGTCATCTCAACTTGGGAATCAGAGAGAATGGGCTCCTACCCTAACCCCTCTCCTTTCTAACAATAGGGCTTATTACCTAACTTTCCGAACCTCTGTTTTGTCATCTTGAAAGTAGGGACAATAAGGCTTTCCCTTATGGGATCCCTCTGATTAAATAAAATAACAATATTTGGTACAGAGTAGGAGCTTGATAGTGTTAATTCCAATCAGTTCTATACACACTCCAGAAGTAGACGCTTCCTTTTCAGACTTAAGAAATGAGAGACAGAGGAAGAGAGCATGAATATGTCGACACGGATTCACCGAATGCTTAAGGAATAAAAAATGTGAGCATCCCTTGATGAGGGTTTAACTCCCAGCCAAGCCACTCATTAGCTGTAGGACCCCCATGAAACCCAGAAAAGTTACACAAGCCACACGATCCTCTGCTTCTTCCCTCGTAAAAGGAGATCATCATGATGCCCGCCTTAGATCTGCTCACAACACACACATCTTTGCCTAAAAGTCTCCAGCGCCCTCCCATTTCCCTTGGGGAAAGACCACAGTGTTTACAAAGACCTCCAGGACCAGCACACCCTCATCCCCGGGGACCTCTCTGTTTGGTCTTGTACCATGGGTCCCTCACCTCTCTGCTCCCTCCGCACTGGCTTCGTTTCTTCCCCAGAAGGACCACACCTCCACCTGCCCCCGCCACTCCCGCTATCCACCCTCCACCACCATCACAGGCACCTGCACGCGTGTGCGCCCTCGCGAATCTCAGCTCAGACTTCACGTCCTCGGTACGCCCTTTCCTGATACCCCCAATCCGCGTGGTAGTGCTCTCCTACCTGTTTTCATGACACCATATTTCTTTCCTTTAAAGCACTTACCTCAACTGGCACTTCTATATTTCTGGAATGATTTGGTGAACCTCTATCTCCCTTGTAAACTCCGTGAGAACAAATCTGTAATTGCTTACCTATCTATCCCTGTAGCATAGTTCTTGAAACATAGTAGATGTTTAATAAATAGGTCACCAATGAATGGATGAACGAATGCTGTACCTGGCACACACAGTTAGTGGGCACATCAAGTACATGATAATGTAAGGAAAACTATAAAAGAGGAAGTGAACCAAGCTCAGAGGGCTTAGCCAGGGCCTGTTACCTGGAGGAGATTGGTCTCGAACCCATGATGAATATTATTTGTCAAGAAGGAATTGTAGAAAAGGAGATCAGAGGGTTTGAGACGATTTGGAAGAAACCCTGCTAACCCTTTACTGGACACGCACAGTTGAATGGGGGAGTAAGCCTCAGAAAGGAGAAGCTGGGATGCCACCCCCTTATTCTTGGGGCAGTGAGTACCCCTCTCAGAAATGCCGTGGTCCCATCACTGGTCTCCAAATGCTGTCTAAAGGCGGAGGCTTCGCACAGTCTGCTTTGCTACAGTTTCAGCGCACCATAAATTCCCCTCATAAATCCATCCACCATTACCTCCCCAAATTGCTGGAGTTCTCTTGCTAACGCTCTATCTGAGCAGGACAGAACAAGGTGGCAGGGCAGAAAAAAGAGCAGTGACTGGGAGTCACATAGACCTGGGTCTGCCTTCCAGCTCTGACCTTTCCTCATGGCATCTACTTGAGCAAACTGTTCACTCTCTTGGGGTCTCTGTTTTCTCCTCCCAAGGGAGACTGAGAATGTAACTAGATAATGTAACTAAAAGGTGGGATTTCATGCCCAGTACAAAGTGAGGTATGTGGATGGGCCTCGAGGGTGTCACGCTAAACGAAGTAAGTCAGGCAGAGAAGGACAGATACCATATGTTTTCACTCATAGGTCTAACAGGAGAAACTTAACAGAGGACCATGGGGAGGGGAAGTGGGCGAAAAGAGTTAGGGAGAGGGAAGGAGGCAAATCATGAGAGACTCTTGAATACTGAAAACAAACTGAGGGCTGAAGAGGGAGGGGGAAAGGGGAAGGGGGGTGATGGACATGGAGGAGGACACTTGTGGGGAAGAGCACTGGGTGTTATATGGAAACCAACTTGACAATAAACTATTTAAAAAATAAAATAAATTAACTCTTCTATAAAAAAAAAAAAACAAAGTGAGCTACACAGTATATTTTAGATAAACTGCTCTTCCTAATTTGCATCTTTTCACAACATGTTTTGTTTCCAAGGCCTCTGAACCTCATTAACCCTACCCTAAGGATACATAGTTGAAAAAACACATTCAAAGGCTCTCTCTGGCCTTTGAGCACATCCAAGGGGACTTTATCTAATTTGTCCAGCAATGAGGAGGCTGTGGTATTCTGTCCCTCATCATATGAGTAGATTTTGCAGTGCCTGACCTGTAGGCATGACATTTTACCACCGACATGAAAGATGTGGGGCCATCGTGCTCTGGATCCCCCAACTACCACTGACGATTTGAGGTCTGATAACATCAAAGAGCAGCCCCATCCCTCTGTCTGAGTGTAATGAGCTTCTATAGTAGATCAACTTCTGTAATTAGAGTCTTAAACAATTTCCACCGATGACCCTTATTATCAGATTTTTTAAGGGCTTTGAAAATTACACTTTATGCATGAACAGTTTAGTACACGAGCAAAGATATTTAAAGTGCTACTTGCAGAGTACCTGGCTGGCTGAGTCAGTTGAGCATCTGACTCTTGATTTCGGCTCAGGTCATGATTCTAGGATCGTCGGATTGAGCCCTGCATTGGGCTCTGTGCCAAGTGTGGAGCCAGTTTAAGATTCTCTTTCTCTCCCGCTGCCCCTCTCTCCTGCTGGTGCTCTCTCTTTCTCAAGACAAAATAATAAAATAAAGTAAAGTAAAGTAAAATTAAATTAAATTAAATTAAATTAAAATAAAATAAAATAAAATAAAATAGATAAAATAAAAGCTACTTGAAATACAAAGTGAGAACCTCATTATAATCAGCACTGGCATCATTATCATATATGCTTCCTCGTAAGTGTACATAGGCTATGTGCCCAGTCATCCTTCTGGACTAGTGGGTGAGTATATGTGTGTGTTACACTTACCTATGCACATACACGCCCACACACTCACAGGTATACACACACACAGCCGCATTCATACACCCATGCACACTCAAATACACATTCATTCACACTCACAGACGCACACACACACACTTATGCACACGTTGTTAGCAAGACAGCACATGCTTAGCTTGTTGATGAAAGTAAACCCTGCCTTTCACATTTGCAGTGTAGCCAGTTCCATTCATTTTCCTGGCCGATTTTGAATTCAGAAGTCTGCAAAATGGTCTTAGAGCCATTGCTTATTATCCACACCAACACATCTTTTAAAAATCAATAAGAATAATTTTTACAGCTTTGCCGTGCTGATATATCATGTAAATAAGCAGCAGATGTAAATAACTCCAAGTAAACACAAGCCCCTAAGACATCTTAGGGGCTCTGAAATAAAGGATGGGGAGTAAATAAAAGACGGAAGGGTTCCGATGCATATTCTAGTGACCATTTTGGCTTCCCACATCGAAGTCATTTTCATTTTCATTCGTTCTCCCCAAACAAATTTATATGATAATGGCCATGTTTCATAAGGGGCCGAAAAAGAGGAAAAAAGAAAAAAAAAAAAACTTGGGAGCCAGGAGACGGAAAGAGGGAGCTGCTTTTCCAATACTGTTAACTTCTGAGAAAGATACAAATTAATTTCTACTTCAGTGTGTATCCGAACACCTAAATTTGGGGGAGGGGAGAGGGCTTCCAACAAAAATGTATTTTTTTGTAATCCCAAATAAGGATTTAGATTCTTGAATCGCCAGCCTCTTTCTTGGAAGCAGTAAGTCTCAGATTTTTCTGTGTTTGAGTCTGAATGAAACCATTGGCCTCATTAGCTAATATTCATGAGAACCTCCGGAGACAGGATGGCCTGAATTCATCTCTGATTTTTCCAAAGCATCACTTGAAATCGAGTTAGAACTGATTTTAACTCTTGTGGGCAGGGAGGGAGGCCAGGAGGCTGCCCCAGCGCCTCAAGAAGATGTCTCGAAGCAGCCTTGGGAGGCCAGGGAAGGCTTTGCAAGCAGGTGACATTACAACCAACCCAAGGCTTCCAGCAACAGGGGCCCTGGGTGCCTGTGCAGCTTGGTTAGTCAGCAGTCCTTCTGTCTTCCCGGTAAGGAAGGGGTAAGGAAGCATGGGTTCAGTGACAGAACCTGAGAATTACTTTAAGAGGTACCAAATGGGGGGCAATCGCCGACCCCATCACAAAGAGGTGGCACAAATTCTTTGCTGGGGCATTAGCCTATTTTCATAACTGCTTGTATTCCAGTCCTCACTCTGGAAAGACTATCTTCAACTTCAGTTGGGCTTAGTGAATGGACACCTAGCTGTTGTAGTTCACATTCCAATGCGACGGTTTACGGTTCTGATGAACTTTGGGGGGGGGGCGGTTCGTGGGGTCCGGAGCCGACGGCCAAGAAAGAATCCTTGAAGACGTCTTTGGTGCAAAACGGTGATTTTATTAAAGCACAGGGACAGGACCTGTAGGCAGAAAGAGCTGCCCTGGGGTCGTGATGATGGCTAACTCGTTATATACTCTCAGGTTGGGAGGGGGGCAGGGATAGAGTCAGTCTCCAAGGAATTCTAGAAGCAAGGTTTCCAGGACCTGTGGAGGGGCTAGCTGTTGCTAGGGAAACACCATTTATTACCATTTAATAAAGACTCAGTCATGAGACCCTTCAGGTGCATATGGGGGGTGGGGGGCCATAAGCTTGGAGCGTGATTGTCAGCGTATATCTCAGGGCAGTTGACATAAAGGAAGTAGACTTACTTACAAGTTCTTCGAGGTTGGGATGATGTTGAGCTAAGGTTCTTTTTTGTTCCCAGCAAAGTGTCATCATCAAGGCAGCTGAGCTCCTACAGGGAGGTCCCTCGGCCTCTTTCAAGGACTTGTCAATGGGTTGTAGGCAGTAAGGGAATTTAACTTTCCATTTGCCTTTGTTTCCCACATTAGGATGGCAAGCACTTAAACCCCTTTCCTTTGTTCTTGGGTAGCCGGGACTGTGCGAGGAATATCACCCATATCCCACCTGGGGTGGGGATGGGGTGTGCCAGCCTGTATTTTGCCCCTCAGCCTGCCTCATGCTCCGTCTCCAGTTCCTTACCTTTTGGGGGTAAGTTGAGAGAGCCAGGGCCAAAAACTGACAGGTAGAAAGGAGAGGCTCAGGCTGAAGCCCAGAAGGGCACTTGCTCCTACCCCGAACTTTCCATCTGGCATCGACTGTGTGGGTTTCCTCTGATGAGGTTGACCCTTTGTTCTCACCAGCAGATTGAGACGATGTATTAATTTAGCCAATGTTGGCCATTCTTACCACTTCTTTCGAGTTTATTAGGATTGTTAAGTCTTGTTTTTAAGACCCAGAGGCTTGTGATCTATAGAGTGTGTTCATGAAAACCCACTCCTGTTCACTGATCATTTTTTTTTTAATTAAGATAAAATTGGGCCACTTCGGTGGCTCAGTTGGTAAAGCATCCAGCTCTTGGTTTCAGCTCAGATCATGATCTCACGGTTCATTCATAGGTTCGAGTCCCACATGGGGCTCCACACTGACAATGCAGAGGCTGCTTGGAATTCTCTCTTTCCTTCTCTCTCTGACCCTTCTCTGCTCGCTCTCTCTCTCTCTCTGTCTCTCTCAAAATCAGTAAATAAAGTTTTTTTTAAAAAAATTAAGGTATAATTATGACTCCATACAAATATAAAATGAACACATGTCAAAAATTTTATTTGACTCATTAATTAATGAGAGAACCAGTATAATGTCCCATCTGGTACAAAGGAGAACTCAAACATCACACAAACACAGGCAATCAGGAGTGCGGACATGAATTTACAAATGCATGCTAAACCGAGCAGGACTAACGGGTAACTACTGGGTGCATGCATGCCACCAGACACAACTCACATGCATTTCTAGGGACAAACGTCATTTACATTACCATCAGTTTTCCTGAAAATGTAAAGCAGCTCAAAGACCACGAGGAGGGAGATGGCTGGGGGAAAGATGCACACTAAACACCCACATCAGTACTATTTCTGCCTATTTCAAAGTCTTCCCAATTTTCCCAATTTTCCCTGACATCCCCTTGAGTTCTTTTCGCAAATCTGTGAGGTTACCCGAGCAATTAGTATTTTACGGAGGAGAAAACCATGGTGAGGACTGCTAAGCCACTTGTTAAGAACCTCTGGGAGAATATTGTTAGAGATTCCCAGGCTCCCCCCCAAGGCCGAGGGGGTCAGATCCCACTCGGAAATCTGAAGAGTTCCCCTAGATTCTCAGTATCTGCAAAATTTGGGAACAGTTGTGACATCCAAAGACACCCAGTGAGCCAGTGGCACTGCACCCAGGGCCACAAGCAAGATTCCTGATGTTCAGTGCTCCGGACTGCATCCGGGTCTTGGCCTGCAACTTGTGTGGCTATGTCCTTCACTCTGTAAGCCTTTACACATCCTCCATAAAATCAGAAAAGGAGAGCCCTTGAGACAGAGTAAGAGAGAATAAGACTCCCTTGGTGTCTCGTTTCCATTCTCCAAGTACATTACTGCTTGGCAAATGCATCAACTTAATTAAAACTAAATGTAATTCTAATGCACCAATTTGATTTAAAAATAATGCTCACAGTCACCAGGACATCAAAATGCAATTAAGGCTATTTGAGGAAAGTCTCTGATGCATATTATGTTCTGAGGCTGCTCTGTGTCAGGAAACCCAGAGCCTCCTGAATGCCACTAATGTGCTTAGCCGTCTCCCTCTCACTCAGATGCCTCTTTCAATTAGGTTCCGGAGAGCGTGATCCGTGACAGGTCAGGAACATTTACCAAATCCCATCCAAATGGCCCTTCAGCTGAATATTTTTTCTCAGAGCTGGTCTCCGGACTTGGGGGGAAGCGCAGGCAGTCTCACGGATGCCAAGATTAAGACAAAATCAAACTGCAAGATTCAGGAGTTTCTTGATACCTACCCGTGTGCTCAGACCGTAAAAGGCTCTGGACCAGGATGATGGAAATTGAGAAGTCGGTCTGGCGAAAAATTAAGCAGTAGATCTGAAGTTAACAGAGCACTCTGGATCCTTTTTATGGTCCTCTGACCTGGTTTTTCCAGGACATCTCTTTTGGCTGAGTGACTCTGACGGCTGTAAGATTGATTTGGTTTTTGTTCATTTGTTTGTTTTTGTTTGGTTGGTCGGGGTTTTTTGGTTGGTTGGTTGATTTTTCCCCCCTAATGAATGGAAAAGGGTACAAAATGCTAAGGATATCTCAAAATACTTGCAGAGTAAAATGGGCATTTCTGGTGAATTTCCACAAGGCGTGGTGGTGGTGTGAGAGGCAGCTTGATTTAGTGGTGTTAGTCGTGGATTCAAATCCTGCCTGTAACTGGTGAGGTCTCTGTGAACCTTCTTACTTGCGTGCAGATGCAGCTGGCCGTGCCCACTTCATTCAGTGAACCTGCTGTCCCTCTGCAGACTGTTGGACGGGACTCCTGCACTCTTCCCACACCTGCATTGTCATCCGCCCCTGGGCACTGTAATACCAGCTCTAGCCCCCAGCCCTTGCCACATGTCTGGTCACTCCATGGCATGGAAGGCATGAGGGATGGAGGGGATGTAAAGAGAGAGAAAAGCTTTTTCAAAGCTCTGAGTCACGCTGAAGCCACGTCAGAGGTCAAAGATGATTTCATGAACCCACTCTCCCTGCCAAAAACCTAAGGGAGCACTCATTGAAGAGGTAATAATCATTAGATCTTCTAATTTCCAAGTGAAAAAAGTACACTTTCAGGAAGAAATTAGAATGCAAAAGCCCTTATTGTCTATCAGTCAGTGCTAAAGACTTCCGCATATGCGTTCTCGGCTGATGCACACAGCCGCTTCGCAAAGTAAACATAGCTCATATATTTGTTATGTATAGTATGTAGTTATATGAATATAACTGAGGTAGCTGAGTCTCAGTGAAGCTTATATGTTGGGATTGGTGTTTGGGGTCAGTTCCACCCTTGTCTGTCCCCCTCCCCTGCCCCAGCATATTTCTTCTTCTTCGGTGACGACACTTGGGTGTAAGTTACCAACTTATGTCTTTCGTTCCCCTTTGAGAGTACCAGCCTCTTACTAGGTCTTAAAATATAAAATCTCTTAACTATTTAAGTTAATTTATTTATTTTGAGAGAGAGATGGAGAGGGCAAATGGGGGAGAGGCAGAGAGAGAGAGAGGGAGAGAGAATCCCAAGCAGGCTCCACACTGTCAGCACAGAGCCCGATGCGGGGCTTGAACCCATGAGCCGTAAGATCATGACCTGAGCCAAAATCAAGAGTCAGACATGTAACCAACTGAGCCACTCAGGCACCCCTAAAATCTCTTAACTATTAAAAACAAAAGTACCAGCATCTTGAGGGCAGTCATTATGTTAACAACAACACCGGCCACCATCTGTCGTGGGCTATCTAAGCGGGCTATAGAAGTATTACCTCACCTCATCCTCAAAAATATTGATGAGGTAGGCACTATTACTTTAAGAAATAAAATAATAAGATAAGAGAACCAGTGCTTAGAAAAATCTTCTCATTTTATACACTCAACGCACACCCAAAACCTACCACGTCACAAGCATTCAAAAACGACTAGGATGTTGTATGATTTCTTTTGGCTCAATCGGCAGAGATGGAGGGATAAAAAAAGATCAATGTCCTTTGCATTCCAAAATATTCAGTATATCCAGAACATTGTGAAAACAAAGAAGGCCCAGAGCACCCTGCCTTGTCCATGTGCCTCCTAATGGAGGGCCAGTCTAAGATCTCAGGTTGTCTGAGACAGTGGAGAAGGGGCTTCTCAAATGCAGTGACCTCATCAGGAAGGTGTCAGTGTTTGCGCTCCTAGGAATCTGAGCCCCACATGGGAAATGGAGAGACTTGGCAGGGGGTGCCTTGGGACAACACCCCCTCCACCCTCCAGAAGCCCACCCCTAGAAGACCAAGCCATGCCCCTAACACCTTACAGAAGAGCTCCCTGAAGCTGGTTGAGATCAGCTGTCATCATCCATACGCTCTGTGACACTGTGCCCTGTAAGTCCTGAAACCAGTTACCTGGTCATGGAAGAGACGGGTTCCTACATCCAGGTGCAAAATTGGGCAATGAAAGAGGCAGAGGGTGACTGAGATTGAACGAGAGAGCAACCATGCAGTCCCCATGCACAGACACAAACAACACACTCACAGATCAACACTGTCCCCTCGCCACTGAGCCGTAATGCCACAGTTAGCTGCTGTTACTCTATTCCTACTCCTGTTGATACAGCCCACAGTTCCTTCATCATGTCAAGACTTCCCAGGGTCACCTGGGTGGCTCAGTCAGTTAAGCGTCTGACTCTGGATTTCAGCTCAGGTCATGATCTCATGGTTCTTGGGATCAAGCCCCACATCAGGCTCTGTCTGAGCTGATAGCATGGAGCCTGCTTGGGATTCTCTCTCTCTCTCTTGCTCTCTCTCTCTCTGCCCCTCCCCTGCTCATGCTCTCTCTCAAAAATAAATAGATATACTTAAAAAAAAAAGATTCTCTCTCACTCCCTCTCCCTCAGCCTCTACCCCCTTCAAAAATTAAAAAAAAAAAGACACTTAAAAAGACTTTCCAGAAACCAACCCAAAAGCCTCCTTATGGATCCAAGCCCAATTTTACTGAGCAAACAAAAAAGAAAAGACCAGTTGCAGTGCTCTGATCAGTCTGCACTGAAGAGGAAACTGAGGCCTTTATGGTTTATGAATTGCATTACATTTTGTACACGTGTAATTCCTAGTTACAATACAGCAGAACACTGACCTAAACTTAGGAAGCTCTAATGGAATTAAACACAGGGACCTTTTTTTTTTTTTTTTAATATTTGGGGGCTGGACAAGTTCACCCTCAAGAATTTGGAAATAAAGATAGTTAAATTATAAAGCCTGTGCATAATGAGTCAGGAACATAAAAGAAAGAGAACAGCTGTTAGACCAGGGCAGGACTGTCTTCAAATATGCCTAGAGAGTGATGACCCCAAATGAGAAAGAATTGTTCCACGGAGAGGGGCCTGGTCAGTCACAGAACCGTGAAACAGTTGGACTCGGAGAGTCCTGCACTGACAGGGTCTATCCTAAGAGCAAGCAGGGAAAGGAGGACTTTGGGCATTAGACCTCCATTCCTCCAGGAACAATGGTGGGGTCTCTCTACATAGAGCGAGTGGGCAGAAGGTTTGGACTTAGCTCCTTGATGGGTGGACACAGTGCACCACCATCGTGGTGGTGGAAGAAGGAGAGAAGGAAGTTGCGAACCAACCGAGCTGAGAACTCACAGTTGACAGCGGAGGGCTGCCCCACAGGGCCACCCAGGCTTGCAGCTGGGAGTCAGGGGGATAGCTGACTCAAGCTGTCGGGGATCTTTTATAGGTTAAGACAGAATCCGAATCACACTGTCAAGAGTGTGTCTGGTATCGCTCATGAAATTATGGCTTGGATTCCAGTGAGTGCCTTATTCTAGTACGTGGGTTGGTTAACATGGGTCATATGCTCAGGGACTGCCTACCTCTGGGCATGGGAAAGAGTGAGTCCCCATCCAGGCTGTAAAACTAGAAGTTGGATCCAGACAGCATCTTGTTTCACCCTTAGGAAATGGTGACTCCCTCTGACCTCCAGCCTTATCCCCTGCTTACAGTTTCTACCAAACCATCAGCAAAGTCAGTGTAGCTGATACTAACACATGGTTCCTTAGGTTATGAGGTTAAGTCAAATCTGCTGGAGCTGGAGAGATTTTTCTTCATCACCTTTCATCCTTTCTGCTTCATTAAATCCCTCACCTGGGAGCAGAGTGATTTTCAACCATCTCGCTTTCTATGGCATCAGCATGAATCTGTGACTCATGAAACACCAAAATGCCACTTGTGTCTAATGCTTCAGGGGCAAGAAGGCTGTTCTATCTGGAATCCCCTACAAAGGTAGATATTGACCAAGAATTGATAATGACAGCAGAGGAGATTGAATCAGAAAAAAAAAAAAATATATATATATATATACACATCCATAATGGTACTAGAAAACAAGATATAATACTATCAGAGACCCCTACATTTTGAGACTTTCCTGGCAAAATACAGCACGTAGAATTGGGAACAGAAAAGATGCCTGGAGACCCAAGAATGCTCAGGAAAGAATGACTTTAGATGTGGGAGGATTTCCAAGGAGATGCCAAACTCACAGCAAATTCACTGATGAACACGAGACTGTCTCCAGTGGCTTGACTGCTTTAATGACCCCCATTCCTTACTCTCTCCTGTACTCCCGCCCTTTCCATGAGACTTTACAGTTCCCGTCACCACAGAGGTTGAGTCTCTATCCCATCCCTTGAGTCTGGACTGGCCTTATGACGTGCTTTACCCAATAAAGCGAGGCGGACATTGCAATACGTCAATTCCAAGCCTGGCCTGAGGGGCCCTTATGTGTTTTTACGTGTTTCCATTTGCCTCTCTTGACATGCTGGCACAGTCATGGAAATCCACATTAGCCTAGGAAATCGGGCGAAGTCTCCGCAGTCATCCACCCTAACCCTAGCCAACAGCCAGCCACCACCTGGGCATGTGAGTGAGCTGTTGAGGTTTTGTGACAGTATGTTACACAGCATTATCACGACGATATGTAACTGACACAGACTCCCACCAGTGTTCCCGACACCACATTACTGCTTGTAACAAGGAATAGGCAGCAGTCGTGTTTGATGCCAAAATCAAAGTGCAGGCACTCAAAAGAAAGAGAACCCACACCTAAGGAGGGCTTCTGTGTGAGCACAGAAGTCTCACAGAAAGAAGAAAAAGAGCTGTGTTTAGATTAACTCTAGACTTCAGACTTTCTAGAGAGCAGGAGGAGGGAAGGAAAAGGCAGCTGTACTTAAAAGGAGAATTAAGTGATGTCTCCCTCACCACGGTTAAGAGAGTCCTATTTTAGCCATTGGGGTAGTGGTAGGAGGCCCCAGCCTCATTTCAAGCCTCCACAAATGAGACACCCAAGTCGGTGCACTCTGCTTTCTTAAACAGAGCCTGAAATTGGCTCTTGCACTAGGGAGAGAGACCCAGTGCAGACACAGATGCAGGGAGCAGTAGAGAAGCTCGCCCGGCCGTCCACACCCATCTGCCTCTGCTTTCGGCCGTTAATGTAAAGTAACAGCCAAGGAACACAATGTTGGAGAAAATCTCTTGACATGAAGGAGAAGCAATAAGATAAAGAGGAGGCCAACCAATCCTAGAGAAGATAAAGAATTCAATAAAGGAAAGAAACATTGTTTTAAAAACATAATAATATCCTCAGAAGGATCCATTATAATGTCACATCTATAATAGAAAGTGGCAAATATGAATAAGAACATTTTTTAATAACAATAAAGAACTCTTCTATATATGTAAAAATAAAGCTAATATTTTTTAAAATATAGCACAGAGGGGGCGCCTGGGTGGCTCAGTCGGTTGAGGGTCTGACTTCGGCTCAGGTCATGATCCCCCAGTTTGTGGGTTCGAGCCCCACATCGGGGTCTGTGCTGACAGCTTCAGATTCTGTGTCTCCCTCTCTCTCTCTGCTCCTCCCCCTCTCATGCTCTCTTTCTCTCTCTCTATCTCTCAAAAAAATAAATAAAACCTTAAAAAATTTTAAACACAGCACAGAAATAATACTTACTTTGAATGTATAACAAAACTATTTTTATGGGTGGAAAGAACTGATTAAAAAGTCCTAATTGTTTCACTTCTATTTATTTTAGGATTATTTGTATAAAGGCAAAACTATTACTTCTGACTCTGAAGGATCATCTTTTTCTTTTCTTTTCTGTTCTTTTTTTTTTTTTTTCCTGTCTCCTTCCTCACTCAACTCATTCTGTCTTCATTATAGGCCAGGAGACATGATTACTCTTCTAGAAGACACCAATGAAGATTGGTGGAAAGTAAGTATTTCTCTTTCTGTAAAAGAAGAAGCATTTATTTGGTAACTATAATTACAACTGATGTTACAATTGCGGATCCATGCCTCCTTTTTTCTTTCAGGGAAAAATTCAAGACAGAATTGGCTTCTTTCCGGCCAACTTTGTTCAGAGAGTGCAACAAAATGAGAAGATTTTTAGATGCGTTAGGACCTTCCTTGGGTGTAAGGAACAGGGGCAAATGACACTGAAAGAGAATCAGGTGAGTAAAACCTGCAAGCACACACCACGTATGACCAAAACAGAGTAACACTCACTAACAAACATAAATCTAAATGAACGCGGTCATATTCAAAGTATTCAAGTTGAGAAAAGACACATTCACTCCAGTGATATTATTTAGATTATAGGGTCTAAACCTGCAAAACCAGAATGTTAGTAAATTCACTTTGTGGCATCTGTTCACAAGAGGAAATACACAGAACATTATAGCAGCAGAGTAAGGACGTCTGGTCCTGGTGCTTTTCTCTGGGGACCACTTGTCTCTGATGTGGACACCTACTCCAGTCCAGTTTGGGCTTTTTGCAGGTCTCCACCAATGCATGGTTACTTGTTCATAGTCTCTTGGGAATACATTGCTGTTACTCACTAATGTGTTCCACAGTTCATTGCATTTGCCTCCAGTCGCCAAGACCCTTCTAAGTAGTGTCTCCTTGTCCAGACTCCAAGCTCCCGCCTCCTCACTGGAATCCAAGACACCTTCCCATTGCTGCATAAAACAGTCAGGACATAGGTAACCAGGGACTGTCTCACACCGGTGCCCAAGTATCTCCCTACATCTAATCTAGAGGTGTCTGGTGCCATCTTGCTCTGGCGCCATGTTGAATGTGGAGTTCACTATGATGCTGATTTCCTGAGAAGTAAGGCATGAACCCCTTGCACCTGGATGTCTTCAAGTTCCTTGCTTCTCGCTCTCCCATCTCACTCCTGGAATGTTGACAGACACAAAGAGAGAAGACACACACAGTCCAGTTCTTTGTCCTAAGTCTGCCTTTCTTTGCCTTCTTCCAGCTGAGAGAGGGCTTTCTACTCCCTCTTCTTCTCTGAATCCAACTTCCTTCATGTAATATCCTGTATTCTTACTACAGAGTAAAATAATATGCTGAGACCTCCAAGTCTGCTCTTGGTGTAGTTGAAGATGATTTGAAAAATCAGACCTTAGAAATTTCTTCTATCTCCTAATGAAGTCTCACAGTTGACTCTAATTTCCAATTTTGGAAGTCAAAACCTTGCCTCTCTTTTGTCTCCATTTTTGGTATGGTAATTCTAATATCTCCTGATGCAACCTCTGGTTGGAAATGATGAGGCTCACCCTACAAAGAAGTACTAAAAGAAAAACACATTAGTAATTTGAATACGATCCCTGTTCAATAATTGCCCAAAACACATCTTGAGTGTCATCTTTGGAATTGCCTGCAAAGACAGTTTCTAAGTCCCATTTAAAAAAGTCAGCCATTACTTTATAATTATATCTGATTTATAATTTTTAAAAATTGGTTCGTCTAATTTGACCAGCAATTTCATATGCCATGCATAGTTCCAAATACTTGATCATTTTCCAACTAACAGATACACCCTCAAAAAATAATGATTTACCTTTTCTTTATGGCTATTTAAAAGAAAAATATTTATCTCCAGCCCCCAGTTCACACAGAAGGAAAGAATAAATTAATAATCCAGACATTAGCACAATAATAATTATTATAAGCATCATGATTATTATTACTTATTATTTAATTATGTCATACATATCTATTTATAATGTATATATACCTACAGCATTTTACCTGAGATCCCAAACAAATGCTCATAGAATTTATTTGTCTTGCTCAAGGGGGCACAAACCTGGTAGGTGGCCAGAGTGGAACTTAAACATAGATCTGCAAATTCTAAGCCAATGCTTTCCACTGAGACATGTGCCCCGGACAGTGTGGAACGAGTTTGAGCAGGACAGCACCATTTGGATAATTGGGCTCCCAAGGACGGCAAATGTCATAAAGGCAAGTGTCCCTGAGACCAGAGAGCCCCTTGGAAACCAATTCTTGCTCATATGAAGGCCCCACTGGGTCATTCCAGGCAATGGAATCATCCTCACCACACTGAGACCCCCATCTCTAATGCCACACACACCCCACAAAGCAAATGGGCACTTTGCCCAGCTGGGTTCCATGCCAATGCCTCAAATTTCTCCGAGTTTACCCAGTTATACCCTCCCTGTTCCAAAAACTTGGAAAGCCTTTCGAATGAAACAAATTTGAGAAGGATATTCATCTGTATTGGCAAAGTGTTATTAAATAATTTCTCTCGGATGCTTGATTTGTTCCCTCAGAATATTCTTGTGCTTCCCCATTTGAAATTAAACATTGTTTTTATTTTATTAATATACAAATCCGTGAAATCAGAAGGCAAATTAAGATTTGCTCAAGTTGACCCATTTCCAGAAGCAGAACGTCAGCTCAATGACTCCTACCAATTCCTTGGCCTTAGTCCCCGAAACTGTGTTTTCTGGGAATGGGCTCACACCTGCGTTCTGAACTCTCATGGTTGTACTGACAGTCTTTGAGGATGGGGCTGGGAGAGGGCGAGGCAAAACGCAACACAGCATTTCAGCCCGAACCAGGCACCAACTGGATCTGCCCATAGTCCATTTAAAAAACTTTTCAAGTTTATTTATTTAGAGAGAGAGAGAGAGAGAGAGAAGTGTGTGTGAGCAGGGGAGTGGCAGAGAGAGAGTCAGAGAGAGAGAATGCCAAAGTGGGCTCTGTGATACCAGCGCAGAGCCCAACTTGGGGGCTCAAGCTCACAAACCGTGAGATCATGACCTGAGCTGAAACCCAGTCAGACACTTAACCAACTGAGCCGCCCAGGTGCCCCTGCCCAAAACCCTTTTTAAAAGTTCCATAACCCCGGCTATTTGCCCAGCTTGGTGTTTCTGGGAGTGTGGGCTTTGAACCACCTGAATCATAATCACTTGGGAGCTTTTGGAAATGCAGATTCCTGGACTCCATCCCAGACCTGCTGAAGCAGAACTTCTCAGAGTAAAGGCAGGGAATCTCTTTACAAACCGCCCAGGTTCAAAGCTGAAGTGTGAGAATGACCTTCATTTCCATGATCTCCCCTTTAAGTCCCGCGGTGGTCCTGAGACAGCGAAGGCGTTTCCACTTCCCATTACAGAGGCGTCAGTCAAAGCCACCGAGGTCTTGTTAGCCCCACACGATTTTCTATTCTTCCATCTTTCTCATCCACATGGCAACCAATTTTGGAAAAATGTCAGCCACTTGAAAGAAGACTTACATTTTAAAAATCTGTTATTGAGAAAAAAATGTTTAACGTTTGGCTCCACTTTTGTGGCCTCAATCATTTTAGGTGTAACATTTCAAAACACGCTGGTCAGAATGAGGAGAGTATAATGTAGTCACAAGGACACAGGTTCTACTGTCATACAGAAACATCGCCATATCCTGTGTGACTTTGGCAAAGTCGCCTCGGAATGTCAACATTCTTATCTTTAACACCGGCACAGGAGCGCCTCCCTCTTGACGTGGGGGTGAGGGTTCAACGTGCTGTGTAAAACGCCAGCATGGTGCGTGGCCACCATCAGCATTCAGAGTGAATCCCAGATTCATGTGTAAGGGCCCGTGTCGTCTATAATTACCTCCTAAGCACTAGAAAATAGCCAGTATGGGGGCACCTGGGTGGCTCAGTCAGTTAAGTGTCCAACTTAGGATCAGGTCATGATCTCGCTCTCCTTGAGTTCGAGCCCCACATAGGGCTCTCTCCTGTCAGCACAGAGCCAGCTTCGGGTCCTCTGTTTTCCTCTCTCTCTGCCCCTCCCCCACTCACATCCAAGCACGTGCTCGCTCTCTCTCTCTCTCTCAAAAATAAACATAAAAAAATAGCCAGTATGATATTTATAACTCTAAAAATATAAAGAGACAAGTGATCTTTAGCAGGGAAATAGAAGAAATTCGATTCTAAAACGCAGTGCATCTCTTTGATTAAATCACACTTCTGCCTCTGGGGTTAATTTGTCTCATAATTATATTGTTTTTTCACAGAGCTCTTGTTTCCAAGTAGAATCAAGTTATCCTTTTGTTGTGAACACAACTAGGGTTTGCACTAATGCAAAAGTATGTTTTCTGCATTTTTGAAATTTAACAAATATCCTTACTAAATCAACTTTAAATGCCATAAAAGTATTTCATTCAATTCATCCAAAGTTCTGCCATCCCTATAAAACTATTTTTATTGATTCTTTTGTGTTTTCATCAAAGCTTTAAAGAAAAATAGGTAAATTGTTTTTAGATTACAAAACTAAAATGCATTTGTTGTGGAGAAAATTTGAAAAATGCCCCCCAAAAAGTATAAGTGCTTTGTTTTCTACCTTCCATGACACAGGTGGATCCTAATGGAATTGATCCTTGCTGGCGATGGTTTTAGTGGTTGGCCAGCGCCCCAACTCCTGTCAACGAGAGAGGTCGGAAGGTCAGCTAAGGGAGTCCTCTGGGCTCAGAAGGGCTTACATTCCTGCACGTTCTTGGCCCAGCCAGCCTCTCTGGCTTTTTCTCACAGATTCCTCACCTCCATCCTTCTGCTCTAGCTAGTCAGTCCGAAGTGCCACAGTCCCTTGATACTGGAATATGTTCATCCTCTGCTTTCTTTTTTCCCTCGTTTCCACAATACCTTTGCTCTCTTTGCTTAAATGTCACTTCTTCGGGGAGGTCTTTCTTACCCCCTACGCTAGATCAGATTGCCATATATATTCACATCAGCACCCTTTTCCCCATGAGTGAGAAATTAATTCATTCAAAAATCGGTAATGATTTATATTGTCAGCTTACTGAATGTCGTTCACTGAATAACCGGTGATTAAAACACGCGAGGCCCTTGCGCTCGTCACAAATGTAATTACTCAGTGAAATGTCTGTCCCCTAGTTCTGCCCAATAACCTCCAGGAGAGCAGGGACCTGCCCTTTTTTTCCCCAGTTTCCAAGCTTCTGGAGTGGTATCTAGCCCATAGTAGGCACTCAATAAAAACTTGAATGAATGAATGAATGAATGAATACAGAAAGTGGGGTATCTTTCACATGGCCTGACCAAGAAGACATTCGCTGGAGTAATCAACTGTCCCACTTGGTCTCTGCGACTGACCAGTTTCCTGGGGTGTGGGACTTTCAGTGAAAAGATTGAGAAAGTCCCGGGCAAACCAAGACAAGTTGGCCCCCCTGTTCATGGCCCTTCGAACCAAAGGAGCTCCTGTGGTTCTCCCTCGCCTCCTGCCCTTCTCTACCCATAATCTTCTGGGCTCATCTTTCCATTCCACCTTGAAATGAAATGAGATGTTTCCCACCCCGTTACTGCTTCCTAAAATGGTAGGGTCTCAAGCTTGGCGAGTTACATTCTTTCTACCATCAGAATGTTAAATTCTAGACCTTTCATTTCTGGAAAGAGTACAAGCTGCTGAAGCCCCTTTTCAACCATTTGTATTCATCTTTTCCAACTTCCTTTAGCTTCCTCATCTGTTTACCCATCTTCTGCTCCCAAGACTGTTCAAGCAGTGCACGGTGGGTGCAGAACTCCTCATCCTTTGAAAGGTCTCCCCAAATCAAATCACTATAGGGATGCCAATAAGGAGGTGCAAAATAAATCCATACATGCAACAAAGTACAACCGTTGGTGCTTCTTGGCCTCCCTATTTTTTTATTAAATTTTTTATGTTTATTCATTATTGATACAGAGAGAAACAGAGCATGAGTGGGGGAGGGGCAGAGAGAGGGAGACACAGAATCTGAAGCAGGCTCCAGGCTCCGAGCTGTCTGCACAGAGCCCGACGCGGGGCTCGAACCCACGAACCGTGAGATCATGACCTGAGCCGAAGTCAGACGCTTAACTGACTGAGCCCCCCAGGCACCCCATTGGCCTCCCTATTTTTTGAGACACCCTCAGACAACTCGTCCATTGCCTCTACCACACAGTGTTTCACTTCCACATTGAAATCTTGGGAGAGAAAAGGAAAATTAAAGGTAGTGTGTACAGACACACACTGGGATTTTGCTGGAGAGACTGAAGTTCCCTGTTAACGTAGATGATGGAAAACTCAGAAACTGACCCAAAAAGCTAACAGAGACCCAAACTGCAGTCGTTGTTGGTATGTTCTCATGCGTGCGGTAATGGTGTGAGGCCCATAGCTCTGGCCAGAATTTCAGTTTTCTGATTCCTTGCCCAGTGTTCTCCCTGTTTGACGTCACCATGATATAACATCTGTGTGTGTGTGCCAGTAAATTGTTTTCAGATTCGATGTCTTTCTTTAACTATTTCAATCGGACACTTTTAAAATAAGCATCTACAACAAATCTACACAAGGAAGCAGATATTGATGCAGATTGCTTAAACTAATACTAAGGATTGTTGAATTGGGGACAGATTTCAATAAGGAAGAAAACTCCACCTTTGACATGTTTTAATGGTAAATTCTGGTTTCAAGGAATTTTAATGGGTTCTTTTAAGGCATCTTCTCCCTGCCCATCACTAGGGTCTCTTGCCTGCAGTTTTTCTGTCATGGGCAATGACAGGTCTTAGCTTTTGGAAATCAGGTGGTTCACCCTCCTTTTGGGGGTCATCTTACCCCATCAGGCTCTGGTAGGATCTAACATGGCCCCTGGGCTATTGCTTTCTCACAGTTCACCTCTGGCCTTCGTGAAGCAGTCAACACATCTTCTGTTAAATTAACTCCTGTCTGAGCCTCTTCCTGGTCAAGCTTATCACACAGCAAGTTTCTGAAACATGAACCAGATACCAGTCTGTTCTATGTCCCAAGCGCCAGGAGTCACAAATGAAGCTCTTTAAGTGTCCTGTTAAAGCCTCTCCTTCCATCTGAAGTAGTCTCTCTCGGTGCCCTGCCCACATCTCCTTCACTAGGTGGGTGCACCCATCTCCCGGATGCTGTGTCGGCTACCAACTCACAGCTGCCCCTTGTCCAGCTAATCCCCCTTCGTGGAACAAGAGCTGTGGCCTGATAGGTTACGTCTCTCACAGCTCAAGTCAGCCAGTGGCCAATGACTAACACAGGGCCCAAAAGGCCAGACCCCCTGCCTCAAGGTTGGACCGTTCCAGAGTTCCCTGTGGGATCAGGCTGAAGTTCATCTCCAGCTGAGACCTCATCCTTGCTCAGCTCCTTCCACTGACCCCCATGCTTCCCTCGCTTCCCACCTCCTGAGAGCACGGGCTCAACACGTCCCTTCACAAGGACTCATATCTCAGGCTCTTTTCTGGGGAATCCAACCTAAGACATAACCTACTGCCCATGGAAGCAGGTCAAGTGGGTGAACTCACAATGCACCAAAGCTCTTTTTAAAAGCCCCTTCTGTCCATGTGACTGCACCCGCCCTTCATGCCGTTCCATGGCCTGGCAGTGGTAAGTGACAAGGTATCCAAATGGATTTTTAATTTTGTTAACGTTGACTTATTTTGAGAGAGAGAGAGAGAGAGAGAGAGAGAGCGAGCATGTGCATGCACGAGCATGAACGAGGACAGGCAGAGAGAGGGAGACAGAGGATCCGACGCGGGCTCCACGCTGCGAGCCCAGAGCCCAATGCAGAGCTTTCTCTCACAACTGTGAGATCATGACCTGCGCCAAAATCAAGAGTTGGGCACCCAAACGACTGAGCCACCCAGGAGTCCTGGGTACCCAAATGGATTTTAAGTACCATCTGGTTAAGTCCAGCACAGGGGGACTAGGGGAGAAGTTAGCATCTGTTTGTTTTGCTTGGGGCCAAGAATGGAATAGCTTCTTTGGGTTTTCTGATATGATATGCATAAACTTCCAAGCACATGACAAGAGCCTGCTGAATGGTAGCTATTTGTTTGGATCTTTACAATGTTTTGAGGACTCATTGCCTGCCACATGTGAGGCTCTATGGTAAGCACATTTCTGTCCTCGTAGTGACTCTTCAAGGGGACACAGTACGATTAATCCCATTTTATTGATCTTCGTTCATAAAGCTGAATCTCAGAAAACATTTGACACCTGGGCTTAGTTCTAAAGCCAGGCTCTGCCTACTCTTCATTCAAGCTTTTTTTTTTTTTTTTACAGAGTCAGTCCCACTCCCCAAAATTGCTCCCCCTTTTCCAGTTTGGTGCTCCTGGACTCAGTCTGCAGTGTTTCAGGCTACAGCTTCTAGCTTCTTCCTTGTTGACACATTGGTGTTTTCTTCCTTGGCATTCAGATCTGCGTGACTTCTGAAGAAGAACAGGACGGCTTTATCAGAGTCCTCAGTGGAAAGAAGAGGGGCCTCGTCCCCCTGGATGTCCTAGAAAACATCTGATTGCTGGCCCCCCTGCTTTTGCAGTGGACGGGCTCCGCCGCGATGCCTCATCTCACACTGTGTCCACACAGAGGAGCTGCTGCGCTGACCCGCCCCCCCCGGGGAACAGTGAGACAAGACTCACAGATTTGAGACTGGAGTACCAGCCACAGGACAGGGGGCCCATCTCATAGCACTGCTGGGCTGCCGGTGGCGGGGGCGAGGCTGAGCTGAGCACCTTGCAGATGGCTTGCAGGTGGCGGTGGTGGCGGGGCAGTAGCCACAGCTGTCCCTGAGGACTCACCTCAGTCCCCGACCACATGATGTAAGTTAGCGTGTCCAGCTTGCGGTGGGGGTCCTGCGCAAGGCTCAGATCCCTGTAGCCAAGTGTGATTCTGGTTCCAGACGTGTGTCCCCAGTCCTGGCCCATCCACATCATCACGTTTGCAGTCTTGCAGTCTCTGCATCAGGAAGTCCTGCTTCCCAGAGCCCAGCATCCTAGGGCTCCACTCAGCCCCTCCCACTTTGCGATTGTGCTGTCTCTTCTGTCCTGTGAGTCAGTCCTGGGGTGCCCCTGAGATGTGAGGGCTGAGCTAGTGACACCCACCACCGAGAGAGACCTGATCTGCCCAAAGGTGGCCAACAGGCAGTCCCTGGTGCCTCTTTAGTTACCAACAGAGGTGACAGAGCAAGACACGAGGCACAAATACAGAGGGCAAAGTGGAGGTAAAGTGGGGCAAAGAGCCCTATTTATTGAAGGTTATACAGCCCTTTCGGTTATGAAAGTATTTCCCTGAGGAGATGGACCTGAGGCAGAGAATGGGGCAAAAACTCCTAGCGATGAGCCCTGTTCCATTTCACATCCCCTGTACTAGGGGCAGCATTTTCCCTCATGCCATCCTGTAGGACCCCCTTTCGGAGGCTGAGCCCACCTTGCAGAGAACCAGGGACATGAAGGAGAACCAACCGTATCTTAGGAGAAAAGTAGCCAAATCCAAATCCATTCTTCTTTAGGGCACCATATAAGACCCTAGCAGATGTAAGATGGAAAAGAATCTTTACTGCTTCATCCCTCAGAAAGTAGAGGAACTTGGGGCCTATTTGGCATCAAGTAGGGGAGTCTCTCTTACTCCATACTCGTACTAATGTTTACAAGCATTCAATATACTGTGATGCCTTCCTCCACCAGCCTCCTTCTAGCATTCAAGCTTGCATCCGATTACTTAGTCATTAATATGGTAAAACTTCAACCCACAATGACCTTGGAATCAATGTCAGCTCGATTTATTTTTGTTACAGAGCAATAAAAGCATTAGAACAACTGGTTTTCAAAAGACTTCAGGGGGTGCATCTTGTGCATGTAAGCATTATTTCCCAAACCCCAGTATCATTAGTCTCCAGTTATTTCTTTTGTTCCTCCTCAGCATGATGTTGGGAGCCAAGAGAGGAGGGCTGCTGGTGTCACTGTAGTTTGGATGCCTTACTATCATTTTAAAGCCAGCATCCAGAATTTCCTCCCTCTTGGGTACAACCTGCAAAACTGAGTGTATCGAGTCAAGATGGGTTCTCTGAGGGCCCAGTGGATAATGGGACTGCCATTCTCTAAAATGGACAGCCAGATTGGGTCCAAACACTCTCTGCCTCTAATTCTGTATTCTATTTAATAAAACAACACCGTGCTGGAAGGAGCATAGAACACATGTGTCCTGATCTCTTCTTTCTGGTAGAATATCCACTGAGGTTTTTTGGTACAGTGGTGTCATATCCTAGGCAAACATAACTTGCATTAAAAAATCAGTTGGCCTTTGGGAGCTGAATAGAAGGAGGCTGTTGTATCCAGCACCCAAGGTGGTCCCCCAAGGATCTCTGCCTCTTGATATTCTTGCCTTTGTGTAGCCCACTCCCACACTCAGTCAGGGCTGGTCTTATGTGACCAATAGAACACAGCAAAAGTGATGTGGCGTGACATCTGCGTCTGGGCCAAAACGTCGTTGCAGCTTCCGCCATGCTCTCTGGGAATGCTCACCCTTGAACCCCAAGCCATCATGTAAATATACCAACTCTGAGGCCACCACGAAGGAGAGGCCCAGTGGACAGACCATATGTTTCTACGGCTGAGATCCCAGACATCACAGAACCGCAGGCATCCCTGCTGGACCTGCCCAAGTGATGGCTTTATGAACAAAATAAATACGTTTTGGTGGTTTTTAAGTCACTGAGTCTTGGAGTGATTTGTTATGCAGAAATAGAGAACTGGAACAGGGACTTTGTAATTTGAGCCATGCTGGAAAGGAGCAAAAAACAGTCATTCGGCACAATGAGGCCCAAAAGTTTTTACAAACATCAAGTACTGGTGGGCAATTAACCCTCCAAATGCAGGATATCTAGTGTTCCTTAAAGATCTGGAGTCATGCAAACATCAGAGAAAAAGATGTCACTCATAGCACAGATTGCCACAGATGTTCACACACACACACACACACACACACACACACACGAGTTTAGGAGCCATGGCATTATTCTTCTGTTCGTCTGTAGAAATGGTAAGAACAAGGAGAGCTAGGACCTCCCAGAGTCTTGAAGGTTTCCCAGACTCAAGAAATGGCTGGGAGAAGAGCCACGGTCTTGGAATGGGGATGAGGTGAGGACCTCAGGAGAGGAGTCTGGAGAGGGGGCAGGGACAGAGAGGAATGTTAATATGAAGGAAAAGAAGGGGGGGCCTGGGGGATTGTCTTCACAGGGTGAGAGAACAGCTGTGTACCCCTCAGCTCCTCCCCCTGCCTGCAGCTGAGGGATGGCACGTATCTAACTGAACCAGGGGTGTTGTGCCCTACACTCCACCACCAGTGCTGTAGGACTTGGATTCTATTGTGGTGAATTTAAAGTGAAGAACCGATCGAACCTTCCTGGGGGCTCCAGGAGATAAAGAATAGAACATTGTTAACCCCATCACTAGCAGACAACTGAGACACCTCTAGGGTGGGCCGTGGGCTGCAAGGAGAGCCCCAGTGCAGATGCCAACTGACAACTAGTAGGGTTGATTTCACAGACCACCTTCCTCCTCAGCTCTAGACACACATATACACACTCACATTGCGAAGAATCCAGCATCTGGGTTACATATTTAAAGCAAGTAGTGAGATGATACAGGCGCTTATCAGAGTTAGTGTTCTTTGTTATTAAAGGGAGGAAAATAAAATCAGTGGAAAGATCATAGTACATGTAAATAGCCTGGTATCAAGTACTGCTAAAAGGTTAAAAAAAAAAAAAAAAGAGCAACATGGATGTCCAAAAGCCAGTCCAAGTCACTGGCTGTTCCAAGGAAAAGACAGTTGGGAAGGAAACCTACTCATTGACCCTAGCCTAGAGACAGGCCCAGGCAGCTGTGAAAAAGTATTGTGTGCTCAAATAGCATAGATTTAAATAAAACAAACTGGGCTTCTTTTCTCAGGACTTCTCAGAGCCTTTAATTTCCTAATTTTTACAATAAATCTACAAAAGGGGATTTAGACGCATTGAACACCTATTAGGATCGACTAGAATATTCCAAGTCACATTGTTTGGAAAAAGCTGTGGTCGTGAATTATCATGTTATATTGGGTCCACCTAATACCCCGTCTCTTCCTACATCTCACTAAGATGCCTATGAAATATTGAAAAGGACAAAAATGCATAATCAGGGTAACAGTGGAGGCTCTGGAATCAGTTCATAGGGAGTAGGAGAAAGTGGGATCTGTGTCCCCAGGGGGTGAAAAACTCAGGAAGAAGAGTAGCTTTCTCATGCTCCAATAGCTTTAGCGAAGACTGACCAGCCGGGCGTAGGCTGGTATCAATCTGGGAATAAAAGAAAGTTCAGGCATCGCCCAAAATAGTCTCCCCAGGAAACTGAGTGAGCAGGTGTGTTCCACAGATTTAGCACAAAACAAAAATCCTTACAAACAACTTGGACCAAAAAAAAGCTGGCTTAATGATATCCTGTAGCAGTCTCTTAGATCTTGCTCAGTTGCTATTCTGTTGTGTGTTTTGTAGAACACCTGGTGGTTTTGACCCTTAGAACATGTTTTTTTTTCCCCTGAGCTTGCAGTAAGGAGTTTTAAATAGCCCTCAATCTCCCCCTAGGCAATAGAAATTTAACTGTACCTTGAAACATTAACAAGATAATAGCAATTTATTTCAGAGTTCTTTTTTAAAAAGGAAAAAGTAGCAGACTTCTTTATCATCTCACTAACAAGTTTAAACAGCTGTTGAACATCTTCCTTGTCTTCATGGAAGTCAGGATGCGCTGAAATCCTGAAAACACACCTGGCAAAGTATAATACCTATTTCAAAGAAAAATGGTGGAGCATCTTTAGATTTTCTCCACTGGCCTCATTAACTTAGGTTCTCAGGTTACACCTGACGCTGTCTGTTTTTATGCATGACAGTGTTTTTCTTTGTCTATCTTCTTTTAAACCAGTTGCTTGAAAATCATTTGCTTAGTTTATTTACTTTCATTCTTTACTAAGGTAAAAAGAAATCATCCAAGGTTATGACTTTTCCTCTGAGTTCAGCTTTGACTATATGAAAGTGGTCCCATTTTCATTCATTTTTAATACTCTGTACTAACAGTTTTGATTTTCTCTTAGATTTTGTGTGTGTGTGTGTGTGTGTGTGTGTGTAGCTTGTGTGTATCATTAAAACCATTGTGCATTGTGGTAAAAAAATATCCATAGGGTTTCTGCTTTGACAAATGAATTGGCATTTTATTTTGTGCTCTAATACATGAGAAATCTTTAGAAATGTCCAGTGGATGCTGGTAAAAAAGAAAAGTCATGTCTGCAGGATGTAAAGTTTAATGTGTATCTATGAAATACACATTAAATAGATACACATTTGTCTCTCTCAAAGACAAAGGAAGTCAAGAACAAGCAACAGTGGACTGAAATAAGAGACATCTTGCAAGGGTCTCCAATTGCTTGTTTGATGCCGCCCGTGGAGAGAGGAAATGGTCTTCACCACATCTTCCCCTTCCACAGTGAGGAGGGATCACTAAAAGCATCTCCTAAGTCAACATTCTCTTTAACTCCTTGGAGGAAACTGTGAAGGAAGCACTTTAAGTGAAGAGGTTCCAAAAACATTCCCGGAAAACTTTAATATTGGGACAGGGAGTTTTGAGAGAGAGAAATTACAGTGGAATCGGCAATCACTGTTGGGTAGGGATCTCACGGGCATCTCCAATGTGAGCCACCCACGAGACTGGTAAGGGTGGAAATCATATCATAAACTGATGAAAAGTATTTGTACCTAACAGTCTAAATCCAAACATGATGGATGACAAGCTGCTGGTTTCAAACATGGTTGTTTCTTTGGTCATTACAGGGTTGGCGCTTTTGCAGGGAAATCAACAAACGCTTGTTGGAGTCTGGGAATGACGGTCATGGAAGAACTAATACTGAAAATGTGTTATTAGTGCTACAATCGAAAAAGAACAGTGAACCACAAGAATATGCTGGGGGCGCCTGGGGGGCTCAGTCAGTGAAGCATCCGACTTCAGCTCAGGTCATGATCTTGTGGTTCATGGGTTCGAGCCCCGAGTTGGGCTCTGTGCTGACGGCTTGGAGCCTGGAGCCTGGTTCAGATTCTGTGTCTCTCACTCTCTCTGCCCCTCCCCCGCTCATGCTTGCTCGCTCTCTCTCTCTCTCTCTCTCTCAAAAATAAATAAACACTTATAAAAAAAAAAAAGAACATGCTGGAAATAGGCTACTTGTGTTAGGAACAAGGTCTATAAAAGTTGAAACCTCTCATGCCAAAAACGTGATTTTAGACTGAAAGTGATAGTAAGGCTGCTTTCAGCTCTGTCTTTTATAATATACCAACACCGGAAGCACTGCAGTGTCACTAGAATTTATGGAGAGGAGGGAGGTTATTTGGTGGAGAGGAGTTGTGTTAACCTTAAAAATCAAAACTGCCAGTTATTTTGCCATCAAAAATGCATTTACTCAGGACCGGCAGAGAATTACAACCCCACACAAGCAAGTTGCAGCAAAACCATAATCCAGTCCGTGGGACAAAGGAGAGGCCCACTCTTTTACAGAGGAAAGGGACAGGGGAGGCTGTTATAAACAAAAAGTCCATTGGAGGAAACTGGGAGTTTGAAGTATAGTGGCTTTTCATTGGCTGTCTGTCAGCGTGACTGTCTCTCATTGGTTGAGCTGTTACCAGGGCAGGAGGAAGCCTTCCCTCCTTCTGCGGGGACGCCAGTAGCATCCAGCTGCAAGATTCAGCTCCTCCTCTTGGGTCCACAATTGATGTCAAGTGGGGATGACAGCTTTCCCTGATGACCCCCTGACACCATTTTATTTTTTTAATGTTTATTTACTATTTTTAAAAATTTTTTTTAAATCTTTATTTATTTTTGAGACCGAGACCAAGAGAGAGCATGAGCAGGGGAGGAGCAGAGAGAGAGGGAGACACAGAATCCGAAGCAGGCTCCAGGCTCCGAGCTGTCAGCACAGAGCCCGACAGACTCGAACTCACAGACCACGAGATCAGGACCTGAGCAGAAGTCAGATGCTTCACCGACTGAGCCACCCAGGAGCCCCCTCCTGACACCATTTTAAATAAGATTTCCTTTTATTAATTTTCTCAGGTGAAGCTAGAGTTTGTCTAAGTGAGACAATTCTTTTGATCTTTTTAGTATGTCTCCAACAGGTGCTCCCGCCAGTCTCCAGTGTTGTTTGTGCAATATTAGCAGTATTAGTAGGAGGGTGGGTGGGTGATAGAGGAGCGGGTGAGGAAGAGGGATGAGCACACGGTGCAGGAGTAGGAGGCTGCTTACTTAGCTCTGCCACATTTCATTCCAAAGAGGTTTAGATGCATTATCTCATCTCCAGAGAAAGGCCCCTTATATCAGGTAAGACCTCCTCCATTCCACATCAGTCTTGATGTCTAGGGCCCCAGAAAATAGTAATTCAGAGAATAATAAAGTTTAAAACATCATCAAGGGGCGCCTGGGTGGCTCAGTCGGTTGGGCGTCCGACTTTGGCTCAAGTCATGATCTCATCGCTCTTGAGTTCGAGCCCCATGTTAGGCTCTGTGCTGACAGCTCAGAGCCTGGAGCCTGCTTCAGATTCTGTGCCTCCCCCTCTCTCTCTGCCCCTCCCCTGCTCATGTTCTCTCTCTCAAAAATAAATAAATGTTAAAAAAAATTTTTAAATAAAATAAAATAAAATAAAATAAAACATCATCCAAATTGAAACAATAGAGACTTCTTCACCACAGGGGGACCTAGGGGATTTTTTAATCACAGACAACCTCTGATTTGGGCCAGATTCCTACCCTATTCATGATGAGCCTCTCAAGGGTCTTCCTGTTATAGAGAGATCATGAAACTTCTCACCCTAGTGCTGCAGAAGTTTTTCCCTCTTTCGATCACAGGCGGCGGGGGTGGGGGGGGGAGTTAAAATCTGAAATATTCAGAAATCAGTTTCACAGAATCTGTAACTCTTATAGGCATGTGATATTAAAACCATAAAATTCAATACAGTGAAGCAGTGAGAGACAAATCTTGAGCCAGTGCTGGAAATAAAGAAACCTGTGGGCTTTGGGGACCAAGAAATGTTACTTGTATCCAGGAGGATCAGCCATCAGAGGAGTATCATTTACTCTGTGCAAAGGGCATTGGGACAGTGAGGGTGCCAGGACGTGGCCAGGAGGGAAGGCCCAGGAAGAGAACTGGACTCTCAGAAGAGGTTCCCCTTAGTGCATTCTGTAGGGGAGGGATGGAGTGGCACGAGGCTGTAAAGAATCACTAGCAAAGAAGGAAGACCCTGCAAGCTCTATTTCTCAGAACTCTGTGGGAGAGATCTCTGCTGGCAGAAGGAAGAAATTCCCTACAAGCCCTAGGGGTGCGAGACCCTCAGGAATGAGCTGAGGCAGCAACAGTTGGATACTAACCTGACTTGGGGTATATCCTGATATCTGCAGGGCTTTACTTTTGCTCCGGGAGCCTGCAAGCTGGACCCCTTACAGAGCGTCCTTGAATCTTGGAAGAGAGAGCCTTTGGGCCCTCCTCCAGTGAGACCCATTCAGGACTTTGGACCTCCACGACTGTAGCAGATAAGAACTTTGTATTGTTTAAGCACTAAGTTTGTGGTCATTTGGTTCAGCACCAATAGGAAACATGTGGGATCACACTGCCACTGGGGAAGAGAGAGAGAGGATAAGGGAAGTCTAACTGAACGTTCCTTGTTGCCTGAATGTCTTTAAGAACGTTGTCAAGGAGGACCAAAGCCTGCAAACACAGATTCGAAACTACGAAAGAGCTCCCAAAACTCAGAAAAAGCTAACCAACGAGAATAGGAAAATGCAAGAGCAAGGTATTAATATGTAAGCCGGTGTGGGAAGCTATTATTTCCTTTCCTGGGTAGTACTAGCCCAAAATAGCCCCTGAGGATGAGAAAAGTAAGAAAGATGCCTTACATTGGCCAGTAAGACTCCATCCAAGGGCGCCTATGCATGCACACGTACACACACATGTTCGGATTGTGTCCTATGCTGTGATTTAAGCGGTCATCTGTTCATTGATTCAGTTCATTGGTTTCAAAGCCATGCCTTACTCGTTTTTTACACATGAAGCAAAGACTCATTGCCCTGGAAGGTGTCTCCCATGGACCTCTCTTTTCTTGCTCGCTTTAATCACTTCATCCTCCGCTGTCCCCATCACCACCACCACCCAAGGTTCAGTCCCTACAAAAAAAAAAAAAAAAAAAAAAAAAAAAAATCCAGCCTCCTTTAGAAAATAAATAACACTCCTCTTTTATCTTGCAAATTTCATAGCTTCAGGAGATGAATGTAAAGGATTTTCCCCCCTCCCGATTTCTATTTCTCCCGGAGGGGAATTTTGGTCTCAGTGACCTCTGGCTTTGAGTGATAAGGAGGTAATGGAAGCAGTCAAAGGTGAGCCCCAAGTGCAAATGAGAAGAGATGGTTAGATGATGGGCACTCCACCCGCGACTGTAATTTGTTTTTCAAATGCACTTTATATTTCAAGACAGAAGCATGAATGCAGTAATAAGTAATTTATAAAGCACGGGGGAAAGGAGATGTCTAATCAAAATGGATTGTGGGAAATCAGGAGAATATAGCACAATTGGGGCGAGTCAGACAGATGAAAAAAAACCCCAGGAGGTTTATGAGACATCATAAAACAGGGGTGAAATCAATATTCTGTAGGGGTTGGGGTGGAAACAGCACTGGGACAGCTGACATGGAAGGGAAGACAGTCCTGGGAACGAGAGAGCGGGCAGGCTAGAAACAAGGGAGGCCCGGGCCGAGTGGCAGAGTCTGTAGCCATATAGGGCAGCAACAGGGGGCCATTGGCAGCACAGCGAGTTCAGCCAGACTGCTTGGCAACCTGATGCTGGCAGCGTGTGCTCACGGCTCCCCCACCATTGCAAAGCCTTTTCTGGTGGTGGTTCTCCTTCAGAATCCATCTCAAAGCCAGAATCATCTTCCTAACGCATCACTTGGATCCTGTCGCTTCCTGGCTCAAACCCCTCCAGGGGCTCCCCGAGATCAACAGAGGGAGGTGCAGCCCCTTCAGTGGCGTCTTCTCCGATGGCCCCAGACCAACCTCAGTGCCTCTGAAACGGCATAGCCCTCGCCAGATTCACTCGATCGGCATCTGTCACTTCTTGTCTGACTGCTGGCAAATTTTAAAATTTATTGCGGTGAATAGACTCTGGAGGGCAGAATGCTAGGGTGGGTTGCCTCGGAGAAGGAAATCACTCTCTTTGTCATCAGTTCAGGGTACCGTGGAGTAACAGCATCATCCCCAGCCCCAGCACATCCGTCGTGACCAGTACAATGCCCCACCTCTTGGCACATCTGGGTCTTGGCACTAGATACCCATGACCTCTGCCTATAGCAGGTTGGATCAGTCAGCAAAGCCCACCAAAATTGATATCAAATTCAAGACCTGGACTAGAGCTTTGGTTCTGTCCCATCCCTTGGCAGGAAACACAGCTGCAGCCCTAGTCATAAGGGGTGCGATGTTGCAGATCGAACCAACTCCAAGAGCACTTGCTGACAGGGCTGCCTCCCCGTGGGCCCCTCTGTATGCCCACTGCCCTCCCTCTCCACTGCCCTGGAGACAACTCAGGTTGTGGGGACATGAGGGGAAAGAATTTTATGATTTTTCAGTCTCGAGTTATGAGGGATGCTAAAAGCAAAGTGTATTGAGTAAGTCTGTGCCTTAGACTAACTGTGAGACTTGCATTAGCACCCAGGAGGAGAAACCGTGAGCCTTTTACCCAGGTGTTCCCACCACTTGTCCCAGCCCCATGCCGTGGAGGGACAGGTGTGGGGTCTGCTCTCAGATTAGCTGTGTTCCAGTCTGGTCAGTACTTGCCAGGTGTGTGAACTTCCGGCCCATTTCCTCAGCTGGAAAATAAATAACAAGTCAGGCCCATCTCATGAGGCCATTTAGAGAATTCAATCGAAAGATCTTAGCACTTGTTCATAGCAAGTACTCGGTAAAACATACCTGTAAATACACATCATGCGTGCGGCGAGAATAACGTCCCTGAACCCACTACCCAGTTAACAGATTGCTCTCTGGCTCTCTACACCCTGCCAGGGCTTCCTAATTCATCTGCTTGGGAAACTAGATGCTTACCTGTCCCTCTCTCTTCTGAGATTATAAGCAACTTAGGGGAAGGGACTGATTTTTCTCACAGTTTTAGCAAGACAATGGGAAATGTCCAGCTAAATCTCTATGTTCTTTGCACCTGGCATGGTTCTCAACATATAGCAAACGTTCAATAATTGCTTTTTGGATTAAACTCAATTTGTCTCCAAAACAGAGGTGCTCTCTGGAGTTTTTTCAGGCTTTGGAATCTATAGAGAGTTACTTGGGAGTCTCAAATCCATGGCCCAGAAAAATCTATAGCCTCCATTACTGGGAATATAATTGGTACAGCCACAATGAAAGATAGTATGGAGGTTCCTCAAAAAATTAAAAATACAACTACCATATGATCCAGCAACTTCATTTCTGGGTGTATATCCAAAGGAAATGAAAAGAGGATATTGAAGAAATATCTGCACCCCCATGTCCATTACAGCATTATTCACAACAGCTAAGACATGGAAAGAACCTAAATGTCCACCAATAGATGAATTGAATGAATGAATAAAGAAGATATGGTATATACACCCCATGTAATTCCAATATTCCAATAACATTGCAGTGTGTGTGTGTGTGTGTGTGTGTGTGTGTGTTTCAGTCATATCATTCAGCAATAAAAAAGAAGGAAATACCGGCACTTGAAACACTGATGGATCTTGATGGCATTATGCTAAGAGAAATAAGCCAGACAAAGACACATACTGCATAGTATCACTTATATGTGGAAACTTAAATATTCAAACTCATAGAAACAGAGCAGAAAAGTGGTTGCCAGGGGCAGAGGGGTGTGGGAAATATGGAAAGGTTTGTGAAGGGTGCAAACTTTCAGTTGTAAGATCTAATGCATATCATGATAGAGTTAGAGTTGATAACTCTGTATTGTATATTTGAAATTTGTTAAGAGAGTAGAACTTAAATGTTTTCACTAAAAAAAAGAAAGGAAAGACAGAAAGAAAGGAGGGAGGGAGGGGAGGGGAAGGAAGGAAGGGAGGAAGGAAAGAAGAGAGGGAGATAGAAAAAGAAATACGTGAGGCAATGGAAGATATATTAACAAGATAGGGAGAATCATTTCACAATGCATACATTAATCAAAGCATGATGATATATACTTTAAATATCTTATAATTTTTGTCATGTACACCTCAATAAGCTGAAAAAAGAAAGGAAGTATTTTTAAAGAGAAAATTATGCAGCCGGTCCTGGTTATTGTGTTTTAATCACCACTTAACAAACTCTGATCGCAAATTAATTCATTAACTCAGCCTCCATCACAATCTCCAGAAATTCCCGAAGTCCTCTGTCCTTCTGGACCCCCTTTGCCTCCCCGTTCCCATCCTCTTGCAAGCTGTCTCTGTTTCTGCGTACCTCAGGCTGGATGCTAAACTCAGTCTTCTCCCCAGTGTTTACAAGAAATCCACTCCCATAATTCACGGCCTGAGGTTCCTAGACTTGAGTGATGATGTCAGCAAGAGACACAGAGAGGAGTCCCAGCCCCTGGCATTCCATCAACTCCCCGGCCCCTCGCCCCCACCCTCCTCCCTGCCCTGCTCCTTCTGCCTCCTCCTGCCTTGCCCCCACCCCGGAGCCCCAGCTCTGTCCTTGCCTTTGCACATCCAAATGCTCACATCCAGATGTCTTTCTGACAATACCCACTCTCTGTAGAAAGACGTGGGTGACAGTTAAAATTATAACTAATAAAGGGGTGCCTGGGTGGCTCAGTCAGGTCAGTGTCAGACTCTGGGTTTCAGCTCAGGTCTTGATCTCGCAATTTCCTGGGTTCTAGCCCTGCGTCCTGCCCAGCAGCTGGGACCCTGCTTGAGACCCTCACTCTCTGCCCCTCCCCCCATCTGTCTCTGTCTCTCTCAAAATAAATGCATAAACTTTAAAAATAACAATAATAAAATAATAAATAAGTAATAAAAAGACAATCTGTAGTTACCAAGGAAAGCCTCCATTTAGAACAGCACATCAGGACAGCTCTAGAGATGCCTCCCCTCCAGGTCTGTGGCCAGCACCAGCCCCAGGGGACACAACTCCACCCGCAGCATCTCAAAAGGACACTTCCTTTTAAGTGCACTCTCAACTTGGGCAACACAGCCATGCCACCTAGGATTTCTCTTCCCTATTTCCGTGGCATCTTACGTCTTGAAAGTTTCCCCATGTCAGCTCCTCAGCTGACTGTTGATGTGAGTGAAACATATGCTCATTTCTTCATTAATGTCTTCCCTTCATGCTGAACACGAAAAGATTTTCACTGGGGTGCTGATGTGAGGTCTGGATAATTATCTCAAACAGACCACTTTTGGAAAGTCGTCTTTCCGACACACCACAGACAAAAACAGTGAGGGATTCCTGGTGATGGCTCTCTCTTGAAGAAATAGAAATTATCCTCGCGACCAGACAGCAGAAATGGGAGGGTCTGAGACACCATGATTTTACTGCACTAGTAGGCTTTTTTCTTTTTTTTTTTTTTTTGTTAATAATGCTTGTATGATTCAGCTCCCTGGAACTTTCTTACCAGAATGAGATGTATTTGGCCTCCCCTTCACATGAATTCCCATTAACACAAACTTTCTTCCAAGGAGTATAGTCTGTTTCACAAATGCACAAAAATAGTGACGACATCTTCACTCTTTTAAGCCTAGGTATGCCATTAATCTGTGTGCTCTAAAATATATAAGCTATAGTCCTTAAAAGATTTTTATCTTTACCTATGTTGCCACTTCATCACATAAGAACGTAAATATAAATGCTTAATAATATAGCTGTTGACCTAGAAGACAACTATCAGTGTTTGATAATATAGTGAGAAGAGCATGGATTGATGGATTGATTGATTGATTGATTGATGAGAGAAAGAGAGAGAGCACGTAGGGGACGGGCAGAGAGGGAGGGAGGGAGAGAATCCCAAATAGGCTCCACACTGTCAGTGAAGAGCCCAATATGGGGCTCGATCCCACAAACCGTGAGATCATGACCTGAGCTGAGGTCAGGAGTCAGACGCTTAACCAACTGAGCCAGCTAGGCACCATGGATTTGTTTTTTAATACAAACAACCTAAGTTGGAACCCTGACTTAGGTCCTTCCTAGCTTGTGGACAAACTCCTTAATCTTTCTGAGCCTCAGAGATAATAATACCTACTTGGAAGAATTGTTGAAGGGCTGAAGGGAGAAATTTATTTGAAAGGCTATAGTGTAGTGACCGGCACATGGAAGGTTCTAGCTTTTGCCCTTGTCCCCGAAGAGTAGTATTACCCCAGTGAGAGCCTGTTACCCTGTTGTAACCTGTTGACTAAAAGGATCCTCTTCTATTGTAAGACACATAGTTCCAGACTATTTTTGTTCAGTAGGCAAATAGTTAATAGTTAATAAACCGGCATACTGTATACTGACGTCTGGTTCTCCACTTTAAGCTTGTCTGAACACAACTGTAAACAGAACACACCAAACATTGGCCCACGCCCCTGTTAACGGACCACCGCCTCCTTCAAGAGCTTTGGGCAAGATTCTTTATGCTTATATGGTCCCTACGTCTGAAACACTCAAAGCATTTTTCCAGAGATTAAATCAGGGCTTTCATGTGACCTTGGTTAATAAATGTCAAGTCTCCAGTGTGAGACCTCAGAATATCCTTTTGAGGAAGGTGGCTGACAACCTTATCTCCCATACAAATAAACTGAGGCATGGGGGGATGAATCAGAGGTTTTGTTACAGATTCTTCACTCCTCATGTCCGCTTTTTAGTTTATACGTGAAGCCCAGTGTTCATGGGAATGCAGGGTGTCAGCGGGGATCCCCAAAGTCTAGCTGTGATTTCTTGGAGAAAAGCACTTACCTTTCTCCTACCATGGCTGGGAAGGTTATGGGACATGGGGACTAGGTGTGTGGTGGCAGGCAGCGCCCTAACTGAGTAAAGAGTCTGAGTCAGTGGGGCACCTGGGTGGCCGCTTAAGACAGTGTCAGCAACTATGACAGGAAGAAGCAGGACGACTTCCACCTCCCACAGTGACGCCTGCACCTCAAACGTGCGCCTCCAGGGGTCCCACTACTGCTTTTCTCAGAAACTCTCTGCCTCTTTCATGAATCAACAACTCCAATAGTTAAAGTGTATTATCATTTACTCCATGCCCACCCTTTCACATGTCACGTCTGTAACAACATCACCCAGCTGGGGCCACACTTCCCAGAACTCCCTTCCCTGAACCGTGTCCGGCCAGGCCGCAAGAGAGATTTTGCTGGAGATCTGAAAAGTGGAAGGAAGTCGGCCTCCATATTTTGTATGCTCTGAGGTCAGGACAGGGCAGGAGGCACTGTGGCAGCCGGCTCACATTGTCACTGTCACACCACCTCCTGGTCTTAACCTCCTCCAGCAACTTCCCCGTGTGCAAGTATGGCATCTTGGTGGAGGGCGCTGGCTCCCTCTGCAGGTCAGGCGCGGCATGGAGTTCGCCGCTGGGTCTCAGTTCATCTTCCAGGGCTCCAGGTTGTCTTTCCTGTCCACTGCCCGTGGCTTTCTTACCTTACTGCCAAGCGGGTTAATCTAATGCTACTATAGCCTCAGCCTAGATGAAGACACAACAGCCCAGCACGGCTGTCCATTTCTACGAGACAGAGTCCAGTCCCTAGAAGGTTTGTTTTCTCAATTACTTCGGGTAGTTCTGCTTCTGTGATTGAACTCTGAGTGATACACACACAGTGTCTCACTGAATCCTCACACCAGTCCTAGCATTTAGGCGCTGTTGTTATCCCTATTTCACAGGTCAACAACTTGAGAAACGAGGAGACTGTCTGCTGTCACTTAGCTACTCTGTGGCGATGCTGAGATCTGAACCCAGGAGGTCTGACGCCCGAGCCTGAGTTTCACGCCTTACTCATTTGTTCTTGAATTCCATGTAATCTGGCTTCTGTGCTCACAGTTTTTTTTCTTAAGCGATGTGGGGGGAGGGGGTTGGTTTTTTTCATTTATTTTAATTTATTTTATTTTTTGAGAGAGAGAGAGCAGGGGAGGGGCAGAGAGAGAGGGAGAGGGAGAATCCCAAGGAGGCTCGACACTGGCAGTGCAGAGCCTGATGTGGGGCTCGAACTCACGAACCATGAGATCGTGACCTGAGCCGAAATCAAGAGTCGGACGCCTAACCGACTGAGCCACCCAGGTGCCCCATTCAGAGATGCGTTTTCAACGCTTCCCAAACTTATCTCTTTTTAAGAAAACTCTCCCCTATCCTTCTCCTTGTAGACCTCTTTAAAGCCCCTGATATTTTTCTTTGTTCTTTCCCTTTGACTATCCAAAGTTTTCGTTTATGTTTCCCTGACGAACTCTTTTACTGTCTTCTGCTGTGTAGCGCACACACACACATAGGTGTGACTGTGCCTTTCTGGCTTCAACTCGCATGCTCATCTCTTCTGACTGCTGGCCCAACAGTGATCCGTCATCTCCTTTTGCCAACCCAAACCCCTGCCATCTCCCGCTGGGGGCTGCCAGGGACCCTACCCCCGCCACCCTAATAATAAAACAGAAGTGATCAAGCATAAAACACACAGAAGGACAGAGCCCAAATGGGAAAGAGACAGAACAGGGAAGGGAAGAGGGGAAGCTGGGAACGTCAGCCAAAGTAAAGGTATCAGAAGAGCAGGGAAGAATGCAGTGAAGTCTTCAAAGTCAGAAATAAACTTCCATGGGGGAAAAAACACGTCTAGGATGGTTTTATGGCTTTTGTAACGAGAGAAGGGGACCGGTCGAAAACCATGGAGACAAGGGAGAAAAAATACAGATTTCCCAGAGAAGAATCAGGACGACAGCAGGATTCTTAGAGGGATCAACTGAGCAACAAGAGGTGTTTCAACATGAAGCTAATCAACAGATGTAGGACTAAGCGATATGCTACTCATCCTAAAAGTAGGAACTGGAGCTGAGCAAAGCCGGAAACCCAAGAAATAGGTGTAGCGTCTTGGACCTGCTAACTCAAGAGAAATGGTCGCCTGGGGAAGGAGTTGTGAAGTTCTGTGACACCTGGCTAAGTCAGGAAGCATGACCTGCGTGCATGAATGGTCTCAGCCATCCTTGAGAATAGGCAGGGAACACCAGCCCGGGGATTTGCCTTTCGTTGACAAATCTCCCCTCCACCCCATTTTCCTCTGGGGACGGGAAACTGCAGTTGAATGGACAGGGTCCTGGGTCTGTTTTTCCACAGACATACCAATATGAGAGTTGTAAACACCAAGAAGTAAACAGTGAAATTCAAACCAGATCCAGCAATAAAACTTGACTATGTTGACTCAGTAGACTTGGTAAACCTTTGCGGAGGAAAACTTAGCAGACAAGAAGCTGAAGGTCTCCAAAAAAGAGGCAAGAGTGGAAAAAAATGAAACTTGTAGTCCTTCAACCCAGTGATCTTGGACCCGGGAATTCTATTTCTGAACCTCATGAATAGAAAAATACTAAACAGAGCAACAGCTGTTTGTCCAGAGTTGTTTAACTGTTACTTGTAATTGCGTAAAATTGGAAACTGTCTATATATGGGGCAAAGGGGAATGGTTCTAGAGTAATATAAATAAACAATACAGTACCACCCTACTATGAAATACAATGCAGGCATTTAAAAAAAAATGAAGTGTGTGTGTGTGTGTGTGTGTGTGTGTGTGTGTGTGTGTCTCCTCTTACAGGGGTGAGAGAAGAAACAGAGAACAAAAGAAAGAAATATTGCTACATGAAAAGAGAAAGGTGCCTCATGCTATGTAAAGCACTCACTCATTTTGGTGAGTCTCTCTGTGGAGGTCTATTTATCCCTGACATAAACCTAATAAACGTCCCAAGAAATATTACAAACTCTTAATAGTGGTGACCTCTGGAGGTAGGAGGAGAGAACAATAATGCCAAGACTTCCATCTTTTCTTCATTTTTATACTTCCAAGTTGCTTGAGTTTTTTGAGATTTCAAGCAGGAGCCTGTCCATTAAAATCTATTCATCCCATCTGTAGCTGCATCTCAGAAGCTGCGTATCTTACAAGAAAACTACATTTCCCAGTACTCGTTGGAATTAGGTGTGGCCATATTTGCCAGAGCATAAGCAAGGATGTGAGCCACTTCTAGGTCAAGGATATCCAGAGACGGGGAGCCACTGCCACACATTCCCTCTCCTTTCTACCAGCGTCACCCTGGGCATGGCGACCCAGCCTCACGTAGTTCTAACAAGGCCCACAAAACAGAAGGAAGATGTCCCTGAAATTCTCATGGGGGAGAACCCACGTGGGACTGATACATAAATGAGGAATTAACTTCTATTTTATTTGAGCCAATACCTTTGGGCCTATGTCCATGGATGTTTAAAGAAGTGTTATTTGCAACAGCCAAAACTGAAAAGAATTCAAAGCACTCCAACTGATGAATGGCAACTGAGATTAGCCTAGCTAAAATGTCCAGTATTGCTTTTCTGTTGGTTCTTTAAACTTTTTTATTTTTAGATAATTGAATACTCACACTCAGTTGGAAGTAATAATACAGAGAAATCCTGTGCACCGTTTACCCAGTCTCCCCCCGTGGTAACATCTCCCAAAACCATAGCACAATATCACAACCAGAAATGTTGCCATTGACAGAGTCAAGGTAGAAAACATTTCCATCATGACAAGGAACTCTCATGTAGCCCTTTCACCCTCCAGCCCCAAGCTCCATCTTAGCTCCTAGCAACCACTAATTGTACTGTCCGTTTCTATAATTGGTCATCTGGATAACATGACGTAAATGGAATCATAGAGTTGCATACAACCTTGTGGGATTGTTTTCTTCAATCCGCACAATCCTCCCAAGATTCATCCAGGCTCTCGCGTGTATCGATAGTTGGTTCCTTTTTGTGGCTGAGTCGTGCTCTGTGGACTGAACATACCACAGTTCGCTTCCCATTCATCCAGGGAAAGACATCTGAATTGTTTCTAGTGACAGGCTACTGCGAATGATGCTTCAATAAACATCCATGAGCTGGCTTTGGTGAGACCATACGTCTCTATCTCTCTGGAATAAATGCCCAGGGATGGAACTGCTGGGTCATATGGTGGTTGCATTGTTTGTTTTTTAGGAAACTGCCAAATTGTTTCCCAGATCAGCTGTCACACTTTACATTCCCACCCACAATGTAGTTTCTCCACATCTGCATCAGCATTTGGTGTGGTCACTACTTTTTTATTTTAGTCATCGTAACAGGTGTCCGGTGATGTTTCATTGTGGATTTTATAAGCATTTCCCTCACAGCTAAAGATGTTGAACATCTCTTTGTGGATCTATTTTGCCACCTGTATATCCTCTTCTGGGAGATTTCCTTTCGTGTCTATTGCCCATATTCTGATTGAATCGTCTGCTTTCTTACTGTTGAGTTTTGAGAGATTCTTCTGGGTTTTAAATACCACTCTTTTATTGGATTGCGATTTGCAGATACTTTGTCCCAGTCTGTAGCTTATCTTTCCATCCCCTTCACCTTGCCTTTCACAAGCGAAGCTTTACATTTCGATGACACCTAATTTATCAATTCTTCCTTCACCTGGATCGTGATTTTGATATCACATCTAAGAACTCTTTGCCCATCCTTGGATCCCTAGGATCTTCTTTTATGTTTTTCCTAAAACTTTTATAATTTTACGTGTTCCATTTTCAGTTACATTTATATAAGATGTGAGACTCACACTGAGGTCCATGTTTTTGTACATTTGTACATTTTTTGTACATTTTGTACATTTGATTAAATGCTCCAGCACCATCGGTTGGAGTCCCTTTCCCTCCACTGAATTGCTTCTGTACCTCTGTCAAAAAAAAAAAAAAAAAAAAAAGTTGGGGGTATTTGTATGGTTCTAGTTCTGGGTTCTCTACTCTGTTCCATGGACCTATGTGTCTATCCCTTGATATTGTAGTTATTTAGTAAGTCTTGGAATTAGGCCAACTGATTCCATCCATTTTTTGCTGCTATTTCCTACTTTTTATGTGTATGAACCTTAGAATAATATTGTCTGTATCTACCAAAACTCTTTAGGGATTTTCATAAGAATTTCACTAAACCTGGATATTAATTTCAAGAGAATTGATTACTTGCTACATTGAGTCTTCTAATCCGCAAACTCAATATGTGTCTCTACTTATTTAGATCATCTTTGATTTCTTTCATCAATATTGTGTAGTGTTGTATAGTTTTAGTCTTGGGCATTTTTGTCATTTCTTCACCTAATATCACTAATTATCCCACAGGGAATGGTAAATGCTATTTCTTTTTACACATGCAACAATACTTTAATTTTTCTCTCAGAACTGATATTTGTTTCTGACTCTAGCATTTTGAGTTCAAAATATTTTCTTCCACTCAGAAATGTGTTAGCTTTTTATTTTGATAATATTTTAAATTTACAAAAAGTTTACAAAGAACTCTTACATATGTTTTACAGATGTTCACTAATTTTGCTGTATTTGTTCATTTATCTCATCCCTGTATTTTTTATCCATTTGAGAATAAATTATAGACAGAATGCTCCCTCATTCCTAAATATTTCAGTGTATATTTCCTAAAATCAAAGATGCATACTTCTACCACCACTGTGCTATTATTGAGGTCAGGAATTTTATTTTATTTTTTTAGTTGTTTTTATGTTTTCTTATTTATTTTTTGAAAGAGAGAGAGAGAGAGAGAGAGCAGGGGAGAGACAGAGAGAGGGAGAGACAGAATCCAAAGACAGGCTCCAGACTCTGAGCTAGCTATAAGCACAGAGCCCTACGCGGGGCTCGAACCCACGAACTGCGAGATCATGACCTGAGCTGAAGTCAGTCACTCAACCAACTGAGCCACCCAGGTGCTCTGAGGTCAGGAATTTTAACATTGACAGAATTCTATTACCTAACCACCAGATCTTATTTAATTTGTCTTATTTAAATTAGTGGGACCACGTGTCCCACTAATGATTTTTACAATAATTTATCTCTTAACATTTAGTGTAAAGCCTGATGGCAGGCTCTATTTTTTTTAATCCTTTTTAGGTATTTCTTTTCCTGTCTGGAACATTTGAAGATTTTCTCTTTCCTCTTAAGGTTGTAAAATTTCACCAGACGTGGATGAGATTACATTTATCATCCTTAGCACCATGTAGGAAAATACACTCTGAAAACGTGTGCCTTTGTTCAGCCCGATAAATGGTTTCCCTTCAGTTTTTACATGATTTCCTTTCCTCCATTTTCTCTGCTCTTCTGAAACTTCTGGTCTCTTGTTCCTTCAAGTAGAATCTATTAGGTGTGTTTTGTGTGCCAAACATCGCTCAGAGGAAAAAAAAAAAAAAAAGTAATTTAGCCTCAGACTAAGTGACTGGCCGAGCTGATCATTCACCAGCAAAAACACAAGGCTTGGAAAATTGCGAGACAGGATGTCCATCCTTCCAGGGACTCCTGCTCCTGGCACAGAAGGAGCGTGTCCCCAGACAGAGGAGAAGCCATTCCAATGTCCTTGCAGCTAAACAGGGTACTTTGAAACCTGAAGGCTGATAATCCAGAACCTTAGACCAGTACTTTATCCCTCAAAATAAACCTCCTATACTGTAACATTACAGACAGACAGACTGGATGTCAGCAACTTCTTTCAAGAACTTGCCTGGGAACCTGAAATTAATGTAACGCTGTGTGTCATCTATACACCAATTTTAAAAAAAAATACTTGCCCTGGCATTATCAAGTAGAAAATCTGTCATTATTCTTTGTGGCGTGGATTATCAAATCTCTAAAAGTAAATAGTTATACTGAAGACTTAGAGCTTTTGTGGATTTAGGGACAAACTACATGGTTTTCTTACAGAACTTCCCCGAAACCACTTGCTGCTTGCTCTCGGGAAACTTCAAACACACTCCCGTAGTGATTTTCTTCCTTGCCAGCTGGAGCTCCCATCTGGAGGTTTGTGATGTTGAAGCTAGAGAAAGATGACAAGGCTGGGATGTCTCCTGGTAAAGTTAGAAGCTGGAGCAGGTAGAGAGCGTGGTGGGACCACCTATCCAGACCCCGCGTCTCAGCTTTTCAGATCCAAGAAACTCAGCTTTGCCCTGGTCTCCAGAGTCGGTCAGTCTCTCATGGGCTTCCTCAGACTAATCAACCCCACGAGCATCTGAGAGAGAAACTAGGAAATTACTGTATAATGGGAAAATCAGAGCACCAAGAATGCCTTCACTCTTTGAAGACTAAGTCATCTCTCAGTTCTTCCGCTCATAAGAGTGGGATCCTGGGCAGTGATTTAATTTAACTCTTCTGAACCTTGATGTCCTCATTTGTGAAATGGGGACAGTAAAAATACTACCTCATAAGGCTGGTGTGGGAAAAATTAGGACAATGTGTATTAAATGCTTACCACACTCCTGGCACCGTGATAGGCGTTTCATAAGTGATGACTGCTAAAAAAGCGTTCATATTCATATGCACAGGTAGATACATTTTCCCACACAGGCAAATCAACGGTAATATAAATTAGAGTCACAAGGTTGTACAATGCCCAGAAAAGCAAGGGGAAAGAGGAGATTGGGGCAAATCCCAGGGTTTGATGTTCCTATCACCCAAAGGTAGCATCACAGCCAAGCTGACTAGAATAACTTGTATTTACAACACGCTTACTCCCGGGACCTCCTTTCCAGACCTCACAGATGCTCTTCTGTTCCCTTGCCTCTTTAGAATCTGTTATGCCAACATTTTTTTTTTATTTTTTTTTTATTTTTTTTTTTTTTTAATATTTAAAACTTTATAGTTTATTGTCAGGTTGGTTTCCATATAACACCCAGTGCTCTTCCCCAGGTGGGCCAGGGAGACAAATGTTATGCCAACATTTAAGGTGACTTGTAGAAGGCTCGCTACTGTTGGTTTACTGTGATCCCTCAAAGGATCACAACATTCTGGTTTTGTGAAGACCCCTCACTGACCCCTCACCCATTACAGACCCATAGCGAAGGGGTTATTTTTGTCCAATGCCCAAGTCTTCATGTTTCTATCTGTTGACTCATAACCTCATTAACAACTTATCAATCACTTGAAAAATAATAGGTAATTTTAAAATACGTATCTCAGAATCATTCTCTGGTTGTAAAAGAACCCGTGGTTTACATTTGTACCACGAATGATTTTATAGGACCATGGACATATGAAGGCGAGCCTGATGAATCTCAAGCCTCAACCGGTTGAGATTTTTTCCTTCCTTACTTCTTACATTTCCAAAATATCTGTAACTCTTTTTGGAGAAGATCGATTATCTGCTCCTTTGGCTGAATTACAGTGTATGCCAGATGCTTAGAAAAACAGGCTTATTTCCTCTATTTCATAACTAATGTAGCAATTGAAGGAAGAAAAGTGTGGAATCATAACATGAGAACACTTACAATAAAATCTAACTCTTTTTCACTAATTTGGAATCTCCCCAAAAATACTCTGAAATATGTAAGACATAGTACAAGTTCAATATATATAATACATTATAAGTATTAATCATTAACAATGAGTCTTCTATATGCATTTTATCAGGGATTAATACACAACATTATATATATTCAGAAGAAGTAAAATGAGTATTTTTAAAAGAAAGCTTTATGACAATTTTCGGCAATTCAGATAGAACTCGTCCACACTTGTAATACAATCTGTTTGTTCCAAAAGGTATAATCATGTGATAGCCTGAGTAGTAAATGCAGAGAAATGTCTGTCCTGCCTTTGGCTTCTGAAAGTGTATTTTTCCAGAACAGTTTAGAGTTACATAGAAATTGAGATCCAGTAAACAGGTCACATTTCTGTTCTCTTTCCTGAAAGTTGTTAACACACAATTTAAGAACATTTCATATGCCATCATTGATGATGTCTCTTCCTTCATTAAAAAAGGCTGTGTTCAGACATAAAATCACTCTTATGTTCCCATTTGAATTTGCCTTCCATTGGACTTTCTAAAATACTTCTTTTCCTATGTTTCTACAAACAGAAATATAGCATCATGTTTAAATTTGCTTCAACTCTGAGCTAAGATGATAAATATTCAAGCCAGAAGAGAGAACACTCTGGACTATGGGGAAAGAAGAGGTGACTAGGGAGTAAAGGAGAGAAAGACAAAATCTCTTTCCAGTTCTACCATTAACAAACTGGAGCCTCATTTTCCTATCCATAAATAAGCCTTTATTCAGGTTGTTTTCAAGTCATTCTAGTGTTCTATGATTCTAAGTTATTTCTTTATTTTTTGAGAGAGAGAAGAGGGAGAGAGCACGAGTGGAGGAGGGGGAGAAAGAGAGGGAAAGAGAATCCCAAGAAGAGCTTCACACTCAGTGTGGGGCCCGATGAAGGGATCCATCTTAGGACACTGAGATCATGACCTGAGCCAAAATAAATAGTTGGATGCTCAACCGACTGAGCTACCCCAATGACTCTAAATTATTTCTTAAATAGGTTCATCCAAACCTGAGAACCTTGACACTTCATTCTTTAGATAGAGATGATGCCTACAAAAGAAAAAACATGTCCTGACTGATTTTCCTATAAACTTTACCTTTGGTATAAGTCAATCTTCTGCACACTTCAGCCTTCTGTTGGGAGTTTACAATGCTGGGAACCCTGGCCCGGACAGGATGATGCCTGTCAAATAGGCCATCCATACCAAAAGCTTTTTTATGATGGACAAATCTCATTTCATTCCTGTTCGTGATGTGCCTTCACACCAAGAGGGGGCACTGCCCTAAATATTTTCTTTCTGTTTCATGTGTAAGTGCGTCTCATGTTATAAAGCAGTGAGGTCATTACTGGGCCAAAGCTCTGAGATTTCCTTCAAATGCAAAGGATGGTCAGGTGCCTCGTGGTACCATGTTGGAAACCCATATCATGTTTCATCTCCACTTCCAATTCCCCGTTCGTCTTTGGAATGGAGGGGGAGGGGATGGGGACACCAGAAGCATGGCTTTGTTCTGGATGGCCTTTGGTAAGTGACTTCTGTTAAAGAAACTATGTGTCTCCCTCTCTCTCTGCCCCTCCCTCACTCACTCTCTGTCTCTCAAAAATAAATAAACATTAAAAAGAAGAAGAAGAAAAAAAAAGAAAATAACTGTCCGCAGAAGTGTCCATAACTTTCTAAATAAGAAAGTTTCACTATTATTATGGGGCCACGTGACTTATGGGCTAATAATGTCACTCAGTCTCTAGGACCCACTGATCACAACCCCCTCTTCTGATGTTTTGCTAACTGAATGGAAAAACCACAGCATTCTGTCACATGACTACCAGCCAGTTCTGCTCTTGAACATGGCCCAGCACAGCCTGTCACCAACCCATCAAGTCGTACAAACAGGTGTCCAGCCTGTAGCTGCTTCCCTACAGGCTACTGAGTCATGTTCTTACAATTCACAACAGGGCTTCTCGAACTTTCAACATTTTCCTGGGACGTAAGTGCAATGTTGAAAAGAAAAGAATATACCAAAACCCGAGCCTATAAAAAGGCCAGCTGCTTTGTGACAGCACTGATGTACCCAGAGGGTATCAGGCTAAGTTAAAGAAGTCAGATGGAAAAAGGCAAGTATCGTATGATTTCACTCATATGCGGGATCTAAAAAAACAAAACAAACAAACAAAGCAGAAACAGACATGTAAACGCAGAGAACACACTGATGGTTGCCAGAGCAGAATGGGATGGGGGGATGGACAAAATGGGTGAAGGAGAGGGGAAGGGGCAGGCTTCCAGTTGTAGAATAAATAAGTCATGGGGATAAAAGCACAAGGAATATAGTCAATGGTGCTGTAATAGTGCTGTATGGTGACAGATGGTAGCTACACTCGTGGTGAGTGCAGCATAAGGCATAGAGTTGTTGAATCACTATATTGTATGCCTGAAACTAATGTAATATTGTGTGTCAGCTCGACTTCAATTTTAAAAAGCAAAACAAAATAAAAAGACTGGCTGGCCCCAAACAAAATGTTGTAAAAATTATTCAACTCTGATATTTCTTCAGAAAATAAAATGATACTCTTTTGATGGGAAAGTTACATTCCTACAGATATGAAAACCTGAACAACTGAAGATGTATGTAAGAACCTTCAAACTTATAGAGGAGCAATTCTCTTTTGAACACTCCCCTAAGAAAATCCCCTAATTTGGGCTTGTCACCATAGATAGAAAGAACCCCCGGCAATTTGTTCTGGAAGCAAATTGGCGCCTGAGACCTGATGTCCATGTCTCAATCAACATTTTCTATTAAGTGAAAATTGCTGTTGTTCTACATTAAAATCGGTTCAATATTCCACTTCAATTTTTTGTGTGAAATGCCATAGTAGAAGGAACTTTTAATGTAATTGGAAAGCTATCAAGTGAAGTTTCTTGTAGCTCCTCGCATTAAACGAAGCCTGGCTCAACCCCCCGAACTTGTTTCTCCTCCAGTCCTCTTACGAGGGGGCTGTGTTTTCCTCCCGTACCTCAAGTCTCTCTGTACAAGGAGAATAAGGTAGACAGGTGTCCTTCCAGAAACTCATTGCTACCTGGAGAATTTTTTTCTCTCTCAACTTTCAAAAACCTCATCTCCTTTGCAGCGCATGCCAAAAGCCTGTGCCCCCATCACTCTTATTTCCTGTAGCCACCTCCTGACCTCTCAGAGAGCCTCCCTCACTCATTTTTCCCCCTCAATTCTTGTCATTGCTCTTGGTTACTCTGACACCCATGTGGATGATCCAGTCAACACTATGGACACAATTCCTTGCCTTACTTTCAGTGCTCCTTTGCTCCACTCTACCTCCACTGCTCATTTCATGTCATCCCCTAAATCTCAGTGCCAACCTTCTCATTCTCCACACACCATCTCAACCATTCTTACTGGGAATGTCCAGCTAAGCTCCCTGGCCTTGCCAGGTCATAGTACAACAACATCCTCGAGAAGGCATGGGTTAGAAGAATAGAAGTGAAAGATGGAAGAGAGTAATAGAAATCAGAAGTGAGTTTGAGATACAAAGAGTAAACCATAAGAAGAAGAAAAAAGGGTGGTAGATGCTAGCTACAAACTTCAGATCCCCCTCTCCTGACATGCCCTCCTGGGCCACAGATTTCACCTGCATGAGTCTTGGTCAAGAGTTGGCTGGCCAAAGGAGGGAGAGAATCAAAATAACAGTTTACCTGAGACTACTGGGTCCCCTCCTGTATTTAAGGTCCAAGGGGCTGGGGAAAAGTGTCACAAGTGGGGTAAAAGATGGCTGTATGGGTCCAAGAGGAGACGGTACAACCAAGGGAGACAGAAAATGCTCCCCTGAACGTAGGAGTCCCTTCAGGGATATGCCATACGTACCAGCGGGGAAGAGGTTGAGCATCAGTACCTGAGGGTGAGGAGAACTGGAAAAGGAGTTGTTGGAGAGTCCGTATACCACTGACACCCCTAACATTTGCAATGTGTTATCTATATTTTCTGTAAATTTCTTTATACTCCTGTCACAAGAGTACTTTTTAATTTTTTATAATTAAAATACTTTTAAAGTGCAAAATTACAACGCACAATATTGTACAACCACCTCCTCTATCAAGATCCAAAACAGTTCTGTCACCTCGAAAGAAAATCCCACACCATTAAGCAGTCATTCCCCTTCCCTCCTTGCCAGGCTCCTGGAAACCACCCCGTCTCCACGGGTTTACCTGTTCTATATATTTTATATAAATAGAATCATATAATTATTGACCTTTTGTGACTGACTTTTTTCACTTAGCATAATGTTTTTAAAGTTCATCCACAGTGTAGGACGTATCAGTGCTTTATTCCTTTTTATGGCTGAATAATATTCTATTGAATACCCATGTGGAGGATTGTTGGAGTGCTATTCCCTAGTTACCTGGGGAAGTGATATAAAAATATGTGACCCAAACAACTGAACAATCCACAGGCATGGAGCACTGGGTCCTCGTCCATAGAATTCAGTAAGTAGTCACTACCTTCACTATTGTTACTATTGAGATGGTAATTTTTATTATCATTTAACTAGCTTTCATTCCCCAAGGTCTGCAAATCCTAGCGAGTTTAAGATCAACTCCTCTCTTTCATCCCCTATGATGGCTAGTTTTATGTGTCAACCAGGGTAGGCCATAACACCCATTTTGTTAAACACAGGTCTCGATATTACCAAGGAGGTATTTTTAAAATAAATGTTGAAGGAAGGTGAACATTTAGACCCACACGCTTTAAGTAAGCAGTTTACCCTCCATAATATGAGTGGACTTCATCAGATCAGTTGAAGCCTTAAGGGCAAGACTGAGGGTGTCATAAGAAAAAGGAAT